>CM053596.1:65424074-65447215 GCA_028646575.1 Pseudocheirus occidentalis
GTTCTTCTCCTACTGAGTTAGCAAAATCCACTGACCTTTCTCTTAGCCTTTTTTTCTTCTGGCCTGATAGATGTGGTAATTGTGCCTCCAGTGCAGCCAATCTGCTCTCCTATAGCCGCGGTTCCCCGCTCAATGCCCCAGGGCTTGGCCCGGCCGGGGTTTTGGCCTCGGGTTCCAGACTGCTGTGAAGAGCCCCGCCTGCTGCGCTGCCTGTAGCAACAGATGTGCTTTCTGTCTTTTGGAGAGTTTTGGAGCTTGAAAATCTGTTTAGCGTCCCATTTTCTGAGTTTTTTAGCATGTTTGTGTGGGAGCTGTGGTGCTTTGCTGCTTCTATGCCGCCATCTTGGCTCCCCCCCCCCCCATCAAATATAGTTCTAATAATATCTGTTGAATGACTGATTGCCTAAATGATTAGAAATGCCACTGGATCAAATATATTGTTCCTCCAATGTATGAATCCTCCTCTCTAAAAATTTGTTCTCCATGCATGAGACTTACTGGATTTAGAGACCTCAAACACCTCTTAATCCCACTTCCTCATTGTACAGCTGTAGAAAGTACGGCCTAGAGAAGTGAAGGGCTTGCCGATGTTCACAGAGCAAGTAAGTAGCAAAGTTTAGATCCAGAATCAAAGTTTAGGTCCTCAGTCTCTCAATCCAGGTCCCTTCCCACTACACCATGCCTCAACTTACCTCAAAGGTTAGAGGGAGCTCCAAATGATTCTTTAAAAGCCTGTCATGCTAATATGGAAGTACATTTTGCAAGAATACACATGTATATATAAAATTTCTTGCCTTCTCAATGAGGAAGGGAGGGAGGGAGGGAGAGAATCTAGAACTCAAAATTTTAAAAACAAATGCTAAAAACTGTTTTTATATGTAATTGGGGAAAAAATAAAATACAATTTTTTTTAAAAGCCTATTGTGGGCCTGTCAGTTATAATTTTATTTCTTCAAGCCATTTTCAGTCTATTCCATTTCCTACAATTCCCAGAATGCCCATTGCTAATTTAAAACATGATGTGTGTATATGTGTGTGTGTGTGTATAAATACACACACATACTTATATACTTACACAGACAGAGTAATCAACAATTTGTTTCTTTGCTTCGAAACACCAATCCACCAGAGACTCAGTCCCCTCAAAGGAAAAACAAAGCCCTAGGGCACTTGTAGTAGTAATATTTGCTAGTTTCAATACCATCAATTTTCAAATAGTATTTTTTTGTTCATTATTTCCATTACCAATGGGTGCTCTTTCATTAGAGGTTTTATTTAGACAGGACAACAATGCTACTAATCATAAAGGTGGTACAGCGACTAGAGTGTCTGGCCTCAAGTCTGGAGGATCTGAGTTTGACTCCAGCCTCAGACACTTACTAGCTCTGTGAACCTAAGCAAGTCACTTAGTGGTTGTATCACTGCTTAATCGTCCTTAAAGGAGGAGGAGCCAGCACCCACCTCCCAGGGTTGTTGGGAGGACCCACTGCTGTGAGATAACCATGTAAAAGCACTTCCTATGTCTGTCTGGCACACAGGAAGCATGATCTTAGTGTTAGCTGTTGTCATTACCGCTGTTTCCAATGTTGTCCAAGTGAGGAAGAACAACTGAGTCCAAACATAAGGAGGATCCTTAGGTGATAAGGATGGAGATAAATAAATGTAGGGCATATAAACTGGATCATCTCAGACCTCAGTATAGAGTTTGATTCCAGAAAACTTACTTTCCCCTGAAACTAGAAAAGTTGGTTGAGAGCAAAGGAGAGAAGAAAGATAAGAGCACTTTCTCTCGAATATTTTGCCCTATATTCATCTTGCTTTTTTATTTTTTGATCAAAGTTTTGCACTTGAGTAATGAATTTAACTGGTCAGTTCTGAGAAAGGGAATGGAAGAAGTGAGGGAGAGCAGGCAATGGGAAGACAATTCCACATGTTACCTTCACACTCAGGCTGGGTACCACTCCATGAGCCATTGACATGGCAAGTCCTCTCCGATGACCCTCGGAGCATGTAACCAGGTTCACAGCTGAATCGCATCAGACTTCCAATAACAAAGTCATCTCCCAGGCGGATGCCGTGGGGAGGGATGCCTGGATCCCCACAAATTCCCACACTGCTACCTGCTGGTCAGAATCAAACAAGCCCACTGCATTAATGTGGTATAAGGAATAGAGAACAGGGGAAATGAGAAGTAGCAAAGTTAATTCCTTGGATAATGGCTAAAGAAAAGAAGCCATGTGAACTAGTGAAATTAGGGACATTTAGATTTATTGGATCAATCTCAAGGTAAGGGTATTAATTTCCTTAAAAAATCTGGCTGTGTTAGATGACCTCATATTACTCCAAAGAATTATTTCACTGTCTCCTGTTTAACATTGGCCTATATCTACCACAGAGGTCAGGTAGAAATCAGAAAGAAATGCTCGTGACCACTGGGAACAACCCAACTATTTCTGACACTACAGAAAAAGGCTATAAAAAGGGAAAGTAAACATGAAACATCATGAGCCTAAAACTGGACTAATCTTTCAAAGTTAAAATGTAGCTTCAGTGACTTCAAAATATAAGGGTTTTTAGATCAATTAAGTAAAAGTTCTAAGATTTTAATGCCTTCCTCTAGGATTCACTCTGACCAAAAATGAATCTAAAATCCAGTCAAAAGAGCATCTCTCTTTAGGATCTTTCATCAACTGTTAGATAAAGTCAGTGAATATCCACCCCTCTTTCTCACTTCTAACACTCAGATATATTTATCAATATTCACTCAATCAATAGATATTTACTGAATATTCATTACACTATGTGGAATACCATCAAGGATAAGGGCAATCCAAAGGTTTAAATTCGTGACTGAAGGACAGAAGATGATAAAAAGACATCATGGAATTTTGGAGTTGGAAGGGACCTCTGAGGGCATAAATAACTGGTATTTGTAGTGTTTTAAAGGTTGCAAAATGCCTTAAAATCCCTTGTCTTCTTTGAGCCTCACAATGACCCCGTGAGTTGTAGTGATACCATAGATATTCATATATCAATTTTGTAGATAAGGAAATTGAAACTTCGAGAAGCTGAGTGCGTTGCCCAGGTTCCTATTGCTGCTACTCAGCATTGCAGGCAGATCTTCCTAATTCTAAAGCTAGTACTTGATTTATTAAGCTACCCTGCCTTCCTAAGAGTCAAAGAAAATGGAAAACGCCTGAACTGTCAGGGTAGGAGTGGAAATAGAAAGAGATAGTCATGAGATGTCTTGTAGATAGAATTAACAGGACTTGGTGACTGACTCAGTTATAGATGTTGAGAAAGCAGTAAGAGTTTCTCTGAGGTTGTGATCACTGTCAGTAGAGGGAGCCTTTGAGAATTGCTGTGGCCAAAGAATTTATCCTCCTATAAAATTACAGGGTTGGACCAGATGATTTCTAAGTTACCTTCTAATTCTGTATCTATAATCCTACAAGTATCTGAAGTCACAGAAAGAGTGATTAGACTTACTCTGTATCCAAAGAACAGAAAGGGTTCAAAGGAGCTTAAAGGACCAAGGAGGGGAAATTATGGGAGGCAGATTTAATGAATAATATATGGAAGATGTTGTTCCTTGTCCCAGTATAAATCATCTTGGGTGAGATAACATTTTAAGCCACTTATACTTGAGTGTGAATGAATTTATTGTATCTTTGCCTGGAAGTGAGGTTTCATAAGAAGGGATAAGTGAAATGTGTGACCAAAGTCCTTGATAGAAGCTTCTTTCTCACCTCAATGACTATAGAAAGGCCTTAGTTTACAAATGACCTATAAAGCAAGTTGTGTTCCTTCCCCTCAGTTCTCCAAAATTTCTGTTCTATAAAATAAACACCAGGTCTGGTATTCCTGTTAAGCAGCCAACCTCCTCCATTATTCCCCAACACCCTTGTATCAAATGGCCCATAGAAGTCAAGCTAGTTTGAGGAAGGAGAGAAAGAAAACCAGACAGAAAGGAAGGCATAAAAATGAGGAGAAAAAGGATGGGTAGCAGAAACCCCATGCCTGAATTAGACAGAGACATCTGAGGGAATGAAACACAACACTAAAATTTCAAGTTCTATAGAAGACCAGAACATGTTACAAGTGATAGCACAATCTTGGTGAGCCAGGTCTTCCAAATGGTTTTAATGGGCTTCACTCTGTGCTTCATCCAAGTTTTGCATGAGGCTAATAAAAAGAAAACAATCTTTCACTTTTCCCAGCCTACTTTCCCTATGCTCACACCTGAGCAATGTGGTAGAGAGCCACTCCAATGTCCATCAAGCTGGCACATGCGGGTGGCATTGCCGATCAAAGTTCTCTTGCCCATGCAGCTATAACGCACAACTGATCCCACGGTATAGCTGTCCCCTGAGATCTGGGAATGGGGTGGAGAGCCAGGATGACCACAGGAGACCACTGGAAGAGGTAAAAAATAAAAACTCTAGTAACTAAAAAATCATGGCATTTGTAATGATTATAGGAAACAAATCTAGGTTTCCTGGAGAAGGGAATATAAAATTCTTGGAAATATTTGGGGGAAATGTTATTTCAAAATACATAGCATATATATAATATGTACATACATACATATATATATACACACAAAACACATATAAAATATATAATACATGCAATATATAAAAAAAGTATACTTTTCTTTTTCCTCGGTTAAATGGCCTTAAGTTTTTCATCTACTGACTGTGTAACTTTCTCCTAGGTAATTTACAACCTATCTGAAATTCCCACTGAAATGTCATTTATTTATAAGAGTGATGGCTCTTATTTTCACCAAGAACAGGGAAGATTATGACCTTCAAATAGGGAAAAAATCATCACAGAATCTCAGATTTAAAAGGGACCTCAGAAGCCATTGACTCTAACCCAGACCTGATCAGGAATCTCTTCTACAACATCTCTAATATCTACACTATGTCTTCAGATAGAGTTACTCCAGTGAAGAGGAACCCAGCACCCCTCAAGGTAGCTTATTCTACTTAAAGAGAGTTCTAATTGTTAGGAAGCTTTTCCTTATGTTATGACTACAACTGAGCTACTTTGACTTACAAAGACACTGAGGGAGGGATCGGTCCCATGTACCATCCCCCTGGCAAGTCAACACATGTGTCCCAAGTAAGTAGTAACCATGGTTGCACTGATAAGACACAGTGGTTCCAAAGCTAAGACGGTGGGGGCCACTTGACTGGATATGCCGGATGCTATTTTCTTGATGTCCAGGGTCTGTACAGTTGATGACTGTGAATAAATAACAGAGAAATCAAAGGTATTACAATGTAAATGAGGGATTCCTCCAAAAATTAAATATAAAATCCAAGTTGGCATACATTTCCATTATAGCAAGAGCTATAGGGGCAAGCTAGGTGGTGCAGTAAATAGAGCACCAGCCCTGAAGTCAGGAGGAGAGCTTGATTTACCCTCTCGCAAGGGGTAAACCAGAGTAATCTGGGACTGATTTCTTTCCCAATCAGTAACTAAGATATATTCCCCAGTTTACCTCTGCTATCCAAAGAGAAAAACAGATAGTGTCTGGTTCATTATTGTCTTTATATTACCCGTGCCTAGTGTGATGCTTTATACATAATACTGTTTGACTTAAAATCCCTGTTTTGTTTTGTATTGGCGCAGGGGAAGAAGAGAGAAAAAAGGAGGGAGAGAGAGAGAACACTGTTCCATGGATCAAGATATGTATAGTTAGGTTAGAATCTATAGGGGTCACACTGACTCATGCATGGCAATATGGAAAATGACCTCCCAACATTGTGAGGGTGCAATTCCCTGTTTTGTATGAACCTTCAAGTATTTCTTGAGAAGCCTACCACACTTCGCAATGTTAAACTTGCCCTATAGGAAGACAAGTGACTAAATCAGATTATTAATGACTTAGTTGTGGTTAATTTGTATCTACTACTGATATGTATTTACTATAGAAGAGGGACTATGGAGCTCATGACAATCCTTTTAAGCCTATGTTTTCCATACTTCTTTCCCTCCTAGCTGTGCCTGGACATTCCTATTTTCCCTGCCCTGGCAAGCCCTGGAATTGTGGGGAGTGGGGGGGGGGGGGTGTTAGGTGACTTCTACCAGGCATATGCTGGTTTTCAGACATCTAGAAAATGACAAAGGTAAAGGAAGGGATTTCCAGGATACTTCATTGGTACATAAACCATTTATTGTACTGAGAAACAAAAAGTATTTTAAGGTCCTGAAACAATTTGTTAGGGATGAGAAGCAGCAGTCACCCAATAAGAGCATTCTCATGCATTTATACAATGTTTTATAAATTCTATAGGAATTTCATAGTACGTTACAGGATTCAAAGTTCTTGATCATTTCCAAAGTGCTTTCTATGTAAGATGGTCCAGTAATAAATAAAGCATCCAGTTTCTGAACAGTTGCAGAAGAGAAAAGGCCAGAAGTAGTCAGGGAGCTTGAAATGTTTCAAAAGATCCACTGATAAGCAGTTATGGGAAGGGGCAGGATAAGGCCTAGGCAATCACCATTCCCCACTTAGATCACATGACAAGATGCTACTCCCTGACATGAATGTGAAAACGCTCACCACGGCAGCGTGAGAGCATGAGTTTACCAGGAGAGCTAGTTTGTACTTGGGAAGAGTTTGTGAGTAACAAAGCACCAAAGTTAAGAATGTATGGCAAAGGAGAGAATTGCTTCAATGACTTATCTGGTCTGTTTGATGTTTGTTTCTTCCAGAGGCAATTGGTCTCTCTTCATTTGGAAAATGCTCAAGTTCTAGGAGGGGATTCTTCCATCGTGGTCCCTTTGGTAATCTAGTGAAAGTTGTGGCTCCCTTCTCACAATGTTTTAAATGCATAAAGTAAAATTTTATGGATTTGAGATTACAGAGGAAACCAATTATACTGAAATACAGTAATCAAACTGGTAAGGGGTGAGAGAAGAGAGAAAAAATGAGTTCATGAACTCCAGGTTAAGAATCCCTGGTCTAAAGAAACAATATCCTCTATAATCTTCAGTTTACCAAGAAAATAAAGCATTCCTCATCAGGATTAAAGAAATGATTAAGTGAAAAGCAAAAAACATTTTTTAAAAAATCACACTTTGATGAGGCAGAGGAAAATCTGAAATAGTGTTAAGAGATTAGAAAGTAAAAGAATATGACAAAGAGAAAGAACTCAGAAACAACCCATTTATTGGTGCTGATTGGAAAAGTGACTTATTTAGGGTCACATAGTTAGTTGCACAGCCCAGATTAGAACCGAAGCTTTCTGACTCCCAAGACAATGGTCTTCCCACTATGCCATTAGATTGATAAAAGAATTTCCCAGGATAGAAAAAGGATCATCTCCTTGGTAGTGGTCATAGCTTTGAAGACCTTGGATAAAGAAAGAAGTTAGACACTAAGAAGCACAACAAGCCCTATCTTCTTCCTGCTGATGGAGCTGGAGTAGACAAGTGACTAGTGATGAAGGAAGCGCTCTGAGCTTATTTCTTTAGGTTTTAAACATGCTAATTTGTTGGTAGGATGCAAGACAACTGAAAGCCCTCAAATTGTATCTCTCTTTAACTACAGTGGTTATTGAAGAACCTGGTGGTATGTATAGACACTGGTTCCTGAGGAGCATTCTGGAACAGAAGCAACTTTGGTATAGAAGCTACTTCCTAAATAAGAGAAATTTCCACTTACCTCCTGTAGTGCCCCATTTAAATAACAAATTCTAAGTAATGATATATTCCCAGAGTGCTTTAAGGTTTCCCAGGTGCTTTCCTCTTAGAGGCAGTAGATGGCACCACAGTACACAGAGCACTGGTCCTGGAGTCAGGATGACATGAGTTCAAATCTAGTTGTGTGATCCTGAGCAAGTCACTTAACCTGTTTGCCTTAATCCACTGGAGAAGAAAATGCCAAATGAAGTATCCTGGCTAAGAAAATCCCATATGGGGTCATGAAGAGCTAGATATTAACAACAAACACTTTCTTGACAACTGCCATATGATGCAAGAGTAAAAGCATTATCCTTAGTTGCTGGAAGGCAGCCGGTATTCTAGTAGAGAGTATGCTGGGAGATGAGTTCAAATCTGTCTTCAAACGCATGCTAGCGGGGTGACCCTGGGCATGTCATTTAACCCTGTTTGGCTCAGGTGTTTCCACTGTACAATGAGGACAATAATAGAACCTACCTCCTAGGTAGGGGAGGGGACTAAATGAGATAATGTCTGTAAAATGCTTAGCACAGTGTCTAGCACATAGTAGGCGCTTTATAAATGCCAGTTATTGTTATTGTATTTTATAAACTCTGAGAGATTGAGTGACCTGTTCAGGAGGATATAACCAACAAACAGGAGATGAAATTGGGTCCCCTAAACCCAAGTTCAGCACTCCAGCCATCACACCAGTTTTTCATCTGTGAAATGAGCTGGGGAAGGAACCGGCAAATAGCAACTTCCTAAAAGGCCACAAGATGGCGGCGCTTCTCTGTAGAAACAGCCTTTTACACACACACACACACACACACACACACACACACACACACACACACACACACCACACGCCACAAGATGGTGGTGCTTCTCTGCAGAAACTCAGTCTTTTACACACACACACACACACACACACACACACACACACACACACACACACACACACTAAGAGGAGGCCACAAGATAGTGATACATCTCTGTAAAGACTCTTTTACACACACACACACATATACACACTAAAAGGCCACAGGATGGCGGTGCTTCTCTGTAGAAACTCTCAGTCTTTTACACACAAGACATACATACCCCTTCCCTTCCCTGCCCTTCCTTTCTCTTCCTTCCTCTTTAAGTGTCTTTAAGCCTTTATCTCTCTGGCACTCCTTCCCCTTTTCTTACTCTCTCCAATGTGCATTTTTCTTCCTTAATTGACTATTATCACGGAACTGTTGCAAATATTTTTAAAACCCTTTCTTACAGTAGATTCAAGTGACTAAGACCATTATACCTTGGTATTTTTTTTTTTCTATTTTAAAAAGACAAAAGCTAATTTCCCTTCTGTTGTGGATCTATGGGCCTCAGTATAAAACAGGCAACTCTTTCCTATCTAGGGTCTTCTTCATTCAGTCAAACATTTATTAAACACCTAGTATAAAGAGTGCTCTAATCAAGGCGCTGCATCCTTGGAAGGGATTTCTGAGTTCCTCTACAACAATGCTGACAAAAGCTATTCAATATGTGCATGAATACCTCCACTGAAGGAGCTTAGGACTCCCAAGGGATAATCATCATTGTACTTCAGGACAGCTGGAATTGTTGGGAAGTTTTTCTCTCCATTATGCCACAATCTGCCCCCCTCCCTTAAACTTCTACCCGCTGCACTTAAGTTTCACACTGGTGCCTTCATGGTCGAGCAGAACAAGTCTAATTCCTTTCTCATATGTAAACCCATTCTCTACTACAAGACAATTATCAAGTCACATGTATTCATTAAGCATATGGGGGAGGAGAGGGTCAGCCCAGACAATTACCATCCCCCCCTTAAAGTAGGTAACTAGACGCTACCCCTAACCAAGGTAATAAAACATCTCAACTGTTCACCCAATCAATCAATCGCAAACTTCCAAGCAAGCGTGAAAAGCCATCAATCAACTGAGATGTCTTAGAAAGCCACTGGATATAGGAGGTCCTGTAGAGGACTGTTTGTAGTAGATTCCAACTGCTGAAGAAAACTAGAGACAAGAAAGAGCTGCCTGTTTTGTACTGAGGGCCAGAAATCCATAGCAGAAGGAAAGCTAGCTTTTGTCTTTTTAAAATAGAAAACCACTATGGTATACAGGTTTCATTAACCTGGATTCAGTAAAAGAAAGCAGATGTTGCCTAGCTTGTTTGATTGGTTGGGTTTGGTCACACCCTATGGGGCATGTACAACACGGAGAGATGTGTGTCTTGTAGAAGCTGCCAGCCAGGACTTGACAAGGAACTCAGCTTCCTAGTCCACCTTCTATGTAGAGAAAATAATGTGAACTGCACAGGATCAGAGGACTTTGGAGGATTGGGGTTTTTCATCAACCCCCTTACAAACATCCCAAATAGCTGTGGCTTGGCTGCAGTATCTGAATTGGGAGCCAAGGATAGACTGAGCACAATGAAGAAAGACACAGGCAGTCCAGAAGAAAAGAGATATCAAAACTAAGTGGAACATCTTGAGGACAGAGCAGGACAAGGTCTTCCATGAGCTGTGCCACAAGCACTTTAAGTTCATTTTGGCCTATATTCCATAGGTAGTAGTGGGAGAATGGGACTTTGGAGATACATTATATTCCAAATATGCCACTAGAGTAAATACTTATTCCTAAAAACAAATTAACTCTACCAAAGAAAGATTAGTAATTAATTGTGGGTTGTTGGGGGGTGGGAAGAGAGCTAGAGCATGTCAGAAAGACTCATGAGCATCAGAAAGATTTTTCTCAAACTCTTATGGTTGCCCCTAGAATCCTGGGGCTAAGATGCAGCAGTTGAACTCTGGGCTCACAGCTTTTTAGTGCAAGGGAGAGTTGGGAGAGTAGCTCTAGAGCCTGTGTTAAACGTCCCTGCTCCTTCCCCAATCTTTTTGCTGAATCCTCGACTGATCTCTTTTGGCAGGTTTTGATTTCCTCCCCATCCTGGTCACTCTCTTTGGCTTACCAATGTCTTTGCTAAAACCTGATGTGGAGATAATTTAAAACCCCTCCGACGGATCTGTGGGCTCACAATTAAGAGGACTCACTACAAGAGTGCAAAGTGCAACATATTTGTGATTTCTCATCCCACCCAACTTCTGTCCAAGTCTCTCTCAGTTTCTCTGCACACAAGTTACCACTGCTGCCTGAGTTGTCATCTGTTATTAACTGTGCTTGCTACCTGACCAACCTACCTCCTTTTCCAGTCAAATGGGCATGAACCATTAGTAATATGGTGAATTGAATTCATATCCACCCTACATCCCTTCACTGCCATTTGGGTAGTTCATAATTTGATTTCTTTGGCGATTGTGGAATTAAATGGTTCACAGTCACTACAGCATCACCAGCAGAATATGACTATGAAAAAGATGGGTTTTTGTTTTAGGGAGAAGTTTGGGATCATTGAAAATGAGGCATAATTTCCTAAATGTAATCTCTCCTCTCCTTTTCTCTTTCCTTCCTCCAGGTCAAGTTCACTGCTCATCTACGCGGTCCATCCAAGATTTATATGTCTTGAATGTTTTGCTCTATGGCCTATAAATCTCTATCATGATCTGTACAATAAGCATTCTTCATCTACCTTTTTTTTGAGAGAATTATTCGTTCAAACTCTCTTCAATCAATATAGATCTCTTTTAAAATATCTTGCAGCACTGTAGGGCTTGAATGCAATCAACACAATGCCAACTGAAATGACTTTGTTCAATTACCATTTGATGAATATCAAAACAGATATAAAACTGGAAAAATATGCTTGTGAAAGGGGTTAACCACTGTCATGAAGGCTGTCTGTCCACTATAGAGTTAAGAGGGAAGAGAGATTTCCTATATAGAGTGATATTCTGAGATCCTCCTATTTATGGTGACAAAAAGAACTGAGCATAATTAAAATAACCTCAATATCAATTCTCAGGGAATTTACACACCAGTAGGGAAAGAAGATAAGCAGAGATAATTGACACATACATTAGAATATGATAAGTTTAGGTAACTCTGGAAATGTCGATTCTAGTAGGTTGAAAAGATTTCATAGAAATAGTATCTTTTGGGTCTTGAAAAATGATTAAGAAGTCAAGATGTGGAGATGATGTTTGGGGTTAGCAAAAGTATAGGGAAGGTACAGGGCCCTACAGAAATGTAGGGCCAGGAAAACACAGAATGTATTTGATGGACATAAAAAAGTCCATTCCAGTTCAGCACCTATAGCCATCACTGGGGGGAGAAATCATTCCTCATCACCATCAGCAACTGCTGATCAGTTACCACAAATAGACAGATGAGCAGAAGGACATCAGGAGTAGCAGCACCCCCTAGAACACCAGTCCTGCTTCTAGCCAAGCCCCCACAGTCATCATCTGGGGAGACAACACCTACAGAGAAGGGACCGGCCATTTCCAGCAATGGTCAGCTGCAGGGCAGGCAAGACAGCCTGGCTGTCATTAAGGCACCCTGAGGGCAAGGCAGGAGGCAACATGTGGACAAGCAAGTCAAATCACCAGCACCACCTTAACCACCATATCCCCATAAAGAGACAGAGCAGCACCCTGAGTCCAGGAGCCTTGGGAACAGCAATGCTGCCAGCCCAGTGTCTTCAGCCATTACTCTAGGAAGTAACCTCTGTGAAGACATACCCCACCAACTTCTCCCGTAGGTGCTACAGTCATGTTTACTGAAAACCCAGAAAAAAAGCTCTTGTTACCCAACTCCTTGGCCCTGTTCAATGGTTCAACATTAGAAAATGACACTAGTTTATCAGTGGAAATGTCATTAAAGAGGAGGCAATTACTTTCTCCTTTGCTGCTACAACTGAAAATGTATCAGACTTTTCCATCTGTTTTGTGGCTGTAGTCTTCCATATGGGTTGTCTTTTGGACCAGAACATGAGCTCCCTGAGGGCAGGAGCTTATTTTACTTTTCTATTTGTAGCTTCAGCACCTAGCACAGCGCTTTGCACACACTAAGTGCTTAATGAATGCTTTAGTCATTCATTCATTTTGACTGGAATGTAGAACAAGGGGATATGTGAATTATGTCTGGAAAGAGCTAGATTTTGCACTGTCTTTAATAATATCCCACTGTCTGGTCTTTATTTGAGCAAGAAAGTGATACATTAGAACAGGGCATCAGGGAAATCAATATAGCAGCAAGTGTGTTGGAGAGACAAGTCAAGAGGCTAAAGCCTGAACAAAGGTGTTAACAGTAGAGACGGTGAGGGGATGGGTGAGAAATATATCATCGCAAAGACTGTATCGCAAGACAAAGTAATGTCCCACAATCTTCCCAAAAAAGTATTAGCAGAAGTTCAGTGTGAGAACAAAGCTGCCTGGGAATTAAGAAAGATTGTGACCTCATCCACAGAGGTGCCCAAGACAAGGCTGCTCTTCACAGAGGATGTGTCAAGGTGGGTGAAGCTGGCCCTGGAATCAAAAAGAGATAGGCTTAAGTTCTGCTTCTGGATTAAGACCACTACACTGGCAGATGGATTACTACCAGACAAGTTACCCAGCCTCTCATTAGTCCCAGGCAACATTTTAAGGTGGTAAGTTACAGAGAAGGTGCTCACACATTGGCAGACGATGTTCCTCATGTGGCGGTCTCTACCCTGAGGAATCCATAAATCCACAAATCCACTTAAAAATTACCTTTACATAAGAATGGTTCCTATTTATGCATCACTTTGCAACTTAAAAAAGGTAAATTTTGTAAACAATTTGAAACCCTTTTTGAAGATTTTTGAGGAGTGCACTTATAAGATCAAATATGTATACCAAGATCCTAGGGTTGGCAAAGATATGAAAGATGGCTTAGAGAAGACAGAATCTGAAGGTGTGATGGCTTTTTAGGAGGTTAACATTGTGCTGTTATGGAAGATCTTCTTTGTTCTTAGGCCCCAGAAATCCAAGAAGAGACAGAGATGAAGGAAGTGTATACCAGGCGGGAGGACTTACTTCTGCAGACAGGCAGTGAATTGCTCCATTGACCGTTGGCCAGGCACTGGGCTCCTGAAGGTCCCTCTGCTACGTACCCCTCATTGCAGACAAACTTCACCATGTCATTGAGGTTAAATTGACTACCCTGTGTGATGCCATTGGCTGGATTTCCTGGGTGTCCACAGGTGATGGCTGAAACCAAAACAGAAGAAGAGTGACCATGGCAGCCCAGTTTAATGCTGAAAGCCTGATTTGGGCAGCTTAAGTCCTGGTATAGAATAGAACATTGATACAGAAAGTTAAAATTAGGCTCTTTTATGTACATATGTAAAGGGAGGGTACAACACAGAACATGGCTTCATCTTACTCTATAGCCAAAAGGCTGCCAAGAATTGGGCTGACGTCATGGCTACAAGCAAAATTGGTCACTGGATAAAATCTGTCTTTGAGTGCACCCATCTTTCTTTTCAGGGCCCTCTTTCCTCCCTACCACCTTGGTGTGTCCCTTCTTGGCTAACATATACTATTGCAGTATTCCATACATGACCTCCTAGGCAGATTTGTACTCTGAAAGTCAATTCCTGGATATTGTAAAGCCTTCAACAGCTACAAGAATGAAGCTATAATGGTGGAATAATAGGTAAAGAAAGGAAAGGTATAAAATGTCTTTAATGCTATGTCTTGTCCTCTTACATTTCATTAAAAAGCAAACTGGCTCCAATCTCCATTCTAAAGTTCCTTAATTTTTCTACCTTAAACCAAAGGGCTGAAGCTAATAAACTGGATTGGATTTGAACCAGACCCACTTATTTAATGTTCTCAAGAGAAAGACATATGAGATACATGTCTTACTCCACTCCATATTCCAAATCACTCTCAAACTCATTGTCTTTGAATGCAAACACTGTCCCTATTTTTCATCACTGTAGAGACAGCTATCATCATACTTACGCACACAGAAAGGGGTCTTCCCTGACCAGCGATGGTCCTGCTGGCAGATGCGCACTGACATCCCGATTAAGCGAAAACCGGGGTTGCACTGGTATACCACACTGCCCCGATAGCTGTAGTTCTCACCATTGATTTGTCCATTTACGATTAGCTCAGGGGTCCCACAGTGTCCAGCTTTGGAGTCCCCAGAACCAAGGAAGTAACAAAGAACAATTAATCCACGTGTGATAAGAGTGTCTAGCAATCTTTAGGAAAAGAATATTCTCTTCCTATTTTTCTATGTTGGGAGCAGGAAGGTAGGGAGGCTAGAACAGCAAGTAGAGATTCCAATAAACAATAGCCATGTGGTTACTACTAACACTGAGGAATTAGCCAGCTAAATGTGACAACATCCTATCCAATCAATTCTAGTCAACAGCTACCTTAGGAGAGATCCTGAGATTCCTAGAAGTATGGAATTCCCAGGTGTTATTCCAATGTGCTGGGTGACTCTGATCAAATAACTTCCCTCTCCTGGCACAAGGAGGGAAATCATTTCTGTTCCCTCGTTTCACAGAGATCCTTTTCCTTATCACAGACACATCTACTGAACATCAGTCATCTATGGTGTCTCATATCAGAAGCTGAGTCTTGTGAGAAAATGTTGTCTGAACTTAAGCAAATATTAAAATCAAACAAGCATTTACCTTGAAAATAACTGCTTAATAACAAGTGATTAGACTGAATTAAATCCCAAACCAGTTATGTATGTTCCAACAGCGCCGAAAGGTATATATTATAGCGCCTCAAGCTCTTTAAGAGACATAAGTCTCTTAGGACAGGGCTATTGGTGCTCTTTTGATTAAACAGGATTAATCTGAAGTATAACCTCCTGTCTTTCTAAACAGAGTAACCATGCCATGTACACCATGCTCCTTTCTATGCTGCTTGGCTCAGGCTACTACATTCATGGTAATTAGCCAATAGCTGTGTCTCACTTATTTCCAAACATTACTCTAAAACACATATTATCAAGGTAACCTTAGCCTATGATGATCCTGTCTTCACTAGGACATATACATTTGGCTTTGAATTTTTCAAAACTCTGTAATTTCTTTGGTGTGAGTATTTACTCCAACAGAGATACAACCCTTTTATAATTTAGTAGATAGTCTTCAAGAATTAGGGCCAAAATATTCTTCATCTTGTGGTCACCCTGGTGATGAGCTTCCCTATTTCTCTACAGCTGTCTAGATATCTAGGAGCTGCAGAAGAAGAAGTGCTGGTCCTGGAATCAGGAAGACCTGAGTTCAAATCCAGCCTCAGATATTTGCTACCTATATCATCTTGGGTAAGTCATTTAAACCCTGTTTGTTTCAGTTTCCTCATCTGTGAAATAGGGATAATAATAGCACTTACCTCCCAAGGTTGCTGTGAGGATCAAATGAAACAATATTTTAAATCACTTAGCCCAGTACCTGGCACATATAGAAATTGCTATATTGCTATTATTGCTGTTACTATAATTAGTCCCTACCTGTCCAGAGGGAGCTTCTTCCCCTGAGACTCTTCTAATCTTGCCAGTCTAGACACTTCCTTTCTTTCCCTTAGACACCCAAAGAAGAATTGGGGATTTTTAAGACTATATTATCCATGACTATGACACAGAAGGTGAAATACAATAATAAGGAGTACAATAATCTGGATTCAAGATAACCTTCATTTTGCAGCAGAGACCCATTTCCAACTACTTCCCATTTAGGCCTGCCCAATCAAAGGGCTGATACCCGTATGACTAATAAGAAGATCCTGTGTGTACTATTCCTGATCGTGCATCTACCATATTCTTGATTCCTTCTTAATTCATTTTTGGCCACTCTTCTGTCCTTGTCACAACTTTCTGGAGTCCAGGTTTACAGTTGTTTTTAGTAAACACTAGAAAGAATGGGGAAGGCTAACATCAGCTAAGTCCCATCAACAACATCTTATGTGTTCTCACCCTGCTGTTGCTGCTGCTGATAACATATCCATCCATCCTTCCCTATCTCTCCCTCTCTCCCTCTCTCTCTCTCTCTTCCAATCCCCAGGAAATGTTCACACAAAGTTTTTCAAAGGAACATTCAAAAGGACTCCTCAAAAAGGACATATAAAAAGGATATGACATGTACAATTCCCATAAATAATAAAAAGAATCATTTCCCTGTAGACTCAGTCTACATTAAGAGTTCCTCTAGACTGGAGGACCAGCTGTTTGGCAAAGAGCTCCTCTACAATAGTAATGCTAAACTCAAATAGAAACAGAACCCTGCATGGTTAGAAAACAACAAATTAACATATCTATGTTGTACTATTTATTTATTTTGTTAAACATTTCTCAATTACATTTTCATCTACTTCATGTAGCACTGAGTAATTCTGTGGGCTGCTTAGGGACTGCTAGCCACTAGTGTGACACCTCTGCTCTAAGACCTCTGACATTTACACAGTACTTGGAGATTTGTAAAGCATTTAAAATATATTATTTCATTTGATTTCTACAATAATCATGTGAGATACGGGCTCTTATTATCTCTACTCTATGAATGAGACTGAAGCTCAAAAATCTGAGTGACTTTCACATTATTACACAGAGACCAGCAGGAATGATGGAATCTGGATCCGGGTCTTCCTGAGCCCAACTATATCAATTTTGTTTTGTTGCCCTCAGAAGAAAAGTAAAATGAGAGGAAGGACAGTCCCTTTGCCTTCAGACTGGGGAGATTACTCACCAAGACAGCGGACTTCTGAACTACTCCAGAGGCCATTGGCCATGCACTCCCGTACCCGTGAGCCCACCAGTGTGTAGCCTGAATTGCAGGAGAAAATGGCTGTTGCACCAAAGACAGAGAGTGTTCCAATCCGATGTCCATTTGGGGGTGTTGGGAGGTCTCCACAGGAGATGACTGAAAAAGAATGCCAAAAGAGCTTAAAAACATGGAATTGTTAAGGCATAGAAAAATTTCAACTTGTCATTGGGCTTGAAAGTCATAACCACTGTGAGAAAACCAAAATAAGACAGAACGAAACAAAAACCCAAACTTAGATTGCTTTATATCCATAAAGATTAGATTCATTTGGCCTAGAGCAATCAGAAAGTCCTCATATCATTTTCTCTCACACAGCCCAAGTCATTCAATTTTCTACTTCTCAACTCATGTCCTTCAAGCAAAAAAAGAAAGAGACAGAAAGATAATACGTCAGGAAATATCTCTGCTGGTCTTTCTTGCCTCCCTATTTTCTTAGAAATAGGGACTAGGAGATGAGGGTGGCCCTAATGCTTGAGGAAATCTATCTTTTATCTTCTTTGTCATTTCCCACAAGGCCCTGGGGAACCTCTATCCATTCTCTCACTGTTCTCTTGACCTCTGATATGGTTGTTAAAATTTATCCAACTCCCTGTTTGTCTTCACTTTCATCCTTATAGTAACTCCTTAACTGTCTACTTTAACTTCTTCTTCTCCATTTTGAGACTGAGGGCCCCAGATAGCCTGTCAGTTCCATGGCTGGTAAATTAGAATCATCTTTATTTTTGCTATTCTACTATGTTACAGAAATGCTTGTTTTATTTCTTAAGTTCAGAATAAAATAAATATTTTTTAAAAGACGGGAAACCATTCCATTATTGTAGGATCTCATCCTCTATATGTTAAACTATGCCTCATGGTTCTCTACCTACCACAAAACAACTGAGGCAGCTGTGTACTCACCCACTACTCTCCTCAATGTGGTTATGTTGCTTTCTCTCCTTATCCTAGTCGTATATGAAATGGATGAGGAAAAATACTAAAACAACAGCATTAACTAAAACCAGGAGAAATATTGTTAAAAAAAAATAATAAGAGGTTTCATTTGGAGCCAATAGTCTCTTTGCCAATCCTGAGACCAGGGAATATAGCAACCATGGTCGGTAATGACCTCCCTGATTTCTACCAAGGCAGATTTTTAGCTACCAATAGGAGTATAGTGTTGTATTTCCAATTTATCCAACTTGTCCGTACATATTTGTTTGCTTGTTGTCTCCCTGCTTAGATTTTGAGAAACTTAAGGGCAGGGACTGTCTTTTGCCTCTTCTTGTATCACAAGGGCTTAGCACAGTACCTGACACATAGTATGTATTTAATAAACTAATATCTCTTCCCCTTACTTCCCCTTCAACCCCAACCTCAGGCTTACTCTGACATGTGGGCATCGAATCACCAAGGCTCCACTTGCCATCAGCCTGACAGCGGATAACCCTCTGGCCAGTGTAGTAGTAGCCAGGGTCACAGATCAACATCAGCTCTGCATTGAACTGGTACTGGGTTTCATAGGTCAGTCGCCACCGTCCATGTTCCACGCTGATGCTGCTGACATCCGGGCAGCTCACAGCTGTGTAGCCCCAAGTAAAAGAGAAAACACAGGGCATCTGTGCAGTGAAAGATCCTGACTGGAAATCAGAAGGCTAGGTTCCCTTCCCCTTTCTGCCAGGAACTCACTGTGCAAATCTGGAGAAATGTAGACAGCTTTGGGATCACTCCAGAGAATCATCCCCTTTTAGCTACCTTTTTATTATATTTTTATTATATCTTATGAATACAAGATATCTTTTTATTAGGATAATTAAGATATATTTTAAGATATATATTATATATAATATATATTAAGATATATTTTAATATATTTTGTATATTAAGATAAATAAGATATATTTTTATTAGGAACTCCAGGTTGATAGCCTTTCCATAGATGTATCCATCTCTAAGCCTTTGCTTAGGCTTTTATTTCATTTAGAAGGTTTGTTCTACTTCTCCCTACCATCCTATCTATGTTATTTCCATCATTAACAATGTGGCTTTTAAAACTCACTGATTCCAAGGAGACCTTTCCATATTATCTCAATGTGCCTCCCCTCGACTCCCATCACTTTCATACTGTACATCTCCCCTGAGTTCTTAAACATTTAAGAGACTTACTCACTCACCCACACACTGCGGGGGGATGTTGTCATTGCTCCACACTCCAGTCTCTAGGCATTCAGCAGTTGCATCTGTGTTAGGTGGCAGCAGGTGCAGGCGAAAACCTTCATTGCAGGTGTACACAGCCTTGGTCCCTACTGTATATTCCTTGCCAAATACAATTCCATTCTTGGGGGACTTAGGAATTCCACAGGAGAGGGCTGGCCAAGAGAAGAAAAGAGAAGCTGCCAGGTTTAATCCCTGAGAATGGCCCTGCTTTCCCCTCCCAGATCATACTGGTAAGGCATCCTCTAGATCAGAGAGGTCAAACACACAGCCCATAGGCCACCTGCGGCCCAAAACACTCCTTATTGTGACCCAATTAAGATGTAGTTGGGAAATATTAATTTAAGAGAGAAAAATACAATAGTGCATAGATAACATTAACATTTTGTTTTCTAAATCAATATGTTGCCAGCAGGAATCCTTATCTACCAGCGAGTGGCCCCTGTTTCTCTTTGAATTTGACACCACTGCTCTAAACTGAAGGGGAGGCAAGGTTGTCCTGCTGCCTTTGAGTAGGAAGATAGGTAGCAAGTGTTACCCTGAGGTCCTACTGGAATTTAGGGGTAATGCAGCTTTTGGAGTTCAAGAATAATATTCAGATACATAAGGCAAAGAATTGCTCAAAAAAAATCCATTCCTTTACTTCAGCATTCAATAAACATTAAGTGCCTATGCTAGGTAAGAAGAGTACTGTACTAGGTACTGGGAAAGACATAAAAATTAAATATAGCACAATTCTTATCCTTAAACAACTAGTACAGGGAAAAATACACACACACACACACACAGCAGGACATAATAAGTATATAAAATTAGCACAAAGCATTATGCCATCTCTGAGAAAGAAAAGATCATGTCTAACTAAAGATGTAGAGATTAGGTTACATGGAAAGAAGTAGTATTAAATCTGATTTCGATATATTTCAACAGGTGATGAAAGATACACTCTAGACATAAAGAAAGAAGGTGAGCAAAATATAGAGGTAGGAAAGTTTAAGGCCCTAACTTCTCCCTTGGTCCTTCCCAAAAATTTCAATCTCTCCTCCGAAACCACGCATTTTCTATATCAAAAATGTGACACACCTACCATCCTTGTTGTTCAGAAATCACCACTTATCATTTCTCTACACTTCCTGCTCTACTCATTATGTGCTACATAATTATACCAGTTCTTTAGCCAGCACATCTTAAACTGTGAGTCACAACCCCATATGGGGTCATGAAAAATGTGGCAACAAGAAAAGGTTTCTGACTGCACAAATGACCAAAAATTAATTAAAAATCAAAGTACAATGAATCCATTGCATCAAGAACCCTCTCTGTGGCCTTCACAAAGCACGTGCACTTTGCATTGCTCGTGCCCTCAGGCCATGAAATGTCAAGAAACAACCAATGCGGAAAAGGGGCTGTAAGTGGAAAAAGTTTAAGATGTCCTGCTCTAGACAAAGCTATTTGGAAGAACCATTTTATGATCCCTAATAATAGCATGTTCATTTTTTAAAAAGTAATTTCCCCCCTAAATGCTCTGAAAGGAGGTCAACAAAGCATCAATTACTAGAATCGCTATTATGAGAGTTATGGCTCTTTCAGACCCTACCTTCATTTCTAGATATAGTTCCATGAAATGTAGTCACTGTAAAAGAGATGTTTCTGGTGTACTAAACTCTGCCCTGCTTATCTGTGCAGGAAAGGAAACAAAACAAATAAGGGAGAAGTAGAAAATGAGGTTCTTGGTTTAGATTTTTGAAAGTGTTGCAGACTATAAGACTCTTCTGTAAAGAATGCAGGGTCTTCCCAGACCTTCTTCACAGGGCAGCCATGGTAAGATAACCAGGTAAGAAAAAGCAAGGTCATGAAAAATTGTGAAAAAGGAGTGATTTAACAATACTCACTTGCTGTTTGTATTCCGTAAGTTTAAAGAAGCTAAGGTAAAAGAAGAGTGAAGGGGTCCCTCAGGTCTACTTTCCCATTTGATGATACCCTATTTGTGTTTCACCTTTGAATTCTTTATCCATTAGCTCCTTGTAAGCATCTCCTTGATGCCTACAAATATGCCCAGATCACTCCTATCTTACACATACACACACAGGCACACACTTTCTTGATTCTATCATTCTCTTGAGCTATCACCCCATCTCTGCTCCCTTTCAAAATTAAACTCTTATAAAAAAGTTTTCTATACTTGTTGCCCCTTCTTTCCTTTCTTACTCCTCTATTCCTCCTAATTGGTCAACTAAAACTACACTGTCCAAGGTTACAAAAGATCTTTTTTCAAATTTGAATTAATTTATTTTCTTGTTTACATCACTCATTTCCACATGATTTTGAGTTACAAATTTTACCCCCATCTTTCCCCTACCCACCACCCCAAAACAGCAATCCCACTGTAGGGCAGGATGGGTCTCCCTACCCCAGTGCCTGTATATCTTAATTCCCAGTTGCATAATTAATAATGATAATAATAATATAGATATATATTTTTAACATTCAATTATAGAACGTTAAATTGTAGATTCTTTCCCTTCCTCCCATGTCACCCACGCCCACTGGAAGGACAAACAATTCAATACAGGCCGTACATGTGTAATTATGCAGAACATCTCCACAGTGGACATATTGTGAGAGACTAATTATATGTCCCTCCTTCTTATCCCACACCCCCCTTGTTCTATTCTCTACCCTGTCCCTTTACAGAAATGTGTACTTCCAGCAATCCTCCCCCCCAATCTCCCCTTCCCTCCATCATTCCCCTCTCATCCCCATCACCCCTACTCTCCTGTGTGGCAAGGTACCCAGTTTAGAGTTTATGTCATTCCTTCTCTAAGCCAAATTCAATGAGAGTAAGGTTGACCCCTTTCCCTTTTGCCTTCTTGTTCTTCCCCTCCATTGTAACTGCCTCTTCTATATGAGATGATTAACTCCATTCTATCTCTCCTTGTTTCCTCTCATTCTAATCCTATCCCACCTCAGAATTTAACCTTTTAAAGTATTGTCCCTACCTATTCAATTGATCCTGTGCCCTCTATCTACACATATAAAAACATACTCATATATGTGTTCATACACATATATAAACCCTCCTATATAGTGGATGTATGTGTACGTATACGTATATATACATCTGTATTCCCTTCACCTATCCTCATATTGAGAAAAGTCGCATAAGTTATAATTATCGTTTTTCCATGTTGGCTAGTTCAACTTTTATAAGTTCCTTATGATTTCTTTTCCATATTTGCCTTCTCATGCTTCTTGTATGTGAGTGTCAAATTTTCTTTTCAGTTCTGGTTTTTTCAGCAAGAATGTTTGAAAGTCTTCCACCTCACTGAATGACCATATTTTCCCCTGGAACAGTATACTCAATTTTGCTGGGTAGTTGATGCTTGGTTTTAATCCTAGCTCCCTTGATCTCTGGAATATCATATTCCAGGCCCTTCAATCCCTCCATGTAGAAGCTGCCAGATCCTGTGTTATCTTAATTCTGTTTCCACAGTATTCAAACTGTTTCTTCTTGGCAGCTTGTAATATTTTCTCCTTGATCTGGG
>CM053596.1:65447315-65462139 GCA_028646575.1 Pseudocheirus occidentalis
CAAGAGGTGATCAGTGAATTCTTTCAAGTTCTATTTTGCTCTCTGGTTCTAAAATATCAGGGCAATTTTCCTTGAGAATTTCTTGAAGGAGGCTTTCTAAGCTCTTTTTTTGATCATTGCTTTTAGGTAATCCAATAATTTTAAAATTGTCTCTCCTGGATCTATCTTCCAGGTTAGCAGTTTTTTCAATGAGATATTTCACATTGCCTTGTATTTTTTCATTTGTTTGGATCTGTTTAATGGTATCTTGATTTCTCATAAACTCATTTGCTTCCATTTGCTCCACTCTAATTCTGAAGGAATTATTCTCTTCAGAAAGCTTTTGAGATTCTTTTTCCATCTGGCAAATATGACTTTTTAAGGTATTCTTCTCCTCATTGGCTTTTTGGGCCTCTTTTGCCATTTGAGTTATTCTATTTTTTAAGGTGTTATTTTCTTCAGTCAGGTTGTTGACTCTCTTCTCATGATTCTCTTGCATCATTCTCATTTCTCTTCCCAATTTTTCCTCCACTTCTCTTATTTGGTTTTCAAAATCCTTCTTAAGCTGATTTATGGCTTGTACGCAGTCTACATGTTTCTCGGAAGCTTTTGGTGTGAGAGTTCTTACTGTGTTGTTTTCCTCCCATTCCATGCTGATCTCATCTTTTTTGTCCCCCAAAAAGGATTCTAGAGTTCAACTGCTAGTCTTACTTTGCTTCCTTTGCCTGCTCATGTTGCCAGTGAATTACTTGTCTTTTTAGCTCTGTTGAACTCTGCTTCCAGAGAGGAAAGCTCTGTCCCAAATCACTGAGGTTTTTGCAGCTGCCAGAACTATTAAGAGGCTGCTGCAGCCCCCAACAGCTTTGGCTCGCTGAAAATGCACCCCAGGAACATCACCCAAGACCATGATCCAGATCCAGGCTGCTCAGTGGAAGAAGACTTAGCCTCTGAATAATCTCTTGGCCCTCCTGCAGTCTGCAGGCCAGGAGCTCTGAAGCAGCTGCATGGAAGTAGCTGCTGGGCCACTGCTTCTGTTGCTTCCTTGCCCTAGAGGCAATTTGGCTGGACTACTTTTCTCCCCCAGATTTTACTGAACTTTCACTTTGTCCTTATTTCGTATGGCTTGATAATTCTGGAAACTGCCACAGCTGCTGCTGATCCACTCTCCTGAAGGCTCCAGCTGGGCTTGGCTCTTCCTGGCCACTCCAGGGCCAAGCCACTATTTCAAGCTGGGCAGGTTTCAGCTCCCAGTGTGCTGCAATGAGCCCTTCCTGCTGAGCTGCCTTCAGAAGGAGATGTGTTTTTCTGTATTTTGGTGTGAGTTTTGGAGACCTAAAATTTGTTTAGTCATATTTTATGGGTATTTGAGGTGGCTATGTGTAAGCTGCGGCCTTTTCCTACTTCTATCAAGATCTCTTTTTTAAAAAAAATTGATCTTAGTACACCTTCTAAAAAGAGTATTTTCATCAAGAGAGCAATTCATACCATTTACTTAAAAATATAAACAATAAATTCTACATGCCACTTTCAAAACTGTCTTACTGTCCTGCTTGTCTATGATTCCTTCATTTCTCTTCTGTTCATTAAAAAAAAAAGTTGTAATGGTCCTGTTTATTGGGGGATAATCACTATTGCTATTCTCCCTCCCCTGCTGCTACCCCAGTTAACCTAGAGGAAAAAAAAACCAAATGCTTGTAACACTGTCAAACAAACCAAACCTAAATAGTGACCATATCCTAAAAATATGTCTCTGTACCTTGTTTCTACCACATCTTTATTAGAAGGTAAGTAAAATGCTTCATTATAAGTGTTTTGAAGACATGGCTAGTCACTACCTTGATTAGAGTTCTTCAATTTTTAAAACTTTTTTCCTTTATAATAGTGTTTCCTTGTATAGACTGTCCTAGTTCTGCTCACTTCACTTTGTGCTGATTTTATCTTTTGAGTCATTTCTCATGACCAGCACAATAATATTCCATTATATTTTATACAGCAATTTGTTCAGCCAATTCTTTAGCTGTTCTAGAAGACAATTTAAAGCACTCCTCAGATTCTAATTATTTTCTTTTAATATTCCCTTCAGGGTCAGGAAACTTGTTTTCCTTATGACTATTTCTTCTCCAAAATTACCCTCCCTCTTAACCTCTATTCCCATGTTAAACTTCTCCCTATTGAATTTAATGCATTTATATACCCAACAGGTTTTACATGCATGTGTATATTCAAACCTCCTTTGATACAAAACTTAATTTCATCTAATACTCTCCCCACCCACTCCTTTATGCCTATTTATTCTACACATTTTCCCACTTATCAAGACAGCAGGTTCCATATCCTCTTCTTTTCCTCACTAGTATATTTCTCTTATAACTCTTTTATTTCTCTTTTTCAAACCTTCATAACAGAACCATTACATATCCAGGACCTGTGGTTTTTTTTTATATAACTCCCTTAATAACCTTTGAAAACATTAAGATTCTGAAGGAACACTGCTTTCTCATCCCTGTTAAAAAGTTACCATCATATCATTAATACAGTTCCTTTCAATTGCACAAAGAAGTTTAACTATCTAGATGTATCTGGACTCATGTGTTTGTATCTCAAATTTCCTAGATTTAGTTCTGATCTTTTCATCAGAAATACCTTGCAAGTCCTTCATGCCACTAAAGACCCACTTTCCCCCCTATAGGATTATATTTGGCTCTGGGAGGGAAGTTATTCTTGGTTGTAAGCCTATAGTTTTTGCCTTTTAGAATACTATATTCCAATATATTTTCCCATATTTTAGCAGATGTTACCACAGTTGAAGTATAATCTTCACTGTAGCCCCTTGGTGCTTGAACTGATTATTTCTGGATTCCTGCAGTATTTTTCCTTTGATGTGGTAGCTCTTCAGGTTGGCTATGGCATTCCTGGGGTTTTTCCTCTCGTCTTTAGTAGTAGCTTTCAAGTCCTATATAATCCTCACTATAATTTCTTGGCACTATAACTGCTTGGCTATAACAGTTCTGGGTCTTTTGCTTTTTGGGTTTCTTTCAGGCAATGATTTGAGGATTTTATCTTTATTTTGCTCTCTGGTTCAATCAGATTCATTTTTGATAATGCCCAGGCTTTTTTTTTTAACTCATGATTTTCAGGGAGTCCATGTCTCTTGAATTACCTCCCTCTGAACTGTTTACAAGGTCAGTTGTTTTCAACATCTGATAGATTACATTTCCTGTATTTTTTTCAATATTTTGATTTTGTTCTAATATTCTTTGCTGTCTCATGAAGTCATTGATTTCTTTTTGGTCTATTCTAATTTTTGTGGATTCCATTTCTTCACTAAGGTTTACCACCTTTCCTTCTAAGCTACTTATTCTCTTTCAATTTTTTTTCTCTTGAGCTTTTAGTTCATATTTTCTCTCTTAATTTGTTTTGTCTAGGCGTTCATGTAGTCCTTGTGAAAAACTGATTTTTTTTTCCCCTCTGAATCTCTGCTTATAGTTGCTACAGTAATTTTTGATACTGGATGGTGTTAGGATGGTTTTCTTTAAACTTCATTTCTCCAGCTTTAGTTTTTGAATTGGTGCTTTGTGTCACAGTCAGGTTTCACTCCCATCACACTTTTGGATGGGTTAGTTGGTCTGGTTTGCCCCCTGAGTTCTTGTGCTGACCTTCTCTTCCTGGTATTTGTCTCTGTTGGATCTTTGGGGTTCAGAGCCTGAATCTTCAAGAAGTCTCAAGACAGAGTTTTAGGGACCTCAGAACTCCTAACCTTATCTTGGTCTGAGTATAAGGACATCATAACACAGAACATTGCAGGATACATGTATCTTTTTTCTGGTTCCAATGAAGGTGCAGGGGTTGGAAGATACAGGGGGTACCCTTTACTACTGCCTAGGGGCTCTGTGCTTTTTTTTTTGTAGTTCTAAGGTAGAAGTCACAATAGCTTCTTATTGCATTTTTTTAAAAAAGTATATTTGGTTTGGTTTGATTTGAACCTCAGGGTTTTGCTGGAATAGATATGGGGGAATTCTGTGGTCTGCCTTTGGTTCAGACAACAGTCTGCACCTATGAACTCTTAATTTCTAAATCTAATGGCTTTTTCTTATTCCTCATCCTTCTTTCCCTTTCTGCAGCAATCAATACCATGGACTGTCCCCTTTTTCTAAATATTTTTCCTCCCTGATTCCTAACACAAATGTTCTCTCCTGGTCTGCCTTCTACTTATGAATTCTCTGTCTCAGGATTCCCTGCTGGATCATCATTTATATCCCCTACCCTATATATGGTATTTAAAGACCTTTGCAATTTATCTTTCTGAGGGGCGGCTAGGTGGCGCAGTGAATAGAGCACTGGCCCTGGAGTCAGGAGTACCTGAGTTCAAATCTGGCCTCAGACACTTAACCAAAAAATAAATAAATAAATAATACTAGCTGTGTGACCTTGGGCAAATCACTTAACCCCAACTGCCCTCCAAAAAAAAAAAAAACAAATTTATCTTTCTGGCCTGAAATTACCTTATTCCCCATCACTCATTTAATGTTCCAGACAAATTGGTCTATTTGTCATTCCTTGTTTATGATATTCAATCTCACAGCTCCATACCTTCCCACAGACTCTTCCCCATGCTTTCTACAACACTACCACAAAATTAGCTTACATTTCCCTTTTATACACTGTATATCAATTTATCTGTGTCCTACTGTTTCCTCCAACAAAACAGAAGTTCTTTGAAGATTGAACCGTGTGAATTCAAAGGTACCAGTGTGGTGTTGGTACATAGTAAGTGCTTAATAAGAAATGGAATTAAGAGAGTGCATTTGCAGGGTGACTAGCCATAAGTAATCTGCAACTGTGGTACACAACAAGGCTAAATGGTAACAAAACATTTAACTCATTACTCTGGCTTAACTGTCAATATGCTTTAATCACTGATTTAGTAAATATATAATAAGTGCCTACAGATACAAAATACATCAGGAGGCATTGTTAACACAGACAAAAAGTGAAATCATCTTGGCCCTGAAGAAATTTATGTTCTACTGAGACAAATAACATATATAGATAAGTGAAGAGCAAGTCATTCCTGTGAGAGGGGGTATTAGCAACTGGGGGAGAACAGGACAGGCTTTCTGTAGGAGGCAACATTTGGGTTGAGCCAAGAAGGAAAGTAGGGATTCTATAAGGTACTGCATCATGGATATGGGAGACCCATGTAAAAAGTGGCCCTTCTGAAGGATAACTGCTAATTTCCCCCTTCCTCCTACAGCTGTGAGTTGAAGTTCACCTAACTTAGGGTTCTTGAGTATACCATCTTTGCCCATGACCTTGCTCCCTGGTATTTCATTTTAGGACTTCAGGTTTCCTTATGATTATTAAAATACACTGTAATAAATGCATATTGCTTTATATAATTCTGGTCTATGAGTCTTCTGCTAAATTAAGATCCATAACTACTGTTAAGGACTGGTACTGCCCCCAAATTGATTTTTCTATCCCTAATTTCTTCTGTGAAATGAAATCCTACATCATCAATTGATTGCTTAGAAGACACCACCCAAATATACATGCCTTCTACTTTATCTTCCTATTTCCAGTGTGTTCCTTCTCCAATTCATCCTACAAACAAGTTCGAAAAAATCTTCCTAAGGCATAGTTCTTATATTAATATTCCTTTGTTTAAAAATTTTCAGTGCCTCCCCAGTTGCTGCTTTTAGGCAAATATTCAAACTCCTCTAGCAAGTATATAAAGTTGTTCGCAATCTGGTTCCATCCAGATTTCTGTATTATTTTCTATATCTTTTTAAAGTAAGTTTTATTGATATTTTCTGTTTCCTACATCACCATACTATCCCATGTATCCTTCTTCCCCCACACCCCCTCCCAAAGAGCCATTCCATATAACAAGCAGTAATTTTTGGAGAGAAAAAAAAAACCTAGCACAACTGATACATTGAAAAAGTGAAAATATGGGCGATGTGTAAAAATTAGAGACCTTCCACCTTACAAAAGGGCAGGTTAGGAGTATCTTCTCATCTTTTCATTTGAGTCCCACTTAATTTTTATAATTTTATTATATTATTTTGATCCTTTTGTTGTGGTGTTCTTTCCATTTACTTTGTTGAGGTTACTGTGTATGCTGTTTTTTTGCCTTTGCTTACTTCGTTTTGCAGCAGTTCACATAAATTTTTCTATGCTTCTCTATATTCATTACATATAATTTCTTACAGTAGAGTAATATTTCACTACATTGATTTACCATGATTTGTTTAACCACTTCCCAAATGATGAGTTCCTAATTCTTAATTATCACAAAAAATGCTACTACGTATATTTCTTTATACAGCTTTTTTTTTCTTATTAATGGCTTCCTTAGGGTATAAGATCAGTAATGAAAACTCTGGTTCAAAGAGTGTTGATATTTTAGTCATTTTATTTGCACAATTCACAATTACTTTCCAAAATGGTTATACTATTTTATAGTTCTACCAACAACGTACTAGTATGCTTATCATCCTACAACCTCTCCAGCATTGGCCACTGCCATTTTCCCAAATTTTCAGGGTTGCAAAGTGAAACCACAGTGTTGTTTTCATTTGTGTTTCTTAGTGATTTTGATAATTCTTTCATGAGGTTGTGAATACTTTGCAGTTCTCTTCTGAGAACTGTTTATTCATATCCTTCAATTATTTATCCAGTACAGAATGTCTTACTGATTGTTTAACATGTCTAGGATACCAAACCCTTATCATAGAAATATGATACAAAGGTTTTTTTTCCTCATTCGATCACTTCCCTCCTTATCCTAGATATATTAATATTGTTGTGCAGAAATTCTTCAGTTTCAAGTTCCTTCTCCTGCTGTAAACACAGTATTATGTTCCTTCAGTTACATTATTTTAATCTTTTTTTTTTAATAGCCCTGTTCTCACTGGTTCTTTTTCCCTCAATCTTGATGCCTTCTTCTTGTTTGATACCTCTTTCTCTTTAAAGATTTTTTATAGTCCCTTTTTCTCTCCTACTTTTATCTAGTTACATATTTCTTCCTTCCCTCTTACTTCGCTTAAGTCAAATAGATTCCCTCTTCCTCTTTTCCACTTCAGCTAGTCCTGTTCCTTAGTTTTTTAATATATACTTTTACACCCTTTTCAAATAGGATTTCTCTCACTCTCATCATTATCTATCTTCTTTTTCTGTTTACTCTAGACCAGTGGTTCTTAACCTGTGGGTCATGACCCCTTTGGGGATCAAATGACCCTTTCACAGGGGTTACAGGGGTCACCTAAGACCATCAGAAAACACATTTCCAATGGTCTTAGGAACCAAGACAGTGTTCCTCTATCCATCTCCAGGTGGGTCCACCAACATGCATATGTGCCCACATATGAGTATTAAAGGGTCATGGCATTAGGAAGATTGAGAACCACTGCTCTAGACCCTCACTTCCTGATTTATGACTCCTATAATTATTTGGTCTCTTTTTCCTTCATGCAATCAAAGCTTCCAAGGTATCCATTCTAGGCTTTCTATTCTTGGTACATTCTGCCTCTGCCTTGGGGGGCCTGCCCCATGGATTTCTCTTTTCCATTTTGCCTCACTTTCCAAACAATGCCAATTATTTCATATCAGAAAGGTTACTGCCACATAAGAGGATTGTTCCCCTATCACATTTGAGCCTATGCAATTCACCACTCTTCTAAACCTTCTCTTGTTGACCTTTTTTTTCCTATATAAGCCTGGAAATCTCCTTCCTATATCCATGTTCTCCTAACTCCTCCCATGGGCAGTTGCCCTCCAGAGTTCCAATGAACCAAGAGAAGTAGATTTTTCAAGCATCAAATCCCCCAGCTATTCTCCAGCGAAAAGTACTCATCTCCATTCACCAATCATTTCTCTTCACCCAGAGGAGCCTTAATCAGTAGAACTCCCTCCCACCTCCAAAGGTCTCCCTTCCATTCTCTCCCTTTTCAACCACACCCACTGTCCTGTAAGCTCTTCTCTTTCTGAGACCATCCATCTTCTATGCGAGTTCTTGATTTGACCCTGATGTATAACTCCTTCTTCTCCCTCTGCTCTCCTCCCTCCCTCCTTCTTTCTAGGTACCCTCTTATGTTGTAATACAGTCTCAAAAAAGAAGCGTTCACCTTTAGGCATGGTGTCCCCAGGTTCTGTCCATAATACCCCCTCTTTATTGTTACCTCTACCAGATTTCCACCTTCACCCCTGTCTCCCTGTGTACATTTAAAAAGAAGTCTCTTACTAGACTCTCTGCTGTTACTTTGATACTGTTACTGTTCTTGACTGCTACGTTCATTTACTCCTCCTGAATTACTGTTGTTTGGGGTGTTCAAGAGGCAAACAATCTCTTCAGCTCTAGTTTTCTTTCTAAAAATGTTTTAAATTTTTCTTTATTGGTTGTTGTCCTTTGTTTTCAAAGAAGACCAAAATGAGATCACTATGCTAGAGTCAAGTTTCAATGTGTTTGACTGTGGCTGATCAGACCAATATGAGCTTGGAATGCTCTACCACAGGTTGGGCACAAATAGTCCATGTGAACATTTGGGGTGGACCCTTCAAATCTGCGCATTCTGCGTTTGCTTTGAGCTCTCTCAAGTCTGCTTTGCTAACAGAGCACACTGTCTCCTCTGATGTGGGGATGCTATACTAAGCAGTCCTGTGCCAGTGTCTCCTACGTCATACAATCAATTCTTAAGTTTTTGAGACTTTAAGTGTTTGTATCACTTCTTCTGATCATTATGTGAATGTTTGCCCTGTGTGAGTTCTCCATAAAGTAGTCTTTTTGGCAAGTTTACATTGTGCATTAGAACAATGTGGCTAGCCCATTACAGATGCACTCTCGAAAGCAGAGTTTGAATGCTTGGCCATTTAGTTCAGGTAAAGACCTCTGTCTGGTACCTTATCCTGCCAGGTGATCTTCAGAATCTTCCTGAGACAATTCAAATGGAGACAATTCAGTTTCTTGGCATAGTGCTGGTAGACTGTCCAGGTTTCACATGCATACAACAATGAGGTCAGTACAAAGGCTACGTAGACCTTCAGTTTGGTAGTTAATCTAATACCTCTTCCTTCCCATACTTTGCTTCAGAGTTTTCCAAACACTGAGCTAGCTGTGGCAATGCATGTGGCAACCTCATTATCAATGTGTACATCCCTGGAAAGCATACTATGTGACTGTAAGGAGAAGAGACACAAAGTATGGAAGAGGAACAAAGGCAACGTGTGGTACAGAGTGCTGGACTGATCATAGTCTTTTCCTCTCTAAGCTAAATATTCACGTTCAACAAAAGTGGCATCCCCAACGTAAAATGACTACCAGAAGAATTAATATCAACAAATTAGAGCTCTTCTCTGAATGTGAAGTTTGTTCCTAACTTGGAGGGAAAGTTGGGAAACACATAGTTGGCAAAAGTGAAGCAGAAAAGGACTGGGCAGCTTTCAGAGTTTTGGTGTGTAGCACTGCATTTTCTCTTCTGGGCCAGAATACCCACAAACACCAACACTTGTTTGATGAAAATTATGGGGAAATTCAGAAGCTGCTAAATGAAAAATAGGTTTTTTTTTACCAGCAGGATAGTTCATTCATCTCTAAGAAAGCAGAATTTCATTACATCAAAAGTAAAGTACAAGCAAAATTTAGAGAGATGCAGGATTCCTGGCTCATCAAGAAGGCAGAAGAAATTCAATTTTATTCTGATAGTAACAATCTAAAATGTTTTTATGGTGCCCTGAAGGCTATTTATGGGTCTAAGACCTATGGTGAATCTCAACTACTCAGTGCTGACAGAGCTACTTTGATTAGTGATAAGGAAACGATACTAGAGAGATGGGCTGACCACTTCCATACTGCTCTCAACAGATCATCATCAATCGGTGCTGACACCACTGACCATTTACCTCTGGTTAAAGTCAATCCTTCCCTAGCTGAAGTTGCAAAGGAACTTCCAAAGGAAGAGGAGGTTTTAAATGCCTTTAGGTTCCTTTGGTGTGGCAAAGCACCCAGTGCTGATTCTATTCCATCTGAGATTTACAAGGTAGGGAGTCCACTGCACATATAAAAGCTGACTGAAATTTTTTTTATTATTTTTAGGCTACATGGTTAAGCTTGGATATGTAGGATAAGTCACCCAGCACTGTATCCTGAGCTTCATTGCTCTTTGGAATACATTATTCAATTACTTCCTCCTTTTTCTAGTGAGTGCAGATTAGTCTTGTGTCATTTGAATGTTGTCTTCTTTTTTTGTTTTTGTTTTTTTGTATTTGAAACTCTTCTAATGGCTTGCAAAATTTGACATTGTTTAGGTGAACTGTTCAATTTAATTGCTATATATGTCTTTCTTTAAAAAAAAAACTAATTTTTTTTCTGGAATTGTGTGTGTGTGTGTGTGTGAATTCTTTTAGCTGAAATTTCATTTTCTACGTTTAGAAGTCCTAGGTAAGGGAGGATGGAGCCAAGAAGGTGGAGTGAAAGCAGGGACTCACCTGAGCTCTCCCATAAATTCTTTCAGGTACCTCCAAAAAGTGAATCTGAACAAACTGTAGAGTGGTACAATCCAGTAGAAGACAGAGTGTGGCAGATTTCCAGCCCAAGACAACATGGGCAGGATTTGTTGCGCCCAGCGGGTGGAGCCCAGAGCACAGAGTGAGCAGGCTGCTCCAGCACAGACCCAACCATAATGGAGCAAGAATGAGCCCTGACAAATTGAATCAGGTGCCACTGTGGCTATTCCCAAATCTCCCGGCACAGGACAGGGGTCTATCAAAGCATGGTGAGAGACAACTACAGGGCCTGCTGCAGTGACAGCAGTTAATCCTGGGGCTCTCAGTGCACAGAATAGATATTGGAAACTTCAGTGCTTGAACTTCTGACAGCCAAGATGGCAGAATAAACTGTAAGTGCTCTTATCCCCCTTTGTGGACCTTGAAAAACCCAGAAAATATTGCCGCAAGAAAAGTACTAAAATAGTGGAGCCAGTGAGAGGTTAGGGAGATCTATTCTGTGGCTGAAGGGGACCAGTACAAGATGGGGGATGTCTCAGCAAGTCCCACCTGAGTTGACCAATAGGAGATCCTGAGCCCCATGGGGATTCAGCCAGTAAAAGCACAAATACCAGAACCCCAGGCATGCATTCTCACAGCCAGGGGAATTGGCAGACACCTGTGCAGTGCTATCTACCAGTGGCTAAGCCTGCCTGAGCTCTAGCCTAGGGTTGAGGAGGTGGATACCTGAAGTGGCCAGATCACCCCTGCCCCACACCTCAGAAACCTGGGAAAATGCAGAAAGACCTGGCCTTGGATTTGGTACACACCAGCCAGCTCTGGCTCAGCACGAGGTGAGCTCTAGCTTTATATAGCCTCCAAATGATAGAACCAGAGGCCACACTACCAAAGCCAGTAATCAGGCTCCTAGCTCCCATCACAAGAAGCATGATTCAGAGCCCCCTTCAAAAGGTAGGAAATAGGCAATCGCAATGGGCAAAAAGCAAATTGGAAAAACAAAGACAATATCCTCTTATGGTGACTTGGAAGATCAAAATCCATACTCAGAAGAGGGCAGCACTGACATTATATGCACATCTGAAAACTCAAAAAGGAATATGAACTGGTCTCAAACCCAAAAAGTATTCTTGGAAGACCTCAAGAAGGATTTTAAAAGCTAAACTGGAGAGGTAGAAGAAAAAAATGACCAATTATTTTAAAAATACACTTGGAAAACTGGAAAAAAATTCACTGAAGAGCACCCCTTAAAAAAGTACAATTGGCCAAATGGAAAAGAAAATAAAAGAACTAACTAAAGAAAACAATTTGTGAAAATTTAGAATTAGACAAGTTGAAGCTAATGACTCTATGAGGCATCAAGAATCAGTCAAACAGAAAAGGGTAAATTATCTCACACAAAGAGGCACATATTATAGTACAGAAAAAGAAGGGAGGAAGATAAGCATTGTATGAGCCATACTCTCATCAATTTTGGCTCAAGGAGGGAATAACACACCCAGTTAAATATAGAAATCTAACTTGCCATACAGGCAATAATAAGAGAAGGGGCAAAGAAAAGGGGAAGGAGGAGTTAGAAGAGAGGGAAGAAGTAGTAAGGGAAAAGGGTAAGGGAGACGGATTAATAGGGAAGGAATATTGAGGCAGTGGTCAAAAGCAACTCTTATGAGGATAGGAATGGAGAAGGGAGAAATAAAAGCATGAAGGAAGGGAAATATGATGGAAAGACACAAATAGTAATCATAACTGTGAATGTGAATGGGTTGAACTATCCCATTAAATGGAGGCAGAAAGTAGAATGGATTAAAAACCATAATCCTACAATATGTTGTTTACAAGAAACACATTTGAAACAGAGGGATACACACAGGGTAAAGGTAAAAGGCTGGAGCAGAATATATTATGCTTTAGAGAAAGTAAAAAAATCAGGGGTAGGAATCCTAATGTCAGATAAAGAAAAATCAAAAATAGTTCTAATTAAAAGAGATAAGGAAGGAAACTATATCCTCCTAAAAGGCACCATAGACAATACTATTATTATACAATATTCTTACTGTACAATACTACAATAGTAATACTATTACTAAACATGTACCAAGTGGTACAGTATACAAATTCTTAGAGGAGAAGTTAAGGGAGTTACAGAAGGAATAAAGAGTAAACGTATACTAACAGGATATTTCAATCTCTCCCTCCCCAAACTTGATAAATCTAACCTCAAAATAAAGAAGATGTTAAGGCGGTGAACAGAATTTTAAAGAAGGTAGATAACCTCAGGAGAAAACGGAATGGGGATAAAAAGAAATACCTCCTTCTCAGTGGCACATGACACATACACAAAAATTTGCCATGTACTAGGGCGTAAAAACCTCACAATCCAGTGCAGAAAGGCAGAAATATTGAATGCATCTTTTTCAGATTATGATGCAATAAAAATTTTATGTTATAAAGGTCGATAGAAAGGTAGACTAAAAACTAACTGGAAACTAAATAATCTTTTTTTGGGGGAGGGCAACTGGGGTTAAGTGTCTTTCCCAAGGTCACACAGCTAGTTTTTGTGTAAAGTGTCTGAGGCCAGATTTGAATTCAGGTCCTCCTGACTTCAGGGCCAGTGCTCTATTCACCGCGCCACCTAGCCGCCCCAAAACTAAGTAATCTAATCCTAAAGAACTAGTAGGTCAAAAAACAACCATAGAAACAATCAATAACTTCATTTAAGAGAATAACAATAATAAGACAATATATCAAACATTATGGCATGCAGCACAAGCAGTTCTTAGGGGAATTTTTACATTTCTAAATGTTTACATGCATAAAATAGAAAAAAGGAGCTCAATGAATTGGGCATGAAACTAAAAAAGATGGAAAAAGAAAAAATTTAAAATCTCCAATTAAATACCAAATTGGAAACACAGAAAACCAAAGGAGAGATTAATAAAACTGAATTTAATAAAACTATTGAACTAATAAATAAAGCTAAAGGTTGGTTTCAGGATAAAACCATTAAAATTGGCAAAACTTTAGTCAATTTGATTTTTAAAAAGAAAGAAGAAAACCAATTAACAGTATCAAAAATTAAAAAGGGTAAATCCACCTCCAATAAAGAGGAAATTAAAACAATAATTAGGAATTATTTTACCCGACTATATGCCCATAAATTTGACAATCTTACTGAAATGGATGAATATTTACAAACAAATATAATTGCCCATATTAGCAAAAAAGGAAGTAAAATACTTAAATAACCCCATGTCAAAAAAATTAATTGAAGAAGTCATCAATGAACTCCTTAGGAAAAAATCACCAGGGCCAGATGAATTTACAAGTGAATTCTATCAAACACAATTGGGGTATATGAATGTAATGGAATAATATTGTGCTATAAGAAATGAGCAGGGGCGGAGCCAAGATGGCAGCATAGAAGCAGCAAAGCACTGCAGCTCCCACACAAACATGCTAAAAACTCATAAAATGGAACTCTAAACAGATTTTTAAGCTCCAAAACTCTCCAAAAGACAGAAAACACATCTGTTGCTACATGCAGGTAAGCAGGTGGGGCTCTTCACAGGAGTCTGGGAGCCGCGGCTGAAACACCGGCTGGGTCAGGCCGCAGGGCATTTGGCAGGGAGCCACGTCTATAGGAGAGCAGATCGGCTGCACTGGAGGCACAGTTACCACATTTAACAGGCCAGAAGGAAAAAAGGCTAAGAGAAAGATCAGCGGATTTTGCTAAATCAGGAGGAGAAGAGCGAGTTGGCCAAACTGCTCCCAGGGCAAGGAAGCAGTGGGAAGCAGCTGTAGCAGCAGGAACAGAGCAGCAGCGGCCTCCGCTGGGCTGCTTCAGAGCCCTCAGCCTGCAGATAGCAGGGGGGCTGAGGCGATCGAACAGGACCAAGGGCTCTTGCGTTGAGCGGCTTGGATATGGATCGTGGTCTTAAGTGGTGGTCCTGGGGTGCGCTTTCAGTGAGCCAAAGCTGGGGGGGGGGGGCGCTGCAGCATCCTACTAATAGCTCCGGCAGCGGTGAAGGCCCCAGGAATTTGGGACAGAGCTTTTCCCCTCCAGGAAGCAGAGTTCCACAGAGCTAAAAAACCAAGCAATTAATAGACTGGCCAACATGAGAAAAAGGAAGCATGGCAGGAACAGCAGTGAAACTCTAGAATCCTTTTTTATGGACAAAAAAGGTCAAAGCATCGAGCGGGAGGAAGACAACTCAGTCAGAACTCCCTCACCAAATGCTTCCAAGACACTGGAAGAATGCTTACTAGCTATGGATCAAATTAGAAAGGACTTTGAAAACCAAATAAGAGAAGTGGAGGAAAAATTGGAAAGAGAAATGAGAATGAT
>CM053596.1:65462639-65494306 GCA_028646575.1 Pseudocheirus occidentalis
AGCTTCTAGGCATTCTTCAATTGTCTTGGAAGCATTTGGTGTGGGAGTTCTGGTTTCTGTTGCCTAATTTTTCTATGAGACTTTCACAGTCTGGGTAGAATAAGAGTGACTGAAGAATAAACACTCATGGAAAGGGATGGCAAAATAGAAAGAATGCTAGATTTTCATTTGGGAAAGTTGGGTTCAACTCCTTGATAAAGCACTGACCAGCTTATGTTATCATAAGTTGCAAAGAAGTTATGTTGTCTCTCAGTCTCCATTTCCAGATTTTGAAAATAGGAATAATTCTACTACCTTCCTTGTGTAGACTTGAATAAAGAAGCCCACCTTCACCTTAAAGCTAGAAAAGCAGTCATTTTAGGATGAACAAAAGTTTCTCACTTTGAAGAGTAAATTAGAGATCATATACCCTGAGAAGTAGACTGGAAATATTAAATAAGTCAAAGAAGGATTTGAGGACAAATTCTTGAATAATGGAGCTCTAACATGTTAATTAAGAACTGAGGGTGTTTGTAGAATATTCCTATCTATGATGGTAATGATCTTTTTCTGGAGAAAGCACAGGATGACTAAAGTACAGTAATGAGGCTGTCCTGATTTTCTTGTTCAGCCGAAGTTCGGCCCAGTGGAAGGCCCATTAGCACTCCCCGGGAGCCACCTATTACCAAAGCTTCAGGTATGTATCACCTATAACCATAGCTATCTCAAATACAATTAAAAAAATAATGCCTATTAATTGCAAATCACTATGCTAGGTGGTAGAAATTTATAGAGAATTTTTGCTGTGGAACTAAGATCCGTCCAAACCAAGCAAACTAAATAGGCAAGGAAGAACTGGAAAGTACAGAATTCTGAGTTGTCTTCATTCCAATCCAAGTTCTATACCAATGAAGTCTCCTAGATGTAGGATTTGGGATTTTGGAATTGGGTCATTCATCTGTCTCAGAGCTCAAGGCCTTGTCCTTAATTTTCTTTTGGGGAATCTCATCCCAACATACTCCTCCCCACTTCTTTTGAGTCCACTTGGTATTTCCTGCTCTGTCCACACTATACCTAACCTGTGAAAAAATAACATTATAGTTGGGCACTTGTATATATGAACAGATCAAAAGCGTTTATGGACTCTTGAGGGTCCATTCAAGGTGTTATTTCCTGATTCTGCTTTACCAGATCTTGGAATCTTGTTATCTAAAACTTACAAATAGACCAAGCTAAAGAAGGTGTTACCACCTAAGGCTAGTAAGCTGACCTGTAGAGATACTGTTTAAAGATTCAATTTAAAAAAATTATTGAGTCAGTGGTATATTCAGTTGGCAATTTGAAATTGGCAGTTTCTGCCCTCAAAAAGCTTACAACTTAATATGAGGTATAAAATAGTTCCACATATTACACAAGACACATAGAGAAATCTAAGACAGACTGTGATAAGGATAAAGGAAGGGCCCTGCAGTGAGAAATTTGAGGCAAGAAAGGTTACTTGCAGCTCTAGATTTCATGGAAAGCTGCACAGAGGAGGTGATATTCACATTGGACCTTGTAGGAGGAGAGGAAGGATTAGGCAGAGTTGAAAGGGGTTAGGAGTGAGTAGCATTATACAAAGACTTAGAGACTAGAGAGGACAGGAAAAGAATAAGGAACAGAATGGTCTAATTCAGGTGGAGCATAAAGTACATGGAGGGGAGTCAAATGACATCTGACTAAAAAGTTATGTTGGAGCTAGATTTTAGAAATGTATGGAATTATTCTTTAGTCAATGGGGAGTCACTGAAGTACAGGAGTGATGTCATCTGAATGATACACAAAGAAGATTACACAGGCTATATGTAGTAAGTGCTTAGGAAATGAGAGGAGGAGGGAGAAGACTGCTCATGTGTGTTTATCAAGTTAGATATTATGGGCAGTAGTTACACTATGGAAATGTGAATCACAATGGAAATAATAATTGTAATTGCAACCACAGTGCAAGAAAGGAGTCAGACTTTAGATGTCTATACATATATTCACAGACTATGGGTAATAAGCAAAGAGAACTAGACATTGTAATCCAGGGAGGCGAATTTGTCAGTGTAGACATCACTGAAAATTGATGGGATGAGGACCAATGACTAGAATATAATATGAAAAAATATACTTCACTCAAAAGACACAAGTCAAATAAAAGCCAAACAAAAGTTTATATTGAGAAGATTTACTTATGTGAGGGAATCCATGAAGCTTCAGAGAAAAATGTTAAAGAACATTTGAGTGAAGAGAAGTAGGGGCAGAGATAGAAATAATATTGTCACCAGAATAGGTTACATATACCTCAACAAAAAGAGATGAGCAGGTGAATTTGGGAGAAGGAGGGAATTAAAGAAAATCATGGTGGCATAACGCAGGGACGGAGACTTCCAGAGCAGAGCAACTAACAATTTCTTGACTTAATGATAATTCATCCTTTAAAAGGTGGAAGAGCCAACAAGAAGGAATGAGTTGCTGAGGTAGGAATAATGGGAACCTTATGATCACTCTGTCTTAGAATTCATGATAGAGAAGGAGAAAAAAGTCAGACATACACTGGCATATGCACTATATTTTAGAACAGCAGTTCTCAACCAGTGGGTCACGACCCCTTTGAGGGTTGAACGACCCTTTCACAGAGATTGCCTAAGACCATCAGAAAACACATATTTCCAATGATCTTAGGAACTGAGACACAGCTCCTCTATCTGTCTCCAGGTGGGTGCGCCCACATGCAGATATGCCCAGATATACCCACATATGAGTATTAAAGGGTTGTAACATTAGGAAGGTTGAGAACCACTGTTTTAGAAGAATCAGTTTCAAAGGGTTCATAAAAAGGTTAGGGGATCATGTGCACTGAAATTCAGTAGCTGGAAATCAGCCTAGCAAATACAGGAAGTTCTCAAGAATAATCTTAAGAAGAAAATAATAAGCTTTTAAAACCCCAAAACCTTTCATTGAGGAAGAAAAGGGAGTGTAATCTAAAAAGACCAAAGTGAATGCCTAGAGAAACCGTTAGCTAATTAAAATTTTTAAAAGCCGTGTAAAAGGCGGAAGCCAGACAGTGATGAATGTATGGCAGACAAGAATGGCAAGTCCTATAAGAGTCATAGAGTTCAAATTAGCCTGAATGACAAAAATCTGGGTTTTTTTTTAAGAAGAATAAGTCACAAAGTCAAGGTATAGTTGCTTAATTCTTATTTCTATTCTTTCTTCCATGTTCCAAGAGGGGAACAAACAAGACTAATCAGGAGTTTCCAAGATAAGTAAAGAAAGAATAGCACATAGAATAAGACTGAGTAGCTCTAGTCCTTATGGAGTGTGTGTGTGTATGTGTGTTTATACACACACACACATATGTTAGAATACTGAAAAAAAACCTAGCAAATCTGATTTCCTAGTCCCCTATCAGTGGAGCCTTTGAAAGATTATGGAGAAAACAGGGGAAACACAATAGGACTGAAGAAATGCAACTATAGGTCAAGGAGCTTGAATTTAATTACTGACAAAGTTTTAAGAATTATCATTAAAATGTCAAATGGTTGTTTAGTGAATATCTAGAAAAGTAAGAATCATTCCCAGGACCAAATTTCTTTCATCAAAAATAGGCCATGCCAGACCATTTTAATTTCTTTTAGTGTCATGGTTATTAGACTTGTAGGTGAGGGGAATGTAGTAGATATCATTTACCTGGTTTTTACCAAAGCATTTGACAAAATCCCTCATTCCAGCTCAAAGTTTAAAAATTCATTGTCAGCTTGGCAGGAGGTCTCCATTGGAATTTCCCAAGGGATCTGTCTTTTTCCATTTTTTTAAGTCAGTAATTTAGATGAAGGGGTAAGTGACACCCTTTCAAATTTGTGTTACTTACTGTTATTTTTTTAAAAATGGGAAAACACATAGGATGATAGAATCCAAAAGGATTTTGGAATACTAGAACATCGGGCTGAATCTAGTAAGATAAAATTCAGGAGGAATAATTGTCTTGTTTTTACGTTTAACTTAAATAGTATGGAAGAGTCATGGTTGGACAACAATTGGGGACATATTGGAAGTTCAATATTGACCAGTAATATGATACAGTAGTCTAATCAAGGAGATGACTCTAATCTTAAACTATAATTAGGCATAGAATCCAAAAATAAGGGGATAGTTCAATAGTTTAACTAGGATGATGAAAGACCTTGAAATCTTACTTTATAAGAACTGATTGCAGGAACTAGAGATATTTAGGCCAGGGAAAAGAAGATTAAGGGAGAGCACAATGATAGTTGGCTTCTTCTTTTTGAAGGACTGGCATGTAAAAAAAGAAATTAGACTTGTTCTGGTTGTACCAAGAGAGAAGTAAAAGTAATGGGTAAAAGTTACAGAAGAACAAATTTAAACCTGATTTCATGAAGAACTTCCTAAAAATCAATTGTTGCCCAGAAATGAGATGAGCTTCCTTGGTACTTAATGACCTGAGTCACCACTTCTCATGAGTATTATGGAGGAAATTCTTGTTTAGAGATGGTGAACAAGATAGCCTCTGAGGTCCCCTCCAACTTAAAGGCCCATGAGATCATTGTGAGCTTTAGTGGTTCACAAAGACTTTACAGAGGAAGAGAAAACAATCAAATTGGGAAAGAATTCCCTTCAGCAAATATTGAAGAGTATGAGGCTTTGTACTGTAGGAATCAGAATTTATTGAAAAGATATTCTCTGTCCTAATGTGATAAGATTTAAGAGAATGTGAGTTAGTTCATACTGTCTCCCATCTGCCCAGGGCCAAGCACACTGAATTTAGATCTGGGTTCAGATCCTAGCTCTGCCATTTTTACTCCCTGTGTTACTTTTAGCAAGTCACGCTTTGAACTTGTTTCCTTTTCAATAAAATGAGGGACTAGTATTAATTTATCTCTAAGACCCTTTCAACTCTAAATTCCAAGCTCCCATGATGCTTCTGTTCCCTTCCACTTCCTCCATACACTGCTAGGAATCTATCCTGTTTGGGGTAGCCGTTGAGAAGTTGGCAATTCTGAGTGCTTTTTAAATCGCTCATATTTTTAAATTGCTCAGCTCTAACAATAAATGCACAAAGTGCTGTGTAGGTATGAATAATGTTATTGTTATGAGGTCCCTGCCGTAGCATTTTCCCAGGAAGATTGCCCTATTATGATGAACATAATTTACCTGAAACATAAAACCATCAACATCCACAACAGCACCGCTTTTTCTTTTTCAAAGAGCATTCACATCAATTATATTAAAATGACAATATTAATACCATTATTATATATGATATTAATACGACAATATTAATACCATTAATACCCTACTGAGTTCCAAGTGCTTAAAATGAATGAAGTACTGTTGCCCTCATGATGTATCCAGACCTAGGAACCCAGTTGTTAGCCCCACAATAAACAAAGTCCCAAACCAGATTTTTCTGGTTATCTAGGGGAGGCAGAGCTGAGCCCTCATCTGTTCTCTGCACTGTACAAACTCCTTTCTTCTTTACTGACACCTTTAGTTCCTGGAGATGTGTTTGCCAAAAACTCCTTGTGGAAAGGGTCCTATGAGTACAAGGGGAAAAGGCATCCAGCCATACTGAGAGTGATGGGCTTCCAGCCAGCCACGGGCAAGGTCAATGCAACCCTCATAGACCAAGATAGGGTCGAGCTTCACATGTCAGGTAAGGAGGAGGCAGCTTTGGTGGGGGTGGGGAATGAATGTATAATAAGAGTTTCATAGGCACCAAAAGGTATGTGTAGGTTGCTTATATCTCTGTTTTTATAAGTGTATGTCAGTCAGCAAGAAGAGTGTCAGGGGTTTATGTGTGTGCATTTATGTGTCTGTGAATTTGCCTGTCTCTTTGTGTCTGAGGCAGACACATGTATGTAGATGCCAGTGTTCAGGGTTCTCCAGCAGCAGAACAGAAAAAAAAATCATATTACATATATGCCAAGCTGGATGTAGACATCATGGCGGGTTTTGGCCTCATTGTAGTTTTCCAAGAAACGTTTTTCTGGCCACAGACAGTTATGCAACTAAAACAGGTCAATTTCCTGCTCGGATACCTGATGTCATCCTTTCTCATATGTGATCTTGGTGTGACTGCAGTGAGCTGGTCCACATTGCTCCCCTTTCCATGGCTCCCCACACCCTTTTGTAAATATTCCCTGTTCTTCCAAAGAACTTAGAATAAAGGTCTAAAAGCAAGATACTTTTTTTTCCTTCCCTTACCTCAGTACTTTTGGGGACCATGAGCAAATCAAACCATTCTTTTAGCTTTTACCACTAACAGCAATACATATCTGTGACTAGATGCTCATTCTGGTTCTAATCTTACATAGGGAGGGCATTTCCAAATGCCGGAGGCATGAGTATGAAAGGGTGTTAGAGGGAGCTAGACAGTGAATGTTGAATGCTACGTTCTAAGTAGATCAAGTCCCTGGTAGGACAGGCTGCCCTTAACATGGGTTTAGGGAATACACATGTAATCTAATGTTGATCTCGACATCTCGGCAAATCTTCATTTGAAAGACAAACTTTTCATATAGTAGACCTTGCAAACAGAAATGATTTGTGTCTTCTCTCCAGTTGTACTCATGATAGACATGATATTGAATTCCATATATGGACATAGAAGGGTTGAATTCTATATCTATGTATCTGAACTCTCGCATAAATGATTGTAGTTACATATTCTCACATACATCTATTCCTGTCACCCTCACAAATAGTCACATATATGCATGTACACATATATCAACACCCTGCCATGTGAGGCAATGCACAGATACAACCATACAGCTACACGTGTAAACACATAATAGCCTACACATGCATTTATATGGATGATCACATATACAGCCACAGTTACACAGTGGATTGATCACCACCCATTCATGGAGTATTTATGATATGCCAGGCATCGTACTGGAATATAAATAACAAAGAATGAAGCAATCTCTGCTCACAAGGAGTGTTATGTTTGAATGGGTTAGACAACAAGTACATACCAGTCATATGTAAAATAAAAAGAAGAAATAGACAAGTACAAGGTGTCCTGGCGAGGAAGGGCCCCGCAGGTGGAGGGATGTGCAGAAGGTGGTGCTGGAGCCCCTTCTTGAAGGGAGTGATGGATTCTATGAGAAGAGGGTATGAGGACAGAGAAGACAAAAGTACGGAGGCAAGAGATGGAATGCTGGACCTGATCGGCAGAGAAGTCCAGTTTGTCTGGACCACGTGCATCATGCATCTATGCTTGCAAACAAATGCTCATAGACAAGTCGCATTCATCTTCATTCACATAAACACAATCATACATCTTTATACATAAACATCTTTACACCATCATCCACACAAGATTGTACTCACACGTACACATAGATTTTGAAATCCTTCAACCCATTGAGATGCACAGACCTGTCTTTGCTTTTTCAGGTATTTACAAGAAAGAAGATTTCCATCTCCTCCTCCAGGTTTACCACATAATGAGCCCTAAAGATGTATCTGTGAGCCAGTTCAAGGATGACAATTGGGCCTTAGATGGTCACGTAAGTCCAGTAATATCTCCCCTACTTTCCTTTTACTTAGCTTTCTTCTTTTTTTCCCGTAATTACACTTTCTCCACTAATGTTTGGGATTCCCTGGCCATTTTTTCTGGGAGAAAGAAGGGAAGTGCAAGGGGCAGCTTGATAAAGCTGATGGACCTCTACACTAGGATACACAAAGATCTGACTTTGAATCTCACAGACCTAGGGTCTGTGTGACCCTAGGCAAATCACTTCACTCTGGTCCTCCATTTCCTGATCTGTAAAATGAGAGAGTTAAGCTTGAGGACCTATAAAGTCCCTTTCATCTCTGAATCATTGCAAACGCCAGTGACTCCCAGTTTCTAGAAGCCAAAGGGCTTCTTTCCAGCATGAGTCCTACTGGGAAGAGTCTTCATTAAGTTATTTCACCATTCCCCTGCTTAACCTTGGGAAGGGTTAGTAAATGTCTCCTGTTCTCAGAACAAAAGATACACTAGCATGGTTTCTATATTATTTCATATGGAGAAATTAAAAGGAAGGAAGATACGTGTGGCTAAAGAAATGTGGCAGTGGAACAGTGTGTACCTTATAGGCACAGGTCTTTTAATTATACAAGGTCTCTTAAAAACAGTTCCTATTCAGTTACTAAACCCTCCCTTTTGGGGCTTCAGACCCCAGTCTTAATTTCTTCCAGGGAGACAACGGAACACAGCATTCTGTTCCATACCCCAACATCTTGAACTGGGGCAAGGGGAAGAGGTCAGTTCATGCTGCTTCATAGGCATGGCTTGGCCTTTTGAATCAGATGTGGTCCTCAAGATGGTCCCCTTAGGGCATGTAGCTTATGTACACATCTGCCTGTGGAGTTCTGGGAAATTAAAACCTGAAGATGAATTGAGTGCAAAGCCAAAGGGGTCCCAGAGGCAGAGGACTTAGAATTTTGTCCGAGGCCACAAACAGTGAGTGAGGGTGCTGACCCTGGCAGGCAATGCAGGGGAAGCTAGTACAGTCTCCTCTCCCTCTGCTCCCAGACATCTCAGGGCATCAATATTTCTAGCCACCTTTCCTTTGGGTTGACCTTTTGTGAAGGTTCATGATAGAGTGGGACAATGAGGCAAAACCAGACTCACCCAGTCTCAGGTGGGCTTGATTGTGAGAATCATGGAATCATTTAGTTTTATTGCCACACCTGTATGAATGTTTGTTTGAAGGGGATGTCCATGTATGTGTATATCTGAGGGAAAGTGGACCTTGTGGCTCTGAATGTGTATATCTTTGTGAGTTTAACTATGTTGTTCAGTTGTTTTTCCCATGTCCAGCTCTTTGTGACCCCATTTGGGGTTTGCTTGGCAGAGATAATGGAATGATTGGCCATTTCCTGTGTCTCTATTCTCATATTTATGTCTGTGTCAGCATTAATCTGTGCATCTGTGTATGTTTGTAAATTAATTTAAATTTCAAGAATATCTGAGTATGAATGTGTAGATTTGTGTTTGTGTGAGTGAATAAGCAGGAATTCCTGACCCTTTGACTTTTTTCTTTCTCTTCCCCCTTCTTCCTCTTCTCTCCTCCCCTCCTACTTCCACCTCTTCAATGTTGTAGGTTTCTTCAGAGTCTTCAGGAGGCGGCACCTTTGTGTACCAAGGCTTTGTCCGTGGCCAAGACTTCGGGCATTTTGGCCTTCAGAGAATTGGTAAAGTTTATTTAAGAAATATATGACCATACTTTATATAGATCAGGAAAGACAAAGTTGTATGTGCCTCAGTTGATGTTTCATTCTCACAAGAGCCATATTTATCTCCAAATCCCACTAATTAAGCTTGCAATACATGCAGTGGGTGACAGGAGAAACTTCTCTGTCACTTAACTCTGTTGTGGCCTGATAAAAGATACATGGAAGCAGCATGACGTCGTAGAAAGAGAACTGAACCAGAATGAAGTCCTGAGGTTAATTCAGTTTAACAAACATCAGCTAAACAGCTGCCACATGAAGAACACTATGCTTATTGCTTGAAGATTTACAAAATTCTGATAACCCTTGCCCTTGTGGAAACCACAGTCTTACCAGAAGATACTACACATACATTATAAGAATAACAATAGTAGTTAGTGTTTATGTAACATTTTAAGGTTTGCAGAATGCTTCTGTGAGTTATTTAATTTTAGTCCCACAACCAACCCTGAGAGGTAAGCACTGCGATTTTCCCTCTTTTACAGATGAGCAAACTGAGGCCAAGAAATTTTCCTGAGACTGAGACTTTCTCATAATCACAATATACAAACTTAGGGCTTCCTGACTTCAAGTCTAACACTGTGCACTGTGCCAGCAGCTGGCTCACATAAGTATAATCAGGTATTCTGTCAAGTCCAGCAAGGTGAAGGCCACTACTGACTTGAGGCTGAGGGAAGGCTTCGTGGAGGAGCTCATTGGCTCTCAAGTGTGATTTAAAGATAGGTAGGGATGCTGTGAAAGGAGAACAAACATGTAGCCTTGGGGGGGAAGGAGCCCAGGGCAGTTTCCCTGGAATATGGGATATATAGAAGGGTGTGGTACAAGTTAAGGCTGGGGGTGGGGTGGGGAGTAGAGGGTACACTTACAGGGTTATGGAAGGCTTTGAGGGCAAAGCCAGGACGTTTGAACTTTACTCTTTCTTCATTTTTCCTATAATGTGGATCTAACTGTGTCAGTACTCTATCTGAAATATTCCAGTGCCTCCCTATTATCTCTAGGATCCAGTCCAAAGTCCTTTGTCTGGCATTAAAAAAGTTTTATGCCACGATCCCAACCTCCCTTTCTATACTTGTGATTCATAATTAATCCCTTCATCCCAGGCAAAGCAGTGAATAGAGTGCTGGACTGGGAGTCAGGAAGACCTCAGCTTTCACCTAGAACGCAGGGTTGTTGTGAGATCATTTATGTCAAGCTCCTGGCAAACTTTAAAGCTCTATAAATGTGAGCAATTATTTTTATTGTCTAGCCAAAATGGCCTGCTTACTATTCCTTATACGTAGCACTGCAGCTCCCTTCTGCATGCCTGTGTTCTGCCTGCCCCTTCGGCTGGCTCCTTCCCCACCTCTGGCTCATAGAATCCATGGTGTCTTTCACAGCTTACCTATTACAGGTTTTTATGTGAAGCCTTTTTACATTTAATATTTTATTTTTCCCAATTACATGTAAAAACAATTTTAACATTCCTTTTTTTAAATCTTGAGTTCCAAATTCTCTTCCTCCTTTCCTCTCTCCCCTACCTCCCCATTGAGAAGGAAAGCAGTTTGACATGTTATACATGTGTAGTCATGCAAAATGTATTTCCTTCTGAAACCTTTCTTGATCTTCTAGTTCCTTGACCCCAAAATCACCTTGTACCTGTTTTGAATATACTTCCCTCCCTCTTTCTCTCCCTCCCCACTCTATGTACATAAATAAAATGCATCTCTCTCTCTCTCTCTCTCTCTATGTATACACACACACACACACACATACACACATATGTATACACACATGCAGTGTTGCCTCCAGCCTAGACTGTAAGCCCTTGAAGAGTAAGGATTGCTTAATTTTTTCTTTTATGTCCCCAGTGCCTACCACAATGGCTGTCATCTAATAAATGCTAGTTGATTAATCAGTTGATATTCAGCAGGCAGAAGGGACTCATTGTATGGTTTTTTGCAAAATAATGATATGATCAGAACTATGCATGAGTAAGATTAACCTGGTAGCAGTGTGAAGATTAGTTTAGAAAAAGAGAAGAATGGAGATAGAACTGTTAGGAGAAAATAGCACTCATACAGCTGGGTGGAAATGAGGGCCTATACTCAGGGGATAGCAGTGACAGAAGCATGGTATAATGGATAGAGTATTGGATTTGGAACCAAAAGATTTATGCTGGTTTACACCTCACCTATCACACTCACTGTGTTACCTCTCAAAGCCTCAGTTTCTTTATTGATAAAATGGGGGGAGGTAATAGCACCCCAAGAACTTGAGGGAAAGCTGTGTGAGTGGTGAGGAGACATATGTGAAGATGTTGAGGAGGTAAAATTGACTAAACTTAGTAACCGACTGGATATATGATGCAAGGAAGACTGAGGAATACTGAATAACTTGTATGCAAGAAACCTAAGTTGCTGGAAAAATAATGGTGCCTTCAAAAGAAATGTGGTAGTAAGGAAGAAGTGTAGATTTGAGGAAAAAGGTAAGGAGTTCTGTTTCAGACATATTTTTGGACATTTGAGATGCCTATGGGATATCCAGATCTAAATGCCTAGAAGGCAGTTGGTAATGTGGAAGTAGAGTCCAGAACACAGATAAAGCAAAGGTTAAATGACCAATTACCCTATTTATTGTGGTAGGGATTCTTTTTCATGTATAGTTTAGACTAGTTGACCCCTGACGTCCCTCCCAGCTCTGGAAACCTACAAGTCTTAGAAGCCACAGCTAACAGTTTGACTATTCAAAGGAAGGTCAGGGCTGGAAATAGTCTGTTTTCAGAATTTTCTTTATTAAGATGACAAGTTTAGTGAGTGAATTGTACTGCCAAGGGAAAAAGTATAGAGAAAAGAAAAAGCTCAGAAGTAGCACATGTTGTAGAAAGATCAAAAAAGCTCATATTAAAATAAGTCCAGTTAGTAATTAGTAAGTCATTGGTGACCTTTGAGAGAGCTATTTGAGTAGAATAACAGCCTAAAATGAGGAAATTGGACTGGTTGATTTCTTCTTTTCTAGCTGTTGTCAAAATCAAGGAGAAGGGGGACAACTGCTGGAAGCGTGGAGGTTTGCAGTTGCTGCTGATAGTACTAATCTAGCCATCAGCCTTTCCTACTCTTGGGTTATCAAAACAGAGATGTACCAGGTGTCTGGGCTGATGTTCCCTACATTGGTGCTTCTTCTACAAGTATAGTGCCAAGTGTGTTGTCAGAGAAGAAAGTGAAAGGCCCTCTTTGTTGCAGAACAATGAATTTTCCCTGTGTATCAATTTTTGTGTCTTCTCATTTTGTGAGTTCAGTGATATCCTGGTAAATGATTAACAATTGGGGGGGGAATTGTGTACACAACATTCTTTTAAGTTTAATTTTCATTATTAACATTTTTTCTAGCACTTTCTTAACTCTAGTCAATCAACTAAACAGTACATCCAGTTCTGATTTTGTGACATTTGCTGATTTCTGTTCATGCTGAAAATTTAACAATTTGCTCTCACAAGATGGCTTGAGCCGGCTTCAGCACACCCCTGTGTGTGTCCCTAGGAGAGGTTTTATGCCTTGGGGTTGTACTATGAAGGTACTTGGGATCTGAAGCAAAAAATTCACCGAAGGGCTGGGAAGTTGTGACCCTTTGTCAGGAGGTCTGCGGCAGATACGTCCTGGCTCACACCTGTGCCTTATTCTCTCAGGCAGGTGTGTGTGTGCTGTAGTAGACTCTTCATTTAAGTGTGGCTTAGTTCTGCTTATGTTGACACCTAGCACCAGGTCAGCTGTCTCTTCACTGGGGAAGTAAAGCCTAGAGCCAAAAAGTATGATGAAGAGAACTGAAAGGGCATTTAGTCAAACCTTCTCCTGAAGCCTGAAGGCATTTGATGCCCCCTGAGCTACAGCATCTCTACTTAAGCTCCTGCTGGTGGGCAAGCCTCACCTCTTTTAGGGCTATCAGGAGTGCAGCTCTGACTACTAGGATGTTCTTCATTGTGTTATGTGTCTGCGTGGACACATATTCCCAGTAAATTACCCAAGGACAGCGGCTATTTTGTTTGATCCGTGGATTTTTGCCTTTTTTTTTTTTGCCAGCACCTCCCATACTCCTTGCACATAGTAGGTTTTCCATAACTGTTTGTTGAACTGAATTTATTGTCCCTCACCGTACCCAGACTAGACCAGACGTAGGCTGACGAGGGCATAGTTGAGAGGATGTATTGTCCCAGCTAAGGATCATAAATTTAAATATGTTTGTGTGTTTGGGGATGGGGGAAGGGAGAAGAAAGACAGAGTATGGTTGGGGACACACCTTGTGTCATCAGAAGCTAGCCTAGGCTTAGGTAGGGGTACTCTAGTAAAGAGGAAAACAAATTTTGACTTTCACTTTTTTGTACAGGACTGGAAAAATAAAACTCTTTTTAAATGAGAGCTAGGGACTTTAACCAATAATTTTGTTGGTCACAGTGTGTTACTTTAGCTTAGATTTGTGAATTCCCCTAACCATGGATAGCATTTAGAGCGTTTCTGGTGCCATGGTCAAGAAGGTAGATAGTTAACCAAGGACTTGAGTTTTCTTAGGACACAAACCAGGGTTCTTCTGACGCCAGGTGCCTGAATAATATTCTAGCAACAAGTTTACCCCAGGCTGAACAATTAGGCTCTGACGGTGATTGTGATTGTGACTTTGCATTTGACCATTACAGACCTCAGCCGGCTGGAGACAGACCCTGAGTCCATCGGCCGTCACTTGGCTTCCAACAGCAGTTCAGTGGCTGCGGCTATCCTCGTGCCTTTCATTGGTCTCATCATTGCTGGCTTCGTGCTCTATCTCTATAAACACAGGTATGATGCTTGGGGGAAAGATACAGCTGGAGATCTGGGACTAGGAAGATGCTCTACATCTGCCAGACAGATCTCAGTCCCATCAGCCAGAACAGTTTCCTGTTTCTGTAAGGAAGTGATCTGACTTTGTCTCTTTGCTCCTTTGTCCCTGTCCTCCACCTGTCTTTCTTTCCCTTACTTTCTCTCCAGGAGGCGACCCAAAGTCCCGTTTAATGGCTATGCTGGCCATGAGAACACCAATGTCCGGGCCACCTTTGAAAACCCCATGTATGACCGCAACCTCCAGCCCGCAGACATCATGGCTCCTGAGGCAGAGTTCACAGTCAGCACAGTGTGCACAGCTGTATAGCAGGCACCGTGCTGCTGCTTTTGCCAAGGAGAGCGCCATCTTTGGCAGCTGGTAAGGGGGGCAGCAGGGAAGGAAGAGAATTCTCAGCCTGCCTCAGGAGGCTTACTAATAAGTTCCTTCTCACGCACACATACACACTCATGAACAATACCTCTCATCCAGAGGTACAGAACATGTCCAGATGCACACATTTTTTTTTTATTCTGGCTGTAGCACTTCATAATTGTTCCTATCCAGTTTTCTTATTATAATTAGTACCTCATTCTAGCCTATTGAGATCTTTTTGTATCACAGCTGTAATACAATTTGTTAGCTGTCCTTTCCAGCTGTAAGCCATTCATGAATATTGTAAATATAACACCTGTGCCTTAATCCACCATTACTGACAAGATACCTCAGACTATCTAGACCACCCACTTTAAGCTAACATTTACTAATGACTATTCTATGGTTCTGGGCATGTAACTATTATTTATTTATCCTGTTTTTTTATCTTGTCTATTGGGATATGATAAGAGACTCAGAAATGCAGTTGCTCTCTTATTTCTTCTCTGCTCTCTGCAGAAGTCAGGCATCAACTTCAGCCTTGAGCAGAAAGGCATAGACTCTGTCTATAGCTGGCCCATAATTGCAAACACATTGAACTGAATCTTAATTAGAGAACAAATACTCCGTACTTAATTAGAGAAATAATGATCAATTCTTTTCACCAGGGTCCAACCTGTTCTACCTTGTACCCTTTTTGTTTTGGCTTCCTGAAAAACTTGTTTTCTCCTGTTTATTTTGTATTATCCTTATCCTTAGACTGTAAAGGAACGCCTGGGGACTCACTAAATCACCAAGCCCAAGACAAGCAGATCTACTCTCAGAATTTTTCTTTTAAATTTTCTGTTAACTATCCCTTTGTCAACAAAACTCTATAGCATTCTCAGAATTTACCAACATCTCTCCCTATCCCCCAAGACAATATCCCTCTCTTTGTTCATTCACTTTCTTAGTTCCCAAACCAGCCATGATCATTATCAAGGAAGGGAGGAAGACACTACACATGTTTCTGACTTCTTAGGCAACACAGACTATCCTTAACCTTTCGTTCTGGTGACTGTAATATTGAAGGCCATAATCTTCCTGTATTTTTTCTATTCTAAGTTAAACATCTGTATTTCCTTTACTTCCCCCTATAAAACAGTTCTCAGCTTCCTCACCATCCAACTTGTCCTCTGTTTGTGTTCCAGTTTTTCAGTTTTCTTACTAAAATGTTAAAATGACCCAGATGTTGTCTGACCACTGAAGAAGAGAGCAGGGCTATTTCTTTGCATGCTCTGCTTCTTTTAATGCAAACTTCCAAAGGAAAAAATAATAGTTATGATACTCTGTGTTATAGGTACAAGTCTGCCAGAAAATATAATTTATTATTATTCCAGTGCTCTCAGATAAGATATTTTGAAGTAAAATTTATAAGAATCTTAAACAAAAAAAGTTACCACATAGTTACACAAATTAGGACTGATACTCTGTTTCTTCTAATAGTAATTTCTTCTAATAATATTTACTAAATCTTTTGAAAATACCTTTGCAGAATCATTAAAACCTCTTAATTTAAATTAAAGCCTCTCTTTCCTCTGACCATTCTTCTCAAGGGTTTTATCCTAACAGATTACCTGTGACCCAAAGTAATCAAAGGGACTTCTCTCTGATCAGATATCCCTAGCCCTGTGGAAAAGAGAGGATACTAGATAATAGAATCAGAACTCTGATCTCTTAGGGGATCTTAACTAGACTTGAGAAGATTCTCATTCTAAATTTGGTTGTTGTTATTTGTTGTTAGGGCAGCTAGGTGGCACAGTGGATAGAGTGCCAATTAATTTTTTTTCTCATATTGCTAAAGCTGACATTTATAGTACAATATTGAATAAGAGTGATACTGAACATCCTTCGTTCACCCCTAATCTTATTGGGAGTGCTTCTAACTTATCCCCATTATAGATAAGGCTTGCTGATGACATTAGAAGGATACTATTTATCATTTAAAGGAAAATTTAATTTATTTCTATACTCTGTTTATAATAAGAACGGGTGCTGTATTTCGTCAAAAACTTTTCCTGCATCTATTAAGATAATCATATGATTTCTCTTAGTTTTGTTATTGCCATGGTCAGTTATTCTGATGGTTTTCCTAATATTGAACCAGCCTTTAATTCCTGGTATAAATTCCACTTGGTCATAGTATATTGTCCTCATGATAAATTGCTGTAACCTCTTTGCTAATATTTTATTTAAAAATTTTGCATCAGTATCCATTAGGGAAATTGGGCTGTACTTTTCTTTCTCTGTTTTTGTTCTTCCTGGTTCATCATATTTTTGTCATAAAAAGAATATTGGTAGGACTCATTTTCATGAGTTCAAATCTGACCTCAGACACTTTTTTTTCTGTGTGACCCTGGGCAAATCACTTAACCCTGTTTGCCTCAGTTCTTTATCTGTAAAATGAGCTGGGGAAGAAAATGGCAAACCACTCTAGCATGATGAATGAGAATGTAGCTAAGGCAGCAGTAGCCTGGGAATGTACTGAGTGGTGTAGTGACTGGAAATCACATTGAGGATGAAGAGTAATGTTAGAGATAGTAAGGCATAGGGAGAGATGGGATGATTAAAAGATCAACATCAGATATAGGAATTTCAAAAATTCTTCATGAGATAAAGAAAAAAGAAAAGAAGGAGTTATACACTTCTGCTTCCTTTGTGTCTTCAGCTCTCATCCTATTAAACTAAACAGTGAGTTCATCTCTGCCTTTTTTCTTTTTGCTATCAAAATATCTTTTATAAAGCTCCTTTTGCCTTTAGCACATTTGCAAGATGAATTCGGGCTCTGGTTTTTCTGATACTGTTCTTGCAGGATTGTACCATTCTCTTGTGTTCATTGTCATTTACCTGTTTTTGCTTCTGTTATATATCTCCTTATACAGACTTCCTCCAAGAGCTTCTTATGGAGCCTTATCAGGTTCCTTAGACACTTACCCCTTTTTTTAAGTTGTAGGATTTTCTTATTGTTATCTCTTTTCCTCCAGATCTTGTGGTTCCAACATACCTTTTATCCATTGTTTAGCTGGCTTCCTTTACAAAATAAAAGTATTATCACTCCTTGCCCCATAGAACCTGCTCAGCTGTCATCAATGAATTTTAGCACTTCAGGGTTTCTATCTGCAGTCAATTATATATCACAAATCTTCTTTGTAAATGAACATAGAATTTCATGAAGGTTATTTATAGTGTTATAATGACAAATAAGAAGTCTGCAATGATAAATATATGTTTTTAACCATTCATTTTACAGGCTTCTTATGAGGAAGCGCTTGGTAAACTTTAAAGCATTATAGAAACATTTTGCTCTTAGACTATTGACAAAATAAGAAAGTTGTAAACTGTTGTTTAGTCACTTTTCAGTCATGTCTGACTCTTCATGACCCTATTTGGGATTTTCTTGGCAAAGATACTGTAGTGGTTTGCCATTTCCTTCCCTACTTCATTTTATAGATGAAGAAACTGAGGCAGACAGGGTTAAGTGACTTACCCAGGATTACACAGCTAGTAAGTGTCTGAGGCAGAATTTGAACTCAGAAAGAGGAGACTTCTTGACTTCAGGCACTGTGCCACCTAGCTTTCCTAAGTTAAATACAAATCACATAAAATGAGTTTAGGTAGAACAAACATCCTCATAGCCTTGTGGAGGAAATGATGCCTGTATATTTTCAAGCATGATGAAGCTAGAGACAAGGATCTAGCCTTAAAACAAGGTGGAGAGAGAAAGGAAGCCAGAGGAAAGAGACTGAATTAGAAAAAATAAAAACTATAAATCATATTTTGCAAATATTCACACTTCCCCATGTTGTGGTCATAGACCCAGCTTTGACAACAAGGACCCCAAACCTATCCCATAAAGTGTAAAATCTTTTACAATTTTATGCCCTGAATTTTTTTTGACTGAGTATAGCACCAATGCAATATTCACATTTCGCATGGCGACTGTAAATGTGCTGGCATAGTTTTCAATCATGAAAAATATCAGACTCTCCGTATAGAAGACAGAAGCAAAACATTTATTTAGACACCAGAAAACCGAATCCCAAAACCAAAAATCCAAATCCGTCATAGTAGCAAAGAAATTAATACCCCATAACACCACAGAGAGCCACAGCATCCTTTAGACTTCCCACAAACCAACACTCACAAGCCTGTTCTTTTCTGCCATCTTCTCTCTCCCACCTTCTTATCTGCTCTGATTCTCAGCTTCCAGTGGGTTCTGCTCCACCCTTCAGCAGACTCCTCCCACCACAGGTCCATGGGGTTACATTCAGCCTATTGGGGGCAGGGAAGATCTTGCCAAGAAATTGCCATTACTATTACACTGGGCTCAGTTCAGAGATTCCCAGCCCACAAATTCTACCATCATCTTCCTGGCTTATCAGCAGAGAAACACTTCTCATATTCATGCCTTGAGATTAAGCACTAGAGATTCATTGGATTTAAAAAAGAATGGTTTACTAAATAGAGCTGAACAAATGGTAAACAAGAGAGTGCAGGAAAAAGATTAAAGAACTCAGGTTCCAAATGAATATTTTTTTTCTTTCTTTTTAAAACTGTTTTCAATATTCATTGTTATAAGATTTTGAGTTCCAAATTTTTCTCACTCCTTCCCATCCCCCTTCCACTCCATCTTCCCTTCCCAAGATGGAAGAAATCTAATATAGGCTATCTATGTACAGTCATGTTAAATGTATTTCTACATTAGTCATGTTGTGAAAGAAAAATGAGAACAAAATGGGAAAAACAAAAAAAAGAAAAAACAAAAAAAAAGTGAATTGGTGTGCTTCAAGATGTGGTCAGACTCCAGAGTTCTTTCTCTGAATGTGGATAGCATTTTCCATCATGAATCATTTGGAATTGTCTTGGATTATTGTATTGCTGAGAAGAGCCAAGTCTATCATAGTTGATCACTGCAGATGTTACTGACAGTGTTCCTCTGGTTTGCTCACTTCATTCAGCATCAGTTAATGCAAGTCTTTCCAGGTTTTTATGAATTCTGCCTGCTCATCATTGTTTGTGGAACAATAGTATTCCATTACATTTATATACCACAACTTTTTTTGCCATTCCCCAATTAATGGGCATCCCCTCAATATCCAATTCTTTGCTACCAAAAAAAAGAGCTGTTAGAAATATTTATGGACATGTGGAGACTCTCCAATAAAATGAAAGCAGTGAGCAGAGTGGATTAAAAACATTATGTTGTCTACAAGAGACACGTTTGAAAGAGAGAGGCACACAAAAGCTGGAGCAGAATGTATTTCAGCTGAAGTTAAAGAAAAAAAGAAAAGGCAAGAGTAGCAATTCTGATCTCAAAACAAAACAAAAGGAGATTTAATTAAAAGTGATAAGGAAGGAAACTACATCTTGCTAAAGGGTACCATAGACAATGAAGAAATACCAATGCTAAACATAAATGCAACATGTGATATGGAATGGAGATTCTTAGAGGAGAAGTTAAGTAAATTACAGGAAGAAAAGAAACCCAGCAAAACTACTAGTAGGGGACCTCAACTCGCCTCCTCAGAACTAGATCAATATAACTGCAAAATAAAGAAGAAAGAAGTTAACAGAGGTGAATAGAATAAGTTAGGTGTCTGCCAAAAACTGAATAAGAATAGAAAGGGAAGGTACCATTTTTCTCAGTGATACATGGCACCTGCACAAAAACTGATTATGTATTAGGGCATAAAAACCTTCACAAATAAATGCAAAAAGACAGATTTTGGATGCATCCTTTTCAGATTACAGTGCAATAAAAATTACATGTAATAAAGGGTCATGGAAAGATAGATTAATAATTAACTGGAAAATAATCTAATCCTAAAGAATGAGTGAGTCAAACAAATCAGAGAACCAATCAATTTCATCAAAGAAAATGACAATAATGAGGCAACATACCAAAATTTATGGGATGCAATCAAAGCAGTTCTTAGGGGAAATTTTATATCTTTCATAAATAAAATTGAGAAAGAACAGATCAATGAATTGGACATGCAACTTTAAAAGTTAGAAAAAGAACAAATTAAAAATCTCCAAGTAAATACCAAATTAGAAATTCTGAAAATTAAAGGGAAGATTAAGAGAACTGAAAATAAAAAAGCTATTGAACTAATAATTAAAACTAACAGATGGTTTTAAGAAAAAACAATAAAATAGATAAATCTTTGGTTAATTTGATTAAAAAAAGAGAAAGAAAACAAAATTACCATTATTAAAATAGAATAAATTCACTGACAATGAAGAGAAAATTGAAGTTATTAGAAGTTATTTTGCCAAACTGTATGCCAGTAAACCTGACAATCTAAGTAAAATGAATGAAATTTACAAAAATGTAAATTGCCTAGATTAACAAAAGACAAAGTAAAGTACTTAACCTTATTTTTTTCTTTTTGTGTTTTTTAAGCTCTTATTTATTTATTTTTAGTTCTCAACTTTCATTTCCACAAGATTTTGAGTAACAAATTTTCTCCTTGTCTTTCCCCTACATCCCACCCCAAGATAGGGAACCTACTGAATACCCCTTCCCCTAATCTGCTCTCTCTTATAACATCTCCCATTCCCCTGCCCCCCCCAACTTTCTAGTAGAGCAAATATTATGAGAATGAGAATCTGAAAATTTCCCCTGCCTCTTGGCCCTTTGATTGGCTTAAGTGAACCTTCCCTGATTTGAAAATATATTCTTATCCCTAATAGGCTAGATGTGGTCACATGGAGTCTGTAGCAGGAGGCTTGTTCCCCCCCTCCCCCCCCCCCCCCCACCCCGAAATGCCCACACCTTGTTACTTTGTGATTGGACAGTGAGTCAAGAGGGTTGTGACATTCTCTGACCCAGGAGAAGGCTGTATATACTGCCTGATGTGAGGTTTTCTTTTGGGGCTCAGTTTGGGAAGAGTTGTATGATTTGGCCAGATGAGACTCTGGACAGCTTTTGAGCCCCCTCAGCTTTGAAAACTCAGATGTTGGTGCTTCCTTCTCTGGTAACTAAGTATGGTCAGGCAGCTGGAAGCCCTGTTTGCTGATCTGTTTCTCTGTTTCTTGTAACTTGTTTGTATTCTCTGAAGTTCAGGGTGTTGACTTTTTCCCTGAACTAGGTAAATTATATATGTTTGATTAAAGTCCACTATTCTAAGCTTCTTATGCTAGAGGCCAGGGGCCTGGTAACTGACTTTCTGCACTTGGTCCTCAGGTGCTGGTGGCTTGCCTTCTGTGCTGGGAAGATCCCGCCTAGTCATGCCTGTTGTTTTTAGGTTCTGGAGCTGGCAGTTTGCCTTCTGTACTGGCACTGGAGCCCTCACCCTGGCCTGCTATGTCACTTTTTGGCTGAGCCAGAACCATGGGGTCTTGGTTGCTGATCTGTGCTGTGGTTAAGAGCCTCCAACTTGCTTACGTGGACATTGTCAGCATTGGGCTGTGCTCTCCTTTTACTCAAGTGATACAGAGCTTTCCTGAAGTCCTTCCAAGTTATCTTAAGATAGAAATTTTTTTCATTTCATCTTTCTGTTGCTCTAGAATCCATTTAGAGGCTTGATTTACCATTGTTTCTGAGGGAAACTGGGGAGAGCTCAGGCAACTTCCTGACTTCTCTCCACCATCTTGGCTCTACCCTTCCTAAATTAATCTCTAATAAAGACTACACTCTGCCTCACTGATGGTCAATTTTTCCCTCATCTCTCCTCTCCCCCACCTGACTCCTCTGTAGTGAAACATGTATTGGATTTAGAGTCAGAGGATCTGGTTTAAAATGTTCAAATCCTAACTTTATTAGCCATGTGACCATGGATAACTCCCTTCCCTTCTTTAGATATAAATTTACTCATAAAAGGAGTTGGTTTATATGATCACTAAGGCATTTTCCATCTCAAAATCTGTTATCCTATTCTTTTGAAATTTTGCTTGAAATCTTCTTCTGCCACTTACCTCTCTTCATGCCTTCCCCTCACCCTGCCATCACACACAGACACTCCCTCCTTCTTCCAGTAACATGGGAGATTGACAGTTCCAAACCTGCAGTTCTATCAGGACAGCATGGTTGATCAGATTTGTATCTATGGATTATTGGTATTTAGACACTCCCAAAAAAAGGTCTGTGGAAAAAAAATTCCCACAATCTTTCCTTTTCATATACAAAGTATTCTACCTATCTAGATCAAGAGAATGACCTAGATGTTGTAATTGAAATTTAAGTCCTTCAGGCAAAAATTTTGAACCCTCTTTCCTCCATTTTTTAAATATCTTGTGTATTTGTGTTTTCTTCCTAAATGTGCAGGGATTAAGATTGGGATGGAGTTAGGGACAAGTGAACCATGACTTAATGTTATATGTATACAAAGAAAGTCTCTTCTTACGAAAATTTACTTTTTACTTCTTGTCTCTGTCCCTCACCCTCATCTATAGTTCTTCACAGGGCAGGACTTGAGCTAACAATGTGTGCAACATCACCATCATCTGTCTTGTCTGTATCTGCTGCTGCTGCTTCTGCTGGAATTGCAGGCCCTCCACCCCACCACCTTGGAGATCCAACCCATCAGACCCTGCATTTGGACCCATTCCTTGGGGCAGAGAATGAGAGAAGAGGAAGAGGCAGAAACCCTTATGAAGAAAAAAGTGCAAAGCATTAGATGCTTACACAAATACACACACGCACACGCATACACACATATGCACACACCCCTCCAGTTTTTCAGTCCTGCAGAAGTAACTCAAGTTGCTGAGACACTGTCATGCATCACGCCCTTTATTAGAAAGGAAAGATAGATAGCAGAAGGAAGGGGATATCAGTTTTATGTCAGAGAGATCTAAGAGAACATCCAACAAACCAAACAGCAAAAGTTAGAAATTCCCCACCACAGATAGCAGTATTTAACTCTTCCCCAGCCTTACCAAGCACCCAGGTATGAAGGCCTATATGTCAACATTTATGGGCAAAAATCAACCATTTGCAAATAGGTTGACCATATGCAAAGTGGAAGTCAGGGGTCAGCCAAGTGCAAAGAAAACTCTAAGGGAGACTGAAAAATAACTATTTTGTGTTGTTTACTTCAAACCAATGAATTCAGAATTTCATCTTGACCCATGAGTAGGAAAGATGAAGCGAGCCAAGAGAAAGTAAGACCAGAAATCTAGTTAAGGAGGAATTTAGAAGGAGAGGCCTATTAACGGAATGTTTATGGATAAACGTTGCACAGTAACTATAAAAGAGATGAATTGGTTTCAGTCTGCACAAATGAATGGAAAATCCACATCAGAGAGCTCTAAGACACCATGGATGAGACCATGGGAATGATCAATGCAGAGAGGCATCGTGAGAATGGCAGGTCCAGACAGCAACAGTTGGGAGCTGGGGCTCACAAAGGCAGGGAACAATAGGAATAAACCCTGGGTCTGGGCGGTGAAGCAGAGTCTGGGAGCTAAGAGAACAGAGGAACAGACAGTTCCTGGTATTTTTCCAGGTGTCTCCAAATTTGGCCTGTTTAACTCAGGCAGGGAAGAATAAATAGAGAAACAAAACAATGTTAGAAACAGAGTTGTGATACCTACATTGGAGGGGAAAGTTTGAGCAGGTGTATGTTTGTGTCAGTGAAGAAGAAGAATTCTGACCCTAACACTCACTGATAGCATAGGGAACTGAGCCTTCCAGGACTTTTTTTTACACAAAGAAATTAAGTTAATAAAACTGGTATTTTTTTAACCAGTTTTAAGAGGGTTAAACAAAATTCTCGCTTTTATCTGGTTTAACAGTGAAAGTAAAAATAATTCTATAAAATTAACTGGTTTTAAACTCACTGTTTTATGACTTTAAAAGCTTTTTTTAAGCTAAATTAATTGTTTTAAAAGTCCTGAATTGAGGAGGTCCCTACTGCTAATTTTCTGGTAGGCCAATTTCTGCACAGAGACACAGGTGTGAATGTGTGTGTTTGCAGTTGTGTGTGTATAAGTATGTGTATGCACACATACATAGTGCTTACTCTACGGTTCAGTCTCCAGCTAATGTCAGCACTGGATACTAACCGTAGCAGTAGCCAGAATTGCCTGGGTCGTGATAAATTGTGAAATAACAAATAGAAATGTGCAGCTTTGTCATCACTAAATTTTATGTGTTTGAAGATTAGCCATTGTTATATTCTTGTAGTGTGAATAAGGGTTGGGGAATGACATTGATACCTCTCTAAGCCTTGTCAATGAGAGACATTCTCTTGGAAATCTCTAACATCGGGTTAATGTAGAGATTGACCAAAGCCAGGAGAAAGCTCTGCATTGGCAGTAGCTACAGCATCCATTAGTGATGATGCACAGCAGCCCTAGGAGTTAGACAAGGACACTTCAGTCACGCTTGCACTTCTGCTTTTCTTCATTTTGAACAAAATGCAGAAAGTTATTTGGCTGCTGTACTGTCTCCCAGCCCTAGCCCCTTCTCCCACTACATGCATCTCTCCCAGTAATCCATCTCATATCCTCCCCTCCTCCCTTTCCCACTTTTGGAATTTTTTCTCAAAACTGGGGGAAGGGTAGAGGAGAAAAATCATTTATTTGCAAATGGGCAGCCAGGATATCTCAAGTAACAAGAAAAACTTAAGAGATTTTTTTGTGGCTGCCTCATCACTACCCTAACTCACTACTTGCACACCTCCAGCCCATGGGGAAAAAAAAAAAAGAAAAAGAAAAAAAAACTTTTGTACAGAGATATATTTTTATGAAACAAAGTTTGTACAGTTGAAAAAATAAGAAACAATGTAAATTTTTTTCATTGTAGGTAAAAAGTAGTGAAGCCCTTTTTTGTAAATGTAATAAAATGTATAAATATGGTTTACAGAAAATAACCGGCATTGTAAATATGTAATCTATACACCTCCTTGGCTTGTCTGAAATATATATGTGTTAATTTATCTGTCTCTGTATATGAGGCTTTCCTCCCTGGTGTCCTGGCATATGGTACTTCCCTGAATTTGAAAACTATTTTAAATTTTTTGAATTCAAATAAAATATAAATTTTTGCAATCTGTGTCTTTTTCCATTAGGGGTGGGATAATAGGGAGTGGAGGTGGCAAGGTAGTAGAGATTCTGGGCCCAGAGCCTGAATGAATATCAAATAATTTTGATGCCACTTCGTCTGTCATTCATTCCTAATCTGTAGATGCTCTGTGGATAACAGGTCTCACCAATTAGGCAAATTATATACTAAAGATACGGCACTTTCTCATGTCCAGCTCTCCAACTTTACTTGGTCCTGTTTGGTGGCTCTAAGACTTGAAGAAGCTGGTTACTGGTGCAGAAAAAATATTAATGAGTAGTTCATCATTTATCCAAAAATCAATAAAAAGAGGACAAAGCTATCATGGAACCAAAGACAACTGGAAGCCTCTCCTCATTCAGTACAACAGGTATACAGCGAAGAATGACTTTCCTTCTTTCCTAATACCCTCCAAAGCATTCTCTTTTGTCCACGCTGACTTACACCTGCTGGAATGCAGCTTCCTCTCTCCACCTCCTTTTCTAAGCAAGTACTAGGAGTCCTTGGAAGATCAGAACCAGTAACACCTGCTCAGAGTCTTAGAGATGGATGGGGCTATGGAGGCTCTTTAGTTCAACCCATAACTAAGAAATCCACTTTCACCGCATCTCAAAGAGAAGGAAGGAAATAAGCATCTATTAAGTGTCTACTGGGTATTAATATATTCTCATTTGATCCTCACAACCACCTTGGGAGGAAGGTATTATTACTATCCCTGTTTTATGGTTGAGGAAATAGGCAGATGTTAAGTGACTTGCCCAGGGCCACACAGCTAGAAAGTGCCCTGAGGCTGGATTTGAACTTGGGTCTTCCTGACTCCAGGCCCTATGCACTATGCAACCTAAAATGAACTCTCCAGCCTTTCCTTGGTGTGAGAGGTAATTTATAACCTCCAAAGGCATCTAACTTTTAGAGGGCCTGGAAAAAGCTTTGTTAGAAAGCTTTTTCTTATATTAAACCTTAAATTAGCCTTTCTGTAGCTTCTGCCTATGTGACGCTAATCACGGCAGCACACCTGAGGACTGCTGCTGAGAATAATTTCAAGAATCTAATTGTATAGTATGATGAACTCTCTATTTAGAGCAGAGGTTCTCAACCTGTGGGTCACGACCCCTTTGACGGTCCTTTCACAGGGGTTGCCTAAGATCATTGGAAAACACATATTTCTAGTGGTCTTAGGAACCTAGACACCGCTCCTCTATCTGTCTCCAGGTGGATCCACCCACATGCACATACACCCATATACAAGTATTAAAGGGTTGTGGCATTAGGAAGGTTGAGAACCACTGATTAAGAACTAATAAAGTAAAGCATAACATAGCAAGCAACATCCTTAAGCAAAACATATCATATGAATTAGCATTAGTTATGAATAAATATAACAGCAGGTCCTATGGCACACATATATCAATTCATTCAGTAGCATTCCCCAAAGTCTCCCAGCTCTCAGAAGTCTGCTCTCCACTCTCACAGGTCTCCTCTCTTCATTTTCCTCTTTTCACTGCTGCCTCATCCTCTTGGCACCAACTCCCATAATGCCTGCTTTCTCAACACTGGCTCTCTTTATATACAGTTCTATTGAGCATATGATTGGTTAGAGCCCACTTACCCACGTCTGATTGACTCAACACAGAGGCATGTAAAAATGAGACTGGGAAACCAAATCTCACACACACATACACACACACAGACACTTTGCTTGCCATTACAGCCTATTACACTGATTGGGTCACAAACACACAAACACACACACACACACACACACACACACACACACTTTGCTTGCCATTACAGCCTATTACACTGATTGGGTACTCTGGGTAAAAGCAGAATAATCTTTTTTTCTATATATATTAAGAGACTCTCACTTCAGCTGCCCTTGGCAGTAGCATAATTAATAACTGACACTGAATTACTGCCTGATTTGTGGGAAGGAGAGCCACAGAGAGCAAAATGTCTCACCTTCTTTTCTTCAATTCAAATTAGTCCAAGTTAGCTGGAGGCAGCTGAATCTCATGACCAGGCCTCCTCAGCTGACCTTCAAACACCCACCCCTCCCAAACAATGAAGTAACTAGGATGAGTTGAGAGTCAGCCCACCTCCTCATTAAATGTCTGCCTATCAGAGTTGCTGTTCACTTGTCAGGGGGAGAGCCTGGTCAGAAGAAAAATATTGGATTTAAGGTAATCCAAAGACTCCCAGTCTTGATCATCAAGAGAAATCATTGACTTCAATTTATTGTTTGCTGACTGAATTAATAAATTGATTTTTCATATCTGGAACCTTGTCTCTTGGACTTTTATATACCACATTATGTAATATTATTTTTTGTTTATACATATATGTATATATACACATACACACAATGATATATAACATAAAATGTTGTATATAACATACATATATGTAACAGTATGTTTTATATTGTATTAATATACATGCATGAATATTTATATATGTATGTGTATATATATGTGTATATTATATGTTTCACCAAATGCCGTTCCTCCATAGATATGGGATAAAGGAAGTGAAGAAATGCTTCTTGAAAGAGCCACAAAATCTTAACTATGTGACTGAATGCTACAAATCACTAATAATACAAGAATTGCAAATCAACCCTGAGGTTTCACCACATGCCCAGAAAACTGGCAAAGTTGACAAAAGAAAGGAACAGACAACATTGGAGGGGTTGTTGGAAGACAGGCACACTGGTGCATAATTTGTAGAGGTATGAATTAAGACAACCATTTGGAATAATGCAAATAAAGTGACGAAAATCCATACATTTTGACACAGAGATTCCATTACTAGACATATCCCTAGGAGGTCATTTATAAAGGAAACTCCCATATTCACCAAAATATTTATAGTGATGCTTTTTTATTGACAGCAAAAAATTAAGAACAAATTGTATGCCCATTGGCTGGAGAATGGCCAAATAAATTGTTATGCATGAATGTGATGGGATATTATTGTACTGTAAAAAATGAGTGTGAGGAATACAGAGAATCATGGAGAGAGCTTTATGAACTGATGAGGAGTAATGTGGGCAGAGCCAAGAAAACAATATGTACAATGACTACAACAATGTGAATGCAAAGAACAACCATAAAAAAAAATCAAGTGAAAATCAACAAGTTATAAAGAACAAGCATGACTCAAAAGAAGGGCCACAGGTGTGGAATATTGCTAATATATTCAGAATTTTTCAATGCTCTTTTTTCTCTCTTCTTGTCTTTAAAAAATACTGTCTGTTATATGGGATGGCGCTCTGGAAAGGAAAATGGGAGGAATACTATGGGAAACTGTAGTAATATTGAAAAAAAAAATCCAATCTCTCACCCTCAGTGAAGAGCAGAGGAGGATGCTTATATTGTAGCAAGAAGGACCATAACAAAGAATGTGGGATCTGATTTTACCAGAAAAAGCCTACGAAGCTTCAAGACAGAGGTCTTCTGAGGGTATTTCTCTTGACCTTGTTCTTTTTCCCTGTAGCTAAAAAGGAGCAGAGAGGCAAGGCTTGGATTTTTTCTCCTCTCTCCTCTTGGGAAATCAAGAGAGCAGAAGGTTTTTGGCCCTGTCCCACTTATCCTCTCTTTTTTTGGTGGTGGTGGTGGTGGGGGGCACTCTCATTTTTATTGATTTTTTTTACATTGCATGTGTTACAGATTATTCCTGCATCATGAGAGGTTTCTTGTAATAAAGTAATTTAGTCAAGTTAAACTAATAATACAATGGCCTCATCTGTATGCACAGTTCACATCTGTATCATACCCTCTACCTCTCTAACTAATAACTAATAATTGATGGTAGTGGAAAACCAAAGACAAAAAACTCAGTCTGAAAGCCTTAAGTATTCTTTTATGTGGCATGCTGCCTGACAAGTGAAATCCACCCTGATTAGTGGGCATTTAATGAGGAGGTGGGCTAGAACTCTTCATCTCCTCCTGCTGAGACTGTGGCTTGATCATGAGACTCAGCTGCCAACAGCATTCTGGACAGGGGTCTCCATCCAGATCACTCTGGTTGGTTTTCTCTTTCATGAGATGGGTAACTCTAAATTCCAATGGAGGGGTAAAAGGAAAGAGGAAGGTCTCCTTGGGGCAAGATTCTATTTAGACTCTAAACAGAAGTAAGATCTTCTAGTTGGGTGGGGTCTTGCCCAAGAGTAAGGAGTATGTTCCTAGAAAGTTATGGCAATCTCATCAATCAGCCATATCCTTCAGAAACTCATTTTTTGTAGTATCTGGGCTTTAAATGTGGAAATACAAGGAGAAAAAAACTGGACCCTAATTTAATAATTGGTTATTAACGCAACAGCAAATTAAACATTTCTTTCATAACATAATAGCTCTTCACTTTCTCTGTGGGTGATAGTGGATAGAAGAGTAAGTATAAGTGAGTACTCTTTCCTAGCCATATCAGATCTAAAACTGTATTATGAAGCAGCAATTATCAAAACTACTTGGTACAGTCTAAGAAACAGAATGGTGGATCACTGTAATTGATTAGGTATGCAAGATATAGTGGTAAATGACTATAGTAATCTACTGTCTGATAAACCCAAAGACTCCACTTCTGGGATAAGAACTTACCATTTGACAAAAACTGCTGGGAAAACTCGAAAATAATATGGCAGAAACTCAGCATAGACCAACATCTCACACTATATACTAAGATAAGGTCAAAATGGGTATGTGATTTAGACATAAGGATGGTGCCATAAATAAACCAAGAGAATAAGTAACTCCATGTCAGAACCATGGAGAAGGGAAGAATTTATGACCAAACAAGAGACAGAGAACATTATGAAATGGAAAATGGATAATTTTGATTACATTAAATTAAAAAGTTTCTGCACAGACAAAACCAGTGCAACCAAGATTAGAAAGCAGAAAGTTGGGAAACAATTTGTTACAGTCATTGTATCTGAAAGGCTGAATCTCTCAAACATATAGAGAACTGAGTGATTTCTCAATTGATAAATGATCAAAGAATATGAACAGGCAGTTTTCAGATGGAGAAATTAAAGCTATCTATAGTCATATGAAAAAATGCACTAAATTGCTATTGATTAGAGAAAGGCATATTAAAAGAACTTTGAGGTACCATCTCACACCTATAAGATTGGCTAGTATGAAAGAAAAGGAAAATGATAAATGTTGGAGAAGGTGTGAGAAAATTGGAACACTGATGCAGTTGTTGGTGGAGTTGTGTACTGATCCAACTATTCTGGAGAGCAATTTGGAACTCTGCCCAAATGGCAATTAAACTGTGCATACCACTGCTAGGTCTGTATCCTAAAGAGATCATAAATAAAGGAGAAAAGACCAACACGTACATAAATGTTTCTAGCAGTTCCTTTGTGGTGACCAATGATTGGACATTGAGAGGATACCCATTAACTGGGTAATGGCTGAACAAATTGTAGTATGTGAATGCAATGGAATACTTTTGTGCCATAATAAATGATGAGGCTCTTCTGGCCCAGCCTCATGCATCAACATGGCTCTACAACTTTTTACCAGCATTCAGAATGTACCTACCTGGAAAGCATAAAAGATTTTCTAGAAATATAGAGGAAATCAAGCATTTCGTTTTGGAAAGAGTGAAAGAGCATCAAAAGACACTGGACCCCAACAACCCTCAAGACTATACTGACTGCTACCTGTCCAAAATGAAGCAGGAAAAAGATAATCCCCAGTCTGAATTTGATTTGGAGAATCTAACAATGACAGGAACAGACTTCTTTATTGCAGGGACAGAGACAACAAGCAGCACTCTAAGATATGGTCTGCTTCTCATTCTGAAACATCCTGAGGTCCAAGCAAAAATTCATGAGGAAATTGATCATGTGATTGGACCTAATCGAATTCCTTCCATAAAGGACAGACAAGATATGCCTTATATGGATGCCGTGGTGCATGAAGTACAAAGATTCATTGACCTCATACCTCTCAACCTGCCCCATGCAGTAAACCGAGACACCAAATTCCACAAATATATTCTCCCCAAGGGCACAACAATCTTCCCATTGCTCTCTCCAGTCTTGTATGACAGCAAAGAGTTTCCCAACTCTGAACAGTTTGACCCTCAGCACTTCCTGGATAAGAATGGGAAATTCAAGAAAAGTGACTACTTCATGCCATTTTCCACTGGAAAA
>CM053596.1:65494806-65514806 GCA_028646575.1 Pseudocheirus occidentalis
GCTGCGCTGCCTGTAGTGCTTTCTGTCTTGTGGAGAGTTTTGGAGCTTGAAAATCTGTTTAGCGTCCCATTTTATGAGTTTTTTAGTGTGTTTGTGTGGGAGCTGTCGTGCTTTGCTGCTTCTACGCCGCCATCTTGGCTCCGCCCAGTCCATGGTCACTTCTAACCCAGTTCACCTTCACACTCTCCAGGACTTTTTCATATCCCCCCTCCACTTTGATGTGTTCTCTCCCTCCATTAGAATGTTAGCTCCTTGAGGGCATGGGTTATCTTTCTTTTTCCTTGTATTTGGTGTTCCCAGAACTTAGCACAGTGCTTGGCACATGGTAAACACTTAACAAATGACTTGGGGCAAAAGTAAAATAAATAATAAAAAGTCAAAACCAAAATTTCAGTGCTGGAGTTCCTCATTATGTTGCAGGAGTTTGGGGGATTTAGGAAGACCAAGTAAAAAAGTCAAATCATGCAAGCAAGAGGCTTTTATTCAGCATATTTTAACTCATACATTTGAAGATTTGACAGTTAAAAGGACATCCAGGGATGAAAGAACAGAACAAAGAAACAGAGACAACAAGAAAAGCTTTTAAGGAGGGGTCATGACTCAGTTGTAATAATCTGAGTAACAATAAAAAGGTGGAAATGTGTTCAGTGTGGTCACCTAAACAAGTTCCTCCTTAGCTTTCATGCTTCCAATTTTGGCTCACCTGTAACTCTCCCTAACAAGTGTGGGAGCTAGCTAGGGTCCTGATTCCTACATCAAAGCAACACAATTCTTCTTGCAAGGGCTAGGATATCGACTGAGACAAAGCAGGGCAGCCCACCTTACTGGTGTAGCCTCCCAACGGTTCGGGACTATGGGATTCTCAGAGAAAGCAGGGTCTCATTTGGAAGATGAGAGAAAGTTGTCAGAGATCCTGGATGAACTCAGGTGTCTATGTCTATACCTATGTCTATGTGTTTAAATGTTTACTAGTGCCTCTGTGAATATATTTGTGAATGTGTTTGTATACATGTGTGTATAAATTCTGTTCATCACACAGAATCATAGAGCTTCAGAGAACGGGATTTCACTGGCTACCTAGTCCAAACCAGACCTGAACAAGTGTCACACATCATAATTCACTGTCCAGACTTTCCTTAAAACTTGCAGTGAAGAGACCTAACTATCTTTTAACCCATTCTTCTTTGGAAAAACTATAACCATTTGAAATTTCTTTCTTCTATTAATCCTGAATTTTCCTCTCTGTTGCTTTTACCCATCATTCCTAGTTCTGCTCTTGGGAGTCTGGATGATAAACCAAATCCCTATTCCGTAGAGTAACCTTTCCTGGAACTGAAGACAATTATTATCTTTCCCCTATACTTCTGTTCTTCAGGCCAAACAGTTCTGGCTCCTTCAACCAATTCTCACATCCATGCTGGAGGCCCTTTCCTGTCCTTTTCTATCTATGCCCGACTCTGAACACTCTCCACTTTATTAAAAATCTTACTTTAAATGGAACACTCAGAATTGGGTCCAATGATCCAGATGTGGTCTGACTAGGGAAGAGTACAGTGGGACTGTCTCCTCTTTGCTCCTCACAGCTATACCTTTTTTAATAGACTCCAGACTGTTTTTACTGAAATAATACACGGGTTGATTCATGCTAAGCTTACCATCCAATATTAAAAAACAGATTTCTTCCAAATTCCTGTCTAGCCATGCCTCACCCATCTTATATTTCTGAAGCTGGGGCCCAGATGTCGGCCCCTCCTATTAGGTTTTATTTTGTTGGATTTAGTTCAGTGTCCTAACCTGTTGAGACCTTTTTGGTCCCCAACTCTGTCACCCAGTGCCTTAACTATGCCTCCTGTCTTTGTGTGTTTTGTTTATTTTATAATTTGATGTGTTTGTGTGATTATATGCCCAAAGGTCTACACCTATTATATATAGGTTTATTTCTATTTACCTATTTATTTATGTATGTGTGTGTGTGTATCTTGGATGTATGTCTAGATATGTATATGTATATATGTTGTGTGTGTGTGTATATATGCATATATAGAGACACATATATATGACATATGACTATGCTTATGTATGTCTGTTTGCATGGCTGAGTCTCTGCATGACTCTATTTGTACACATGTGTGTTTATGTCTGTGTGCTAGGGGAATAGACTACCAGTTGGACACAGAGGGTGATAAAAATGGGATGGGGTGGCTATGAGCAAGGAGAGGATCCTGGTTGTAGAAAAAGAGGTTGGTTCTGCTATGGGTGTTGCAGGAGGAGGTGGTCAGACACTTCAGAATAAAGGGAAAAGGATGGTGCCACTTCAGAACTTTGGGCTGTGTATTTACAATTGAGAAATAGAGCTCCTGGTGGTCTATGGCAACTTTCAAGAATTGGTGGTTATTTGAAGGGAGGCAGAAACTGGCTTTTTGTTCAGTCTTTCTTTACAATTCCTCTGTATCTGGGATAGAGCATTTTTCACTTTATCCACTCTTCTTCTTAACATCTCCACTTCCTTCCTTAGTGGCAGTGAGATACGGAGATTGAACTTTAACTCCAGATTCTTTTCATTCTCTTTCTTTAGGAGTTCGTGGAGAAACTGTACAGTCCCTGATGCCTCCTGTTTCTCCATCAGCTCCTTCAGACTCTGGCTTTCCTTGTCAGAAATCTTCTCCTCCAGTAGGTAGAACATGGCACTGAAGAACTCCTGGAAGCTAAGGTGCCTGAAGCTATACAACATGGTGCCACCCAGCCCTGCTTGGGCACCACTCACATTCAGGACCGCAGTGGTGTCCAGTCCATCCAAGTTGTGCCTTCTCAGGTCTCCCTCTGTAAACAGGATCTTCTGCCTCTGGATGCCTTCTATAGCCAGGGAGCACAGGCCTCTCAGGGCAGCATGCTGGCTGGGCTTAGATAAGCTTTTCTCAGTTGGCAGAAAAGTGGAAATATAAGCCATGTAGATGTCAGTCCTGTTCTTGAGGGCCTTGGTGGGAGACTTGCCTAGTTCTAGCCGCTGCTTCATCCAACAGCAGATGATCCAGCATATGAGAGGGGCACAGCACTCATCAGAGATAGCCTTGTTTGTTTGTATGAAATCAAAGGCCTTCTTTGCCAGGTCCCCATCCATGAAATGCAAGTAAAAATACTCCTTCTTCTGCTTCTGGGAGAAGCCCAGCACCTTGACATAGCGTGGGTGCATCAGCCAAGGCCCTAGCTTCTCCTGAGCTGGGGGCCTGATTGTGATGAGCAGGGTAGACTGTGGCAGCAGCTCCTTTTGGATTAAACCACCCAGGAGGACATGCACAGACTCCCTTTCCTTGTCTGTAGAATAGAAATCGGGGCTTTGTTCAGCAGAAAAGAACTGTAGTTCATCCAGGCCATCCAGAACAAATAGGAGATTCTGTGGTTGCTTCAGAATATCAGTGATGGGAGCATTGTTATTGCCACACAACACAGTGATGAGATGCTCCACACTGCTTTCCCTCAGAAGGTTCATCTCTTGGCAGCCAATGTAGAAGAGATAATCAAACCTGTCAGGGTACAGGATGCCAGTTGCCCAGCCCTGAAGAACCTTCCTAGCAAGAGTTGACTTTCCAATGCCCGCAGGCCCCTGCAGTACTACAGTCTGAGGAGCATGGGAGGTGTTTGTATCAGAATCAAACAGGGTTTCAAGACTTATGCGACTTGAATTGCATTGACTTAGAGGTTCCAGTTGAAGCTGGAGGTACCCTTGACCAGGCCTGAAAGGAGCATCTTCTTCATCCATAGCTAGAAGCTTTTCTCTCATGTGAGCTCTGTAGATGTCTCTATAATCTAATAGAGTGAAAGAAGACCCCACATCAGAGACACAGGAGGAGACTCCCACATAAGAGGGATACTTGTGTTGGAGACACGGAGTCCAAGCCAGCAATGGGCAGAACCCTTGCCCCAGATCTATTGCTAATCCCAACTCTAGTCCCAACCCCAAGCCTACTTCTTTCCCTGTCCTGACAATGTAACTCAACTCTGCTACCACTGAGATCTCCACCTGTCAAAATACAATGGAGCAGATAATAAAGAGAATTTCTATTTCATCTTTTATCACCTAGAGAAACTGGGCCTTCCTCAGCACAAGATATGAACCAGGTTGGCAAAAACTCTTTCTTAACCAACTCTGATCAGGATCTGTACATGACATGGATGCTTCATCAAGTTTCAATGAGTTTTTCTTTGTCCTGTGTAGGGTAGAGTCCCTCACATGAGTATCACATGAGATACATGGGTATCAAGAGGAGCTAGTCACATCTCTAGAAGAAGCTTGAGGCTCAGCTATCCTGACCATATAACCCATTCATTCCTCCTAAGCCTTGACCAAAGTGTTTATAAGACCTCTGGGGAGGATGCGTACCTTTTCCTGTTGGCATAAGAAAGTTGGGAGGGGAGGGAGAAGGGAATTCAGTCTTTGCCCTGATCATAAGATATAATCACAGACTGAGAGTTGAAAGTAACCTCAGAGGCCAGCTAGTTCAAACATCTAATTTTACAGAAGAAGAAACTGATGCACGGAGATATCAAATAATGTACCCAAGTTAATGTGAAAAAGAAGTATGGAATGGAGGAAGGAAGGTCAAATACATTTTCTGACTCCAGAGCTAATGTATGTTCACTAAGTCATACAGCCTCCCCACCTGCTAGGTTACAACAGGGTAAGTTCCATCAACTTTCGTCATACTGGAGAAGGCAAGAGAGTGGGCTCTCATGGGGAAAAGCAGAAAGTGACTGGGGGTAGACAGCGGAAAATGTGGTAAGTTTCAGTTCAAAGAAATAAAGAAAGACAAGACCTGACTTACCAGGCAGACAAAGTGGGTGATGCGAATATGGAGATGCAAGATCAGTAAGGAAATTGCTCAACCTTCCTTTTTCCAGAAGAAATACTTTCCCAAACAGGTTTAGATGAAAGCTGTGTCTGGCTAAAATAGAGATGTTGGGGCTAATTTTGCAAGAACAATGCAAAGTGAGGAATATTACCTAAAGAAGGAAGACTGGAAAACAGAGAGTTGTAGACCCATTGCTGGGGTATGCTAGAGTCAGATTGAACCAGCTTACAAGAACAGATTGTTAAATTTTCAGTAGAAATAATTACACTTGAAAAACTGGCAAATACTGTAAGTCAGAGCTTGAGTTATTATTTTCTTGATCACCTAGAGTTAATAAAGTGATGGAAAGATACCCAATACACGTAAAAAAAATTACTCTAGACAAACTTTAGAGCTACAGAACCCATAAAGAGACAGAGAGAAACAAATTTCCCCCTCAAGGCAGCATGGGTCTATTGTAGTGCACTGGGAGCTGAGCTCAGTCCCACCCCTCAGGGTGGCCTCAACAAGCCATGACTGGAACAGATTTCAGGAGAGTGAATCACCAGCACCTGTGGCAATTTCCAAAGTCCTCAACCCATAAATGCCAGACAAAGTAAAAGATGAGTGTGGAACTCTGTTGTCACAGGGGGAGACAGAAGAGTGCAGTCTGGCCACTGCCCCTGGGATGAAAAGTGGCAGAGCCATGGCAGCTGCAGTTGCTGCCTCATGGCTGAATCCAGAGTTTCTGGCCTGCAGATTGTAGTGGGGCCAAATGACCATTAAGAGGGTAATTGGTTTTGCTTTAACTTGCTTGGATCTAGATTGAGGTCTTGGGTGGTGGTGCTGGGGTGTGTGGCCAGTGAGCCAGACCTTGTGGGGGCTGTAGAGAGGGCACCCAACTAATAGCTCCAGCATCTGTGAATACCTCAGCAATTTAGGACAAAGCTCTCTCCATTCTGGAAGCAAGCTAAGTCTTGCTGCGACAAAGAGCTCAAAAGTCAAGTAACTGGATAGCAATATGAGCAAACAAAGGAAGCACAAACAGAACATAGAATACTTTTTTGGGGACAAAAAGGATCAAAGCACAGAGCTGGAGGAAGACAGTGAAGTCAGAACTCCTGCATCAAAAACCTCCAAGAAAAATGTGAATTGGTTATAGACCATGGAGGAGCTCAAGAAGCATTTTGAAAATCAAGTAAGAGAGGTGGAAGAAAAATTAGGACAAGAAATGAGAATGATGCAAGAAAATCATGAAAAGAGAGTCAACAACCTGACTGAAGAAAATAACACCTTAAAGAATAAATTAACTCAAATGGCAAAAGAGACCCAAAAAGCCAAAGAGGAGAAGAATGCCTTAAAAAGACAAATTTTCCAGATGGAAAAAGAATCTCAAAAGCTCACTGAAGAGAATAATTCTTTGAGAATTAGATTGGAGCAAATGTAAGCTAATGACTTTATGAGAAATCAAGATACTATAAAACAGATTTAAACAAATGAAAAAATAGAATGCAATGTGAAATATCTCATTGAAAAAAACCGCTGACCTGGAAAATAGATCCAGGAGAGACAATTTAAAAATTATTGGACTACCTGAAAGTCATGATCAAAAAAAGAACCTAGCAATCATTCTTCAAGAAATTCTCAAGGAAAATCGCCCTGATATTCTAGAACCAGAGGACAAAATAGAAATAGAAAGAAGTCACTGATTACCTCAAGAAAAATATCCCAAAAATAAAATTCCTAAGAATACCATAGCCAAATTCCAGAATTCCCAGGTCAAGGAGAAAATACCACAAGCAGTCAAGAAGAAACAATTTGAGTACTGTGGAAACTCAATCATGATAACACAAGATCTAGAAACTTCTACATTAAAGAATGGAAGGCTTGGAATATGATATTCCAGAGGTCAAAGGAGCTAGGACTAAAACCAAGAATCACCTACCCAGCAAAACTGAGCATAATACTTTAGGGGAAAATATGGTCACTCAATGAAATAGAGGATTTCCAAGCATTCTTGATGAAAAAACCAGAGTTGAACAGAAATTTTCAAATACAAGAAGCAAGAGAAGCATAAGAAGGTAAACAGGAAAAAGAAATCATGAGGAACTTATCAAAATTGAACTATTTACATGCCAACATGTAAAAATGATAATTATAACTCATGAGACTTTTCTCAGTATGAGGATAGTTGAAGGGAATATATATATATATATATATATATATATATATATATATATACACATATATACACACACACATATATGTATGTATAGGAGGATGTATATGTATATAAATACATATGTGACTGTGGGCATATGTATGTTCATGTATACATAGACACAGGGCACAGGATGAGTTGAATACGAAAGGATGATATCTAAAAAATAAAATTAAGAGGTGAGAGAGGAATATAATGAGAGAAGGAGATAGGGAGAGACAGAATAGGGTAAATTATCTCATATAAAAGAGGCAAGAGAAAACCGTTACAATGGAGGGGAAGAACAGAAGAACAGGAAGGTGAAAGGGAATGGGACAACTTTACTCTCATTGAATTTGGCTTAAGGTGGGAATAACATACACAGTCAACTGGGATCTTACGCTACAAGAAAATTGGAGGGTAAGGAATAAGAGGGGAGACGATAGAAGGAAGGGCAGATTAGGGGAGAGGTTATTTAGAAGGAAGCATTTATGAAAAGAGATAAGATCAAAGAAGAAAATAGAATAAGTGGGGGTGGGACAGAATGAAGGGAAATACAGTTAGTCTTTCCAAATATAACTACTATGGAAATTATTTGGGTATCTACACATACACAAACTATATGGAATTGCTTATCTTCCCAGTGGGGGCCAGTGAGGAGAGAAGAAGAGAAAAAATCTGGAACTCAAAGTTTTAAAAACAAATATTAAAAACTTTTTTTTGAAAATTTATTTTTATATGCAACTAGGAAATAAGATATACAGTCACTTAGATATAGAAATCCATCTTGCCCTACTATAAAGTTAGGTGCGTAATGGGGGAGGATACAAGAGAAAAGAGATTGTGAGAAGGGGTATTCAGTAGGCTTGCTATTCTGTGGTGAAGGATAGGGGAAAGATGGAAGAAAAAAATTGCAACTCAAAATCTTGTGGAAATGAATGTTGACAACTAAAAATAAATAAATAAACTTTAAAAATAAAGGAAGTGATAGAGAAAATATTAATATAGCAGATCAAACTTAAAAGTGTATTGTGCACCATGTCAGAGACAGGGAGGAAAGGGAGAGAGAGACAAAATTTGGAAACCTAAACTTTTTGTTAATGTTAAAAATTATTCAACATGTAATTGGAGAAAAGTAAAATATTAAAATTATTTGCACCAATTAGGATTGATTTTTCCTGTCGGGGGAATTAGTTTAAAAAAAATGTCTAAGATACTCAATGTCTCTATTATGTGTCTTTAGTTACAGACAGGAACTATTAACCATCAATATTTTTATTATTAAATAACCTAATTAACAAATTGATTATTAATTACCCCCCCAAAAAAAGTGTGTTGTGCCTACTTTGTTTTTGGTGGCAATGTGAGGGGAAGAATCTGGTTATTAAACATTTACTGGCACAACCACCCCTCACTCTTCTCTCCTTCATTACTAAACATGGAAAAGCCGCGTACAACCAGTGTTTGTGTTTCCTTAGCAGTTGGTCTCTTCTCAGCCCCTTGGAAAATACTAACACAATCTCTGTGGCCCACTGGAGTATTCCCTCATCTTCCACACCTGTGGAAACGGAGAACCTCAGTCCTCTTGCTAATTCTTGCTAATAAACTTTCACAATTAACTACCTGAACAAAAACATCTTTTAGCTGAGGAGAGGCTCTGATCTTGGATCTTAAATGAAGTGTTTCATTTCATAACAGATTTTTTTTACCTTTACCTCCACCTTTTTTCTTGAGTTTGTTTGCCTACATGAGTCTGATTTGAAACTAGCACATTCTTCCCAACACCCCAACGCAAATACTAAGCTGCTAATTGTCCCTGAAAAGTTTTGGTTTTTTTAAGAAAGCAACATATAGGCCCTTCATGCTTCTGGTTTCACTATCTCTTGCTATCAGCATTACCTGCTTATATCTTACCTTTTCATTATCCAACCATTTAGTTACTCTTGGCCACAGTGACCAGCCTGGTACCCTACCTCCACTTGCTGGTCCTCTGCCACATTTTTCCGACCTCCTTAACCCTAAATATTTCTACCCTGCCCCACACACACATACATAGTCTTTTCCCCTTAGTCCTACTGCTTCCTAATTTAACCCCTCTGTCTTGCCCTTTCCCCCTCACTTACTGACTGAGCTGACACTCCTGGATTGTGATTACCCCTATGGAACCATCATATCTGGCCTCAGATCACAGACTCAGTTGGAGAAAAGAAATAATGAGTAGTCGGGGACCAGTCTCAATGAGCATGATGCTGACTAGAGTATTGCCATTCTGGGGCCCTGGACAAAAACATTACAATCTAATTCAGGAAACTTAATTTACCATTGGTTGTTGCTTCTCCAAGAGGCTGTGAAACTGGGTTTTCTTTTGCTGACTTTCTGTAGGGATCTTCTGATCCCTGATCATCCTGGGATTTTACAGCTGCAGGAGAAATATAAAGGTAGGTTATAGAGACTCCCAGATCCCTCCTCAGTCCACTTGACGATGGGCATCAAGGGGAAAATACTCATCACTTTACTAAGGAAGCAGATACCCCTAAATGTAGGATTTGCTCTCCTATCATTCTGTTCCTGCTCATTTCCTCCATAAGCCGTATTTGATCACTCCCTAAAGACAGGATCTGCTAGCTGAAAAGGGGTGAGAAGCAGGTCTCCACTGCCTTGATCTGGCAGGGGAAGCATCAAACCCAAAAACCCAGGGCTAAGGATTGGTGAAAAACCAGGTAGAGTGCTGAGAATGAAATGGCTTATTATGGGTGCAGGCAGTGGATGAGAGGAGCAGAGAATGAGTTTAGGAACAGTGGGAAAGCTGTAGTTTCTTATGGTGTCCTTACCAAAAACCACAACACACACACACACACACACACACACACACACACAAGCACCTAATCCCACACATGCATAGAAACAGACTCACTTTCTCCTTCTTCCACTCTCCTCACCCTTTATACACACTGTGTGCGCTAGGAATCATCTCTCTCTTTGTCCTACTCTCTGCTGCAACACAGGGAAAGAAAAGTCAGACTTCACAATAGCACACCATGGCCCCAGGTATTAGAATTTATAAGACTCCTATTTATCTAGGAGTTCAAGACATAACAGGGAAAACTCTAGCTCTGTGATAGTAAGCTAACATTTATTAAATACGTACTACGTGCCACTATGTACTAGGTTAAGCTGCTGAATCTATGTACTCTGGGAATGAGGAGTACAACTGGGTTAGTTACAGTGAGGCATTTATATTGGCAGCAAGAATGATTCTCTAACTGCCCCCGACCTATTTTTAAGGAATGGCTAGGTATAAAGTGGTCCAAACTTGAAGAAGGGCAGCTGGATGGCCCATTGAGTAGAATACCAGGCCTGGAGTCAGGAAGACTAATTTTCCTGAGTTCAAAACTCTCCTTGGACATTAACTGGCTATGTGACCCTGAATGAGTCACTTAACCCTGTTAGCCTCAGTATCCTCATCTGTAATATGAGCTGGAGAAAAAAATGGCTAGTCACTTCAGTATCTTTGCCAAAAAAAACCCAACAACAAAACAAAACCCAAATGTGGACAAAAAGAGTTGCATATGACTGTAAAACAGTGGAAACGAAGGCTGAGACTTGGATAAAAGAGATCTATGTTCATATGTACTCCTGTGCTCATGTTCCTGAAAACAGGAACTGTTTTCCTTTTGGCATTTTTTTTCTTTTTGGAGGGCAATTGGGGTTAAGTGATTTGCTCAAAGTCACATGGCTAATTTTTGTGCCAAGTGTCTGAGGCTGGATTTGAACTCAGGTCCTCCTGACTCCGGGGAGGGTGCTCTGTGCCACCTAGCTGCCCCTCCTTTTGGCATTTTGTATCCCAAACCCCAAATGCTATGCCTGGCACATAGTAGGCATTATATAATTCCTTATTGAACTGGACTGCTTGTAGAGTCGAAATCCCAGTGTTTACTCTCACCAGCTGAATAATTTTTGGTTCATCACCTAATTTCTTTGTGTCTTAACTTACTCAACTGTAAAATGTAGAACCTAATTTGGGACTCACATTCCTCACAGGATTGTGAGGAAAGTACTTGGAAAACCTGAGGCAGTAACGATCCATAGTAAATGTGAAGTTTTCCCGGTTCAGGTTGTGTGAAATGAGGGAAAACTTCTCAGTTTGGAGTTATTAACCTTCCCTTCCTTCCCCCCTCCTTCATTGCTGCTGTCAATCACTTTTACCTTCCTTTGTTTTCCTGCCTTGGTGGGACCCTCCCCCCTCTCTTCTCTCACTGTCCCAGTTGGGAAGAATTTGGTGAGATCCGCCTCTCCACCAATGAGAGAGGAAACAATCTGGAAAGGGGGCTTGACTAAATTAAGTTATAAATTCTGGCTCTGCCCTTTGTAACTTGCCTCTTGGCATGACTCATGGGGCAGAACGCCCTCTTCTCCCAGGGAAGAGAATAAACTCCTGTTCTTATCCTAAGACATCTCTGTGTTTACTTTTTTCCACTAAATTAAGGATGAAGGGTATTTTTCAACCCAAACAGGGTTGTGGGCAGGGTTTCAGGAAGAATCAGAAAGCTTATTTTGGCAGGAGAGACCCTGAGAAGATAAGTGCAAAGAAAAACAGGTGACATGCAAACTGTAGTTTCTTAAAACTTTGCAAAGTGTTTCATATACACGACCTCCTCTAACCCATCTCCATTTTCCTGATGAAGAGACTGAGACTCAGAGCGGTAACCCACGCTTCCGCAGCTATTAAGTGGCAAAAGCAAAATCTGAATTCAGATATCCTGAGAATAACATGCCCATTGATTTTTTTCTTTCATGCTCTTCTGCCTTGAACTTTGATTCTCCTCTGAGATGACTTCACATCAAACAAATATCTTCCTTTTATAAAGGAGTTAAGCAAAGGGTAACTAGAATCTCCAGCTGAGGAATAAGAGGAGTTTTAAAATTTATTTATTGTTTATTTTGTTGTTATTTTTTCATCTGTAAAGAGAGAATAGGGTGGGAACTCTAACTGGGGATTCAAGCATCTAATCCAGCAGTTCTAAGCCTGAGAATAGTTATGTTCAATTTGTAATAATGAAAATACATCCTGCATATCAGATATTTACATTATGACTCATAACAGTAGTAAAATTATAGTTATGAAGTAGCAACAAAAATAATTTTATGGTTGGGGGTCACCACAACACAAGGAACTGTATTAAAGGGTTACAGCATTAGGAAACTTGAGAACCACTGGATCAGACCTAGACTCACCTTTTTCAATGGCTTGCTCCAGCTTCTCAGCAAGATCTCGGTGGTTTATCATTTCAAGAACTGCTTTAGTCACTTCTACTGCATAATTTACCCCATAGTGCCCAATCAGTAATTCTGCCAAATCCACAGGCTGGGCAGGATGCAACTGGCCCCTGGGCATGGGGCCAAACTCCTTCAAGGGAGGGTCTTCCAGCTGGAATTTGAACTTCTTGAGTTCTTCTTCTATAAGGTCCTCAAGGGTTTTCATGAGAACAGTTCTCAGAGTGGTCTCCATGATTTCTGGTCAGAAATTGGAACAGAAATCCCTGGCATTGCCAGAAAATATATGAGGAGATAGACATAAGAACAGCAGGATGGATATGGTAGATATAATGTAATATATGCATATATAAATATATACATAAAATAACTACTAGCTATTATATGATGCCCTATTTCTCCCCTGAAATTGTATTGCATTTTCTTTGTGTATGTTTTCCATTAACTTCTCTATGTAAATATCATTACAGATACAAAGCTGTTTCTTTCATTTTTGTTTTGTAACCTCAGTGCCTAAAAGACAATAAATGCTTGTTGAAAGCTGTGGTATGTGATTGTGATTGAATGTTATTGTGCTATAAGAAATGACAAGCAGGATGATTTCAGGAAAAAAAAAACACCTGGAAAGACATACGCTGATGCAGATTGAAGTGAGTAGGACCAGGAGAACATTGTACACAATAACACCAATATTGTACAATGAAGAATTGTAATGACTTAGCTACTCTCAGCAATACAACGATCCAAGTCAATCCCAAAGGACCCACGCGGAAGCCTACTGTCCACCTCCAGAGAAAGAATTGATATTATCTAAATACAGACTAAAGCATACTATCTTTTTTTTCTTTTTCTTCCTTTTTTCTTCCTTTCTTTCTTTTTTCTTCCTTCCTTCCTTCTTTCCTCCCTTCCTTACTTCCTCTCTCCCTCCCTCCCTTCTTTCCTTTTTTCTTTCTTTCTTCCTTCCTTCCTTCCTTCTTTCCTTCCTTTTCCTTCTTTCCTTCCTTCCTTCCTTCCTTCCTTCTTCCTTCCTTCCTTTCTTTCTTTTCTTCTTTCCTTCCTTCCTTCCTTCCACCATTCCTTTCCTTTCCTTCTTTCTTTCTTATCAGAGGTCCAGATGTGGTCTGACCAAGTCAGAATATAGTGACATTTCCCTCCTTCTGAATGCTATACATCTCTTCAACTCACATTCTTTTGTTTCTTATCTATATCACACTGCCAATTCACTTGAAGTTCAGTTTACTAAAAACTCCCATATCTTTTTCAAATGAACTGCTGTCCTCTTCTGAAATATCATTCAAATCTACACTATTCATTTCAACTGACATTGCCCTAGTCAAGGTCATCATCACCCTCCAAACATATTTGCAAAAAACAGACTCAATTAAAAGTGAAGGCAATTGAAAGAATAGTAGTAACACCCTAGCTGTGTCATCCTGGGTAAGTCAATTAATATTTCATTTGCCCTGAGCAAATCTATGACAATAAATCATAAAGCAGGTGTTGGTCTGCATTTATAGAATCTCCCTGTTACTCACCAATGAAATCAGAGGCCCTACAGAAGGCAAAGCGATGGAAGGGGAAGAGGAAATGAAAAAAGGCAGAAACAGAAAGACAAAACAAGAATGTCAAGGAAATGGATAAGTTTAGAGGGGAAGATGAGTTGAGTGTTGGACATCATAAGTTTATACACCTGTAAGATGTCAAGAGTTTTCTACCAGGCAGCTTGAAGGACAGGATCAGAGCTCAGGGAAGAAATCAAATTGGATAGATTAAGAATTTATTCATGAAAAGCAGTTCAATGTAATAGGATCTCTAAATTCTGTGATTCCATTAGTAAAATATACCGTAAAGTGATCACTGAAGCTTTGGTGATAATATCATGAAGGGAAATAGAGTTGTTGAAGAAGAGGATGGAGCACAGTCTTGTGGTTCTATGTATTTTGTGGGTGGAACAAAGAAGACGAACAGAAAATGAGCGTCTCCACCCTGGTGTTACTTTGTAGTTAAAGGAGGAATAGGAAGCAAAGTTTAATGGGGAAAATGTGATAGAAGTGGAAAATGTGATGACTTCTGGGCTTTGGCATTAGGGCAAATGTCTTTTCTCCTCTTTCTGAAAATCTCTAACAAATTCATCTGCACAGATAGAAGGAAAACTCATACTCACATGGTAGAAAAATATATGGAATAGGGATGAAGACAATGGAGTCACCGAGTCTCTTCCCCATTACCATCTCCATGAAGGGGTCACCCTCATCAGAAAAGCTAGAGTAGAAAGCCTTAGCTTGTTAGAGAAATAAAGAATGAATGGGTAAAATGGCACTTACCGCTCTCTCCCTCTCGATCTGAAACACTGGTCCTTTGGGCTGTGGCTTGGAAGTTGAGGCCAGAGCCTATTTACCAATCATTCAGCAACACTGAATGGGTCCAAGGCAACAGAACTCGTTTTATTTAAGCAGTAGGGGCTGTAAAATTAGCATATCACCACAAGCCCTATTGCTCTGACTTCACCCCAGCCTGATTGAGCAACTCTTATCGCAGGCATGCAGCAAGCTAGGAAATCTATGCACAAATCTAGAAAGAGAGTGAGAGATTTATAGGGTAGACTATACAACAGTGAGAGTATGGGTGATGCATAATAATACCTACTTGTAGAATGCTTCATATTTGCAAAATATTTACACTGCTCACATACACATGTGTGCACACACACACACATATGCACAATGCCTGGAATTCCCCACATTACTATCCCTAAATTTGACACTGCATTTTACTCACACATGAATGCATGTACACACAGAGTCTAGAATTTCCAGCTTTATTGTCACTAAATTTGATAGGACTTTTTGAACTCTTTTTGAACCTCTAAGTTCTTTTCATCTATAATTCATTGTTACTGGTAACGATCAGGTTGAGAACAATGGTACCCCTCTTACTCCATCTTCTGAAAGACAAAATTATTATTAAGACAAGACAAAAAAATTCAACTGCTCTGTTTTGAACAAAGACTTCTAGCAGATATCTGGATAACTGAAATTCTCCATCATGACTACAGTCAGCCTCCACACTAGCTTTGTGAAGTGGGTCAGAAACTTATCATCCAATATGATTTTTTGGTCTGATGGCCTGCAATTCCTGATTCCCCTATATCACCCCAGTTTCTCCTTCCTTTGATCCTCATCAAAATTCTGTCCATTAATCTTTACCTCTCAGGGTTTTAGATTTCTACACAGGTTAATCTCCTCTAAATATGCCTGAATATCCTCATGATAATCTTCCTGAAAAGGAACTTGTGTACCTGAAAAACATTCTCTAGCAAAGGAAATGAACAAGGGTAGTTTTGATGAAGGAAGAGCGACTGGTAGGAGTAACTGAAAACATTCTCCAGCAAAGGAAATGAACAAGGGTAGTTTTGATGAAGGAAGAGCGACTGGTAGGAGTAACTGAAGCCAACACATTCTATCATATCATTGTGATGTATCTTGGAGATATATAATACGGTATGCTCACGTGCTTGCAGTTGGTTGTTTCTTATCACTCTATAGAGATTTGTATTATTGTCACATTGCTGTTTCAAGACCACTGCTGTACCCAGTCATATATCTGCCTTACGTTACACCATTACATCAACTTCCCTAGCTGTTCTCACAATAATTTCACAGAGTGGTTGCAAATCTAGTGCCTTCTCCACTTCTGCCCAAATAGTCTTTGTGAATATAACTACATGTGTGTATTTTGTCTTACTAGATAAAAGCTCATGAGGATCAGGAACTGTCTCTGTATATCTAGAGACTCCCTCAGTTATTTAGTATCTAACATGCAGTAGGTACTTAATAAATTCCATTTGATCAATGATTATTTCACTAAGAGGGTGAAAAGAAATAACATATATACTGGCGCCATCAGGCATTTATTAAGTGGTTACTACCTGGCAGACACTGAGTTAACACCAAGAATGTATACAGAGATGGAACAGTGCCTGCCCTCAAGGCACTTATATTTTACTGGTTGTAAAGTGATTTGAAAACCCTAGAACACTATACAAATGTTAGCACTCAGCATTGTTTTGGGGTCAATGTTTAATAAATCACATATCCGACATTTAGCTTGGGTTTTAGCTAGTTGTTCTGGCTTGTAATCACAGATTCGTCCTTCTGCCATACTTTGTTTTTTCACCCTGAAGAGCTAGCTGCTAAGCATTTACCAACACACCTCTGTTTTTAATGGATCCAATATTTGACTTTGTATGAGACCCATGCTGGCCCTGTGTATATTTTCTCCATAATATTTCTCCATTCAAGGCTGGAAGTTAGAATTCGAAGGTGGGGGAGAGGTATATTTTTGCCTTCTACATAGAGCCCCAAAGTGTAGAAGACAGGGTTTTCTGTTATACATTGAGCCCCATGTAGCTTTAATTTGGGAGTAATCATGAATACAATTGAAAAAGAAAATGAAGATGATATATAAGGAATGGGATAGGGAAATGTAAATGTTAACATATAAATTCTAATGATCTTTATCCCAGCTCCCACTCTTACTGATGACTAGGGTTCCCAGAGCTTGACTGACTGCATCTACCCTTCAGGGTTTTAGGAGTTGCCCTGCAGAGTTAGGGCTGATAACCTAATGCCATTGGTTTAAGCCCCCATTGGTGTGCTTCATTTGTCAAGAGTATAGGCTGAGAATCATTTAGTCAACTAATCTTCAGTCAACTAGTCTTTGGTAGCATTTAGAAATGAGTATTTATTAATGTGCAATAAAAACAATTGATCTAAAATATCCCTCTCCCCAAGTCTGAAACATATTCTTCCCTTTATACATATTCCAGGGGGAAGTGAGTTCAAGCTTGGAAAGGAAAATAGCAAAGAGATTTAAGAGATTTGAACTTTTTCAGCACCACAAAGCAGGGAGGGGGAATCTCTTTGCTGAGCTTCTTGTAGAACTGAGGCCCTGACTCTCAGTGATGAAGACATTGCCATAAGTAACTCTTCCCATAAAAAGTATGATCTCCTCTGAACCCTATAAATCTGGAGAGGTCCTTTGCCAGTCAAAGTGTGAGAATGAGGGAGAGAATAGATAGGGAATGAGACCTGAACAAGGCCTCTACTTCTCTCTCCCCACCCCAAGTGAAGGAATTTCTGGAATCCCTCCTTCTCATCCTAAGAATTTATAAACATCCCCAGGGTGTGATCACCAGGACTCTTATGCAACCTCAGAAGCCTTTTCACCCCAACTCTGAGGTTTTTTAATGATTGAGATAGTGTTCTCATTCAATTAAGGTATCAGAATTAAAATGGGATGGGTTGGTTTCAACCTCACCCTAATATAAATATTTTAAAGTCTAAATATTTTAATACGATTATGCATGAACAATGAAATAAATATGTATAGGAATTACAAAGAAATTTAAGTGAATGAAAAGGATGATGGAAGGCTAAGTCAATCCCTATTTGGAAGGCACTCTGACATGTCCATGATATTAGCAGTGTGGGGAACCACCCACTGGTTCAGTTCATAGCCCATACCCTCCTTTTCATACTGTGTGATTTTTATTCATATTTTCCCTCTAAATCCTCCATAGAGTGCCTAACCCATATGCAAGCCCCTTCCCACCTCTTCAGTCTCACACATTATTCCATTCCACATACTCTATGATCCCTCAACAATGGCCTACTTGACTTTCCTTGAAAGTGACTTTCCACCTCCCAATTCTGGAAATTTTCTCTGGTATTCCTCTTTCCTATAATGTTTTCCCTCCTCATCTCTCTCTTTTAACTTCCTTGGCCTCCTTTAAGACTCAACACAAATCCTGCCTTCTTCAAGAAAGATATTTCTTGTCCACCACCCCTGGGGCCTTCCTCTGAGATTACCTTCTGATTATGCTTAATATATCTTTTATGTACATAGTAGCTTACCTGTTGCCCCCAGTAGAATGGGAGCTTTTTTTAGGGCAAAGATTGTTTTTGCCTGTCTTTGAATCCCCAGTAATTAGCATAATGTCTGGTACATAATAAACTTAAGAAATACTTATTGACTGATGCACTGACTGGACCTGGGTCTCCTTGAGGTCTTAACTAATTCAGTGGAAAGTCTTACACCTCCCAATGCCCCAAGGCTGGCCTGTCTTGGCAGATACTTGGCAGGAAGGAATAGACATGAAACTGAGTAAACAGTGGATTCAAAGGGGGAAGTGGGTATATTCATAGAGGAGTTATGAATGTATCCCATTGTTGTAACACTTCTGTCTTTGATTTCTCCTAGGTGATTTCCAACTAGTGGGCTGAGTTGGCATGAGGTTTGTTCAGACAAAGGAGTTTGAGCAAGGGTGAAGGTGGGAGCGAACTCTCCCTTCTTTGGAAATCTGGAAGCTGGATTCTTATGAAAAGGTATCTGTCCACAAGGTTTGAAACTTGGAAATGGAACAGAGCTGAAAGTCAAAGGAGCTAAGGATCAAGGTCCATTTCACTTCTTTTGACATCATTGTGCAAATTTATTAGCTTCAGTCTCCACCCTGAGCTCCAGTTCCATATCACCAACTGTGTAGTGGGCATTTTAAACTTGATGTTCTACCAACCTTGATAACTCAATAGCTAAAAAAGAATTTATTAACTTTCCCCCAAACCATCCTTCTTCTAAACCTCACTCTTTCTCTCAAGGACCACCATTCTTGTAGTTTCCCAGATTCATAACCTCCATGTTACTCTTATAGCTTTACTCTAGATATCCAGTTGCCAAATCTTGCCATTTTTACCTCCACAACATCTCTACCATCTGTCCCTGCCTATCCACTCACGTAATCTTCACCTTACTTTAAGACCTCCTCACCTCTCAGCTAGATAATTGTATTAGGCTTCTAACTGGCATCCCTGCCTGAAGTATATCCCTACTACAATGCATCCTTTTCAGAATCTCCAGTCATTTCTTCAAGTGCTGTCCAACCACATCCTTCCTCAACTCAATAAACAGAGTGGCAACAAAGCCAACAGGGTGGGGTCCTTGGGCGTCCACAGCACTTACCCCCTCCCACCAAAGACAACTCCTCACTCCTCCTGGGTTCCAAATTGTCCCAAAGGCACAAAGCAAGAAAACACATTCAGTGCTCCTGGCTTGCTGCAGAGTCCTTTTCTTGCCTCAGGGCTGGATTCTGAACTCCTGGATCCCTCCTCTTCCCATAGGAGGCAGCTGCTCCTGGCTTCTGCTCCAGTGCAGTTCTTTGTTCCCACTCTCACCTCACCAAAGTCAGCATGCAGGCTGTTTTCTGCTCCCAGTTACCACAGCTGGAAACAAACAATTGCCCCAGTCCCTATACTTTCCTTTTAGTTTGCAGATCCTGTCCGACTACTTCATTTGTATCAGCAAGCACCCTAGAATACCCAGGATGGCTGCTGGCACAGGCTCTTTGACCTGCTTTTCTAAAGGAAAGCAATTCAAAAAGGGTTAACAATCTTACTTTGATCATACACACACACACACACACACACACACACACACACACATACATATATATAATATTCACTTAGTTCAGGGTAAAACGTCAGCACCCTGAACTTCAGAAAATGCAAACAGAAATTACAAGCTGACAAAAAATACAGACAGAGACAATAACACAATTCAACAGACCAACAGGCAGGGCTTCTAGCTGTTTAACCACTACCTCCATACAGTGTTAGTTACCAGAGAGAGAAGCACCAAAATTTGGG
>CM053596.1:65519806-65538218 GCA_028646575.1 Pseudocheirus occidentalis
GACTTTGAATCAGGCACCATGCTAAGGGTTTTATAAGTATTACTGTATTTTATTAATATTATTTCATTAAGTATTATAAGTATTTGATCCTCACAACTGTAGGAGATGGGTGATATTATTTTCTCCATTTTACAGTTGAGGAAACTGAAGCAAACTGAGGTTAAGGGACTTGCCCAGGGCCATACAGATAGAAAATGTCTGAGGTTAGATTTGAATTCAGGTCTGCCTGACTCTTGGACAAGCACTCTTATCCACTATGTCCGTTCATCATCAAATGAAGGTAAGATTAACTCAAAAATACAGAGACCAAAATACATAACATTTTTCACACATCCCACTCCCATATAGGGGGAAAAGTTTTTAAGGTCCAAGCTTAACATTTCTTACAAGGTTAACAATGATCCAAAATTTTCAGAAATATTTCAGATGTGTTGTGAGATGGAGCATAAGACAACGCTTCAGGGGATGAAATATCCCAAATATTGCTTTGTGTTTGTTTTTTTTAATTACCAAAATAAGTAAAATTTGTGAATTAGAGGACAAGACATGTGGTTAAGTAGTTAAATGGAACTAAGGTACTAGTCACTGAGCCCCTAACCTTGGGGTGAGGGGGAGGAGGAAACACTTAGGTGGTAGAGACTTGAGTCAATTGCTGGAAAAGAGATGACCCCAATCCCTTATGTGTGGGGTACAGGGACCCCAAAAATCCCTTACCCCCCAAAATTTAAAAATCAGAGGTGTCTTGAGGAAAGAACAGGAAATTTTATGCAATTCTCCCAAGAAGAAGGTGTCCCTTCCACTAGTATGCACTAGTAGAATGAGTGGTGTTACAGAAGACAGAACAAGAATTTATACCCTAATGCACTCAAGCCCCCTCCCACTGCTGTTCCTTCTCCCATTGGCTAGGAAGCAGGCTTACAAAGAACAAGGAGACAGGGGATAGCCACACCAAATGTACCTGTCCTTATTCGACAAACACCGAAGTAAAGAAGGGGGAAGGGCTCTAAGACAATCCTAAAATTCCTGAAGGGCTTAAAGCTGATTGACAGCAAGGGAAGGGGGAAAGTGTGTCAGTTTGTGTAATTTCTTAGGAAATCCAGGACTCAGGTCTGTCCAGTCTTACCAAAGTCTGTCTCTGGTTTCAAGATAGTCTCTCTCCCTTCTCCTCATTCTGAGGAGTCTTCACTAAGAGTGCAGAGAGAGTATATCTCACTGCCTGAGAACCTTGGAGGGGTAGGGGGTGAGATGGAATAGGCCCAGTCTTCCAAGAGTAGGAGCAGAGTCAACCAATTACAGAATGCAGCATTTGGATGTTTTCTGTAGAACACGAGCATCTTTCCTCTCATTTCTTCATTTTGATGACCTCAAAAACAAATTTCCCATAGAAGTCACTTGCTGATTTCTTGCTTATCTAGATATGTTAGATATCCAAAGGGCCATCTTCTTACACTGCTATTTAAGATGTGTATTTTTGATATTTTAGTTCCTAATTTATAACCTTCAGTATGATGAAAACCATCCTAGTGTCCTGATGGAAAATCTCTTCTGATTCTGGGAATGATCTGCACTCATTGCAATAGCATTGGAATAAATAAGTTTTACAAGTTCAACAGTTTCTAGTATGTCCTGGCAGAACTTTTTCTGTAGCTGATGGGAAACATTAGCTTTATAATCTATTCTGCGCATTCGTGTTGCACAATGTCACATCTCCAAACTCAATCTGGCTACCTTTCATCTCCACCACCACAATTGCCTGCCCAGGCTTTCATCATCTTTACTTTAGATATCTTTGTCCTTCCCTCAAGGCTCTACTCCACCCTTGATCCTCTTCCTCTTCCCCAGTCATCTCTGACATTAACAGCTGCAAACAACTTTTGAGGTCTTTGGGTGCAGAGGGATTGTCTCAGTCTGAGGTCTTGGAGCTGGGCCCCTGAAGCTGATTTAAGTAATCAGATTCTGAGTTCTCCCGCCCACTTTGCCTCCAGTAATCAATCAATTCACATCAGTTGTTTTGCAGTCATATCTGACTCTTTGGGGATCTGACCTCATTTAGGATTTTCTTGGCAAAGATTCTGGAGTGGTTTGTCATTTCTTTCTCTAGCTCATTTTACACATAAGGAAACTGAGGCAAACGTGGTTAAGTGATTTGCCCAGAATCACACATTTCATAAGTGTCTGAGGCCATATTTGAATTCAGGAAGATGAGTCTTCCTGACTCCAGACCCGGCACTTCATCTGCTGCCTCATCTAGTTTCCCCAAACCACGCATTCCTTTTAATAAGAAGTCAAAGCACATGTGCCACTAGAAGCAACTCAGATTCATCTCTACGAATGCTCCATAGGGTGGTAGTCCCTGCTGGCACCAGTCCAAAAGATCAAGGGGATTTCCCTATCCCACAAGTACATACAGAATCAATAAAATAAATGCAAAGTATTGGGGATGAGGTAGGAAGGCGTAAGCAGGGAGGTATAAGGGTTACTTCCTTCAAGATTACATTCAAGAAGGACAGGGTAAAAAGAGAGAACAGAATAAATGGGGAGAGGAGAATAGGATGGAAGGAAATACAGTTACCAATATTAAGTGTGAAAAACAATTTTGAAGCAAGTTTCTCTGACAAAGGCCTTATTTCTCTAACATACAGAGACCTGTGTCAATTTTATTAAAATTAAGAGCCATTCCCCAATTGATAAATGATAAAAAATATAATCAGATTTCAGAAAAAGTAATTAAAGTAATCTATAGCCATATGAAAAATAAAAACTCACTATTGAATGGAGAAATGCAAATTAAAATAATTCTGAGGTACTACCTCATACCTATTAAATTAGCTAATAGGACAGAAAAGGTGACAAATATTAAAAGAGATGTGGGAAAAAAACGTTAATATACTGTTGTCAGAGTTGTGAATTGATTAAACCATGCTATAGGGCAATTTGGAATTATGTCCAAAGGGCTATAAAACCCCTTGACGTAACAATACCACTACTAGATCTATATCCCAAAAGAGATTTAAAAAAAAAAAAAAAGGAAAAGGACCTACACGTACAAAAACATTTATAGCAGCTCTTTTCTGGGGGCAAAAAATTAGAAATTGAGGAGATGCCCATCAGTTGGTGAATGTCTGAATAAGTTGTGGTTTGTAGTTCTGGTTTAATCAGGATACTCTCAGAAAAACCTAGAAAGACTTGCATGGGCTGATGCAAAGTGAAATGTGCTGGGTGCAAAGTCATAGCAAGATTGTAAGATGATCAGGTATGAATGACTTAGCTATTCTCATCAATACTATGATCCATGACAGCTCTGAGGGACTGAGGATGAAAAATGCTAATCCCCAGAGAAAGAACTGATAGTATCTAGGTACAGATAGAAGCATATTTTTTTTTACTTTACTTTTGTGAGATTTTTTTTGTCTATGTTTTCTTTCACAACATGACTATTATGGATATGTTTTGCAGGACAATACATACCTAACCTATGAGGAACTGTTTACCTTCTCAATGAGGGAGGGTGGGGAGAGAGGAAGGGAGAGAATTTGAAACTCAATGTTTTAAAAACAAATGTTAAAAATTGTTTTTACAGGTAACTGGGGAAAAAATAAATACTAAATAAATAAAATTTTAAAAAGATTACAATCAAGTGCATTTTCTACATACTTTCCTGACACACACTCAACTACTATTTCTTTCCCATCCTAAATTACATCATCTTAATTCTATGTATTCTTATATTGGTACATGATACTTTCAAATATAGGATATTACATTCTTGAGAGTGAACAATATTTTATTTTTGCATTTGCATTTTCATTGCCTAACACAATGTCTGGCACAAAATAGGTACCTAATAAATGCTTGCTGTTGGATTAATTGATTGATGGGTAATGGTGGAATCAAGAATATGGCTATCCTTACAAGGGATGACCAGTTCCTCAGGTGTACTGAAAGTACAAATAATGTGAATTGAAGATGTTAATGAACTGGGAGGATGGGAGTGCTAAAGGGGATGTCTACATTTATATTGATGGCCCTTCCATCATCAGGGAATGGTTGAATTAAAATATGGAAGATGAATGTAAAAGAATATTATTGTGCTGGAGGAAATGACAAGAGATAGATTCAGAGGAAACTGGGAGACTTATATGAACTGAAGCAGAGTAGATTGAACAGAACCAGAAAAACAATTTATATGATAATACAGCATTGTAAAAAAAAAAGTTACAAAACAAAAGAGAATATTGAAAGACTCTGAACAATGCAATGACAAATCACAACTACAGAAGATTGATGATGAAGATCACCACTTCTTAGCAGAGAAGCAATGGACTATAGAATGAGACATACATTTTCAAGCATGATCATTGTATGAATTTGTTTTGCTTGAATAAGATTTAAGGAAAGGAGTAATTCAGGATATTCTTGTGTTTAGGGTTCTAGGAATGAAACAAGATACTCAAAGACTAACAGTTAACAAAAGGAAGTTTATTTAGCCAGAGAATGAAAAGGATATTTAGCAAGGAGAGAATACTAATTCAGTTTGAGTCTGTCTTCCTTGTCTCCATATGGAGAAGGGAATGTACCTGGTCAACAAATGGGTATGATTACTTAGCCTTCATTGGGCTGTCTGCCAAGTCTAAGGAGCACAAGTCTCTTATGTACTGACTTTACACTGCTTAGGTGACCAGGAAGTTGCATCAGAAACTTGAGCCTTAATCCCCTGGATCAATCATAATCAGACTTAAATCAACTAAATTCTCTGAATCTCAGTTTCTTTATCTGTAAAATGGACATATAATTGTACTTACCTCACATGGTCTCTATAAGGATAAAATGAAACAATGTGTTTTAAATTCTTTGCAAAGCTTAAATGTAAGCTCACGTTGCAGTCAGGAGATGTTTTATATTTGTCTTTGTATAGCCATCACCTAATGTAGAGCTAGGCATAAAATAATCACTGTTTCATAGTAATGGCACTGGGATTAAATGGGGGATAATAAATCAGAATTGAAAACAATGATTTCAAGCTATATAAATTTCAGTTTTTAGCATGATGAAGACGATAGCTCTCTTCAAATATTTGAAAGGCTCTCACTTGGAAGAGGGATTCATCTTTTCCTGTTTGGTCTAAGAGAATGGAACTAGGAGCATGGGGAGAAATTGCAAAAGATCAAATTTAGGTTAGATATGAGGGGAAACTACTAATTGGAACTGTGAGAAGTGGCAAAGTGGTTAAATTTCCACAGGACTGCAAAATAGCTGAAAGAAGGCTACTGATAAGAGCTAGGCTAGCAGACTAGAGAGCAGCCTTGGGGAGAAGCCTGATTCCCAGTTCCCACGACTCCTAGCTTACATAAAAATTGAAATGTAAAAAGAAGCTGGCAACAGATGGGGCTGGCCAGTTAGGAAGCAGACCCCGACCTTGGATTCTCAGACTCAGATAAGGATACAATCAGGTCAAACCGGTGAGGGGGTCAGTATTCCAGGGTTATTACTGCACTTGCTTAATGAACCTCATGTATTATGTATATTATCTAACATGCCTAGCCTAGAATTAGAGCCTCATTAGTAATAATGCATGATAATGGGGAGGTGTACCCAGAAGAGAACAAGCCTATCAGTCCTCCCTGTACCAAATCGATGTATAAAACTTGCTTGGCTTTTGTATCTAGGCCTCCTCCTTCCGCAAGAAGGATGGGGTCCTCTTCTGGCCAGATCAATTCCCTTGGATTTCTCCCTAATACATTTCTTCAGATATCAGATTTTTGGTATCAATTGTGTTTTTGCTTTTCCAAGCTGGTATTTCCAACAGAGCTGTCCCAAGGTTGTGTAGATTGCCTACAGGTTATAGTGAGTTCTCCATCCCTAGAGGTCTACAGTCAGAAGCTACATCACTACTTCCTGGGGACATGGCAGAGATTTTGTTCAGAGTGGGTTGAACTCTCAAGTGTTTCTCACTACATTCCAATTCTCATTATCTGTGAGTGATTCAAGGTGCTCTAGAGACCCAGGGATCTCATAGGACTCGAGTCTAAGGGAGGATTGGGAAGCTCAAAAGCCTAGGAAAGGGGGTGGCTAGGTGGCGCAGTGAATAGAGCACCGGCCCTGGAGTCAGGAGTACCTGAGTTCAAATCCGGCCTCAGACACTTAACACAAAAATCTAGCCGTGTGACCTTGGGCAAGTCACTTAACCCCAACTGCCCTCCAAAAAGCAAAAAAAAAAAAGCCTAGGAAAGCTCAAAGTACAGGGTTCTGATGGGCCTGGGCGGGGTGGGGGGGGAAGATTTCCACTTGAGTGGAAGAGGTGAAAACTTCTCAGACTATATCCTAAAATCTAGTAAGATGTCTTGTGGAAATAGGCCTGAGTTTCGATTTCACAGAATCTCTTAGGACCATTCCTCCCCTTCCCTTGCAGTCAATCAGAATTAATCGCTTTAGGAATCTCTTGGAACTCTTCTGCCTTCTTCACTTTAGCGTTTGACAAATAAGGACATGTCCACTTGGATTGGCTATACCCTGTTTCCTTGTTCTTTGTCTTTTTTGCACCCAGACTGTAAACCCAACCCCCTGTCAGTTGGAGTAAGTAAGGGACAGTGGTGGGAGGGAGCTTGACTGTGTTAGGGTATAAAATCTTGTTTTGCCTCATTTTGCCTGTGACACGCCTCATTCCACTGGTCTGCACAGGTAGAAGGGATGTCCTTTTCTCTCAGAAACTGAATAAAAATTTCCTGTCCTTACCTGGAGACACCTCTGGCTTTTAATTTTGTGGTAGGGGATTTGGGGTGTCCCCATTCCCTGCACACACTTCTAATGGTATTTCAAGACTTTTCTGGGTTCCCCATCTCTAAGGAAAATTATCTCTGATTCTTCCCTACCTGGCTAGGCTTTTCAAAGCTGACAAATTTATTGCCTCTGCTACCATATTCCCCCAGAACCTGGAAGTCAAGGCCTCCAGATTTTGATCAGATACTAGGTGGAGAGGGGATGAATCATGTCAAGAAGAAGGAGGCAGCGTGTGTGTGTCTGTAGATGCCCACGTGTGTTCTTGCCTGAGCTCCTGCACCTGTGTCTCTGTCTCTTCCACCCCCACCCCCATTCCTGCTTCCCTTGGACTCTTTCTGGTCAGAAAAATCCCTGCCTGCCTCCAGTTCTCCCTCCCTTTCTCTCCCCTGGGGGAAAGACAGAAGGGAAGGACTTTTGTCCCTGTGCCCTGATTCAGGACTAACCAGAGACTCAGATGTGAAAATGGATATAAACACTTTGCAAACAAAGGTTTTTTATAATGGCTGGTTATTGTATTTGAGACAAATGAAAAGCATGAGAGAGTTCCTGGGTAATTAATAATCAGTTTGTTAATTAGGCTAGCAAAAAATCAATAAATTGATGATCATTAGTTTCTCTTGGCAACCAAAGACAAAAGCATGGTAAACGTCAACCCTGATTGGTGAAAAATCAGTGCGGGGGAGGAGAGCTCATATTAATGAGGAGGTGGGCTAAAAATCTTTGGCTCTTTCTGCTCCCAAGTGACTTAACCATGAGACTCCAGCAATCCAGGCAGAGGAATCCACCTCTATCCAGTCTACTCTGGATGGTTTTCTCCTTCATAAATAAACTGGGTTCCCCTAGATTTAAATGGAGGAGAGCAACGACATGAGCTTATTTCCAAAGAAAAAGAATTCACCTAGACAGGATTTTATTTGTAAGGTCTTCTAGGTGAGTAGGATTGGGGGGCCTAAGAACATGGGGCATGTGCCTGGAGGATTTGGGCAATGTCATTGATCAGCAATGTCCTTCAGAGATTGACTGACTGACTGATCTATAGGGACTGGTCCCCAAATGAAGAAATAGAAAGGAAAAACAGCAATCCTAATTTAATGATTGGTTATTAATGTAACTAATAATGATTACTATAATAATATAATATTAATATAATAATTCTACTATTTCTATTACTAGAACTGGGATTATTATATTGACGATAGATATCACCCTCTTGTAGACAAATTCCAAATTGTAACCTTTGCTGCTGAAACTTAGAATGTTTCTAAAAATGATTTATTTTTAATAAATAGTCTGGACGTTAACTGAGTGGGTAGGTCAGGAGCTCAACGAAGGTGCTCCCTTTTGAGCAGAATAAAATGTTGAAATGAGTTTCTTCCCCTCCTCTTTCAAAAAAAAAAATTTATTACTGCTTATTATTATATCTAGGACTGGGACTATGGACAGATATTGCCCTCTTGTGGACAAATTCTAAATTGCAACCCTTGTTGTTGAAATATTTTTTTTTCTTTTAAGAATGATTTGGAAGTAAATTGAGGGACAGGCAAGTGATCTCAACAAGGGTGCTTCCTGGTGGTCAGATTAAAATATTGAAATCTGCTGGTGAGTGTCTATTTCCCCAACCCCTTAAAAAAATCAAACTACTTAAGCAACGTCCCCCACTCCACAACTCCTCTCAATTTTAGACCTGAAGTTGGCTTTAATCTTGGCTCCAATGATCATTCATAGGCCTGAAGGAAACCTAACTGAGTTGCCCTTGAGCTTTGGGGCTTTAGCCTGGACCCTAGTAGAAAAGTGAAGCAGCTGTCTCCGAAGGGTCCTCAGCCACAAAGGCTCACATTGAGATGCCATAGACATTGACCACTAATCCTCGCTCACTCTCTTCCTCCATATTCAATCTGTTGGCATCTGGTCAATTTTAACTTAGTAAAATCTGCTATTTGTGTTACTTACACCCCTTCTGTTCTCTGACACTGCCACCAACCTGGTGTTGTGTGTGCACATGTATGAATGTGCATATGTGTCTACTCATGTATGTGTATATATGTTTAAATGTGTGCATGTGTGCATATATGTGTATCTCTCTGTGTATGTAAGTATAAGTAAATATAGTCCCAGTCTGTACTATGTGTATATGTGTGTGTATGTATGCATGCATGTGTAGATTTATATAGGTATGTGCGTACATACAAATATACACATACATAGATCTATAGAACTATCTATAGCTATCTCTATCACTATCTGTCTCTCTAACTATATAGGTATCACATACAGAGATAGAGATAGACAGACAGACAGACAGACACAGAGAGGCAGGCAGGCAGGCGGATGGATGGATGGATGGATAGGTAGGTAGGTAGGTAGGTAAGTAGACAGACAGACAGGTAGGTAGACAGATAGATAGATAGATAGATAGATAGATAGATAGATAGATAGATAGATAGATAGATAGATAGATAGATAGATAGATAGATAGAGATAATGGATGGATAGATAGTGAAATAGATAGACAGATAAATAGATAGACAGACAGATAGATGATAGAGAGAGGTAGAGAGATAGACAGACAGATAGATGAGAGAGAAAGACAGACAGAGAGGTAGATGGATAGATAGATAGATAGATAGATAGATAGATAGATAGATAGATAGATAGATAGATAGATAGATAGATAGATATAGACAGACAGAAAGAGAGAGAGAGAGAGGGACTCCAGGCCTGGAGCTCTGCAATAGCCAATCTGCTGGTTGGTCTCCCTGCCTCAGGCTTCTCTCTAGACTCCCATCCATCCATCCTCCATGCAGTCCTAAAGCACAGCTCTGATACGGTCACCCACCCTCACTGCCACATTCAATAGATGCCAGCTGTTCTTTATTTCCTCAGGGTCAAATAAAAAACTTTCTGTTTGGCTTTCAAAGCTCTTCACAATCTGGCCTTCCCTACCTTTACAGTCTTCTCACACCTCACTCATCCCTGGATACCCTTGTGATCCAATGGCACTGGCTTTATCACTGTAACCCCAGTGTGAGTATGGGATCTATAGTTAAAAATACTAATCAGTTTGACAGAAACATTAATTAGACAGTGTATGCAATCAACCTTTATTGATGAAAGTGTGTCAACAATACCCTCTTTACAAAACCCACCCACCTAATGTTTTAAAGAGTTGTTATTATCCTGCACAGAGTGTGTGGGGGTTCAGGAAGAACTCACACGTCTGGCAGGAAAGCTTACTCAAGCCCTTTTCAGGGTGGCTCATGCATCCCAGGTGTTCACCTATCCCCCAGCTCTTACCTGTGGCTCCAAGAAACAACAGCATGTGTAGCCTCCACACCCAAGTAAACTGTCCCAGCAGATAGGATAAGCCAGGTTGAGGGTAACTGACAGGCATCAAACTCCTTGATGAGTTACAAAGATGTCCACCCCCAGACAGGGGAGACTTTCCCTGGCAGAATGGGAAGATGAGAACCATTTATTCCAACAGTCAAGAAGACTGAAGCAGGCACAGTGGAGAAGCTTGGTCAGATATCAAAGACACCAAGATCATCCTCTACATCCCCAGCCGTCACTGGGCATCTTGACTTTTGTCTTACCACTGGGCTTCAGTGACTCTGGAAGAGAAAGTGAGGCTGAGGACTTTGTGCAGCTCTGCCTAACTTAAATCCAATTCATGAGCAAGCCAAGACATCACCCCACCCTGTCACTGGGCCTCTAAAAAAGCAAAGGACAAACATACTACACAGGCTTCACTCTCCATGCAGCTGGAGGCTGTGTGTGCCTGTGCATGTGTAAATATATGAATGTGTGCATATAAAGTACAAATACAAATACAAAATACATACAAAGACACATACATGTCTTTCTTTTTACGACCAGTGTTTAGCATAGAAATTGGCACATAGTAGATGATTAGTTGCTTCTTGACTGGCTCTTCCCCCAAAAGGGAGCTGTCCCAGGTCCAGAGATTTGTGTCCTACTGATTTCTGAGAGCTACTCAGCTGAAATAACTTGATGCCTCCTGGGGCTCTCACATAGAGCCTGTTGGAAAGAGACTACAATGGCCTTTGCTGCAGTAGCAGCATATTCAGAGGGCACAACATTGTCCTCAATTCAACAAATACTTATAAAACACTTTTTCATGTTTGTTCTTTTCTTTGTCATCTCATTCAAACCTCACCACCACTGTGCAAAAGCCAGAACTAAAACTCAGAGTTCAAATGACTAGCAAATAAATCCTGAACAGCTGCCTGAGGTACTAAGAAGTTAAATAATTTATTCTGTGACTCTTACAATCACAGTTTTCTTTTTGTTGGTGGTGTTTAGTAATTTTTCAGTCATGTCCATTTGGCATTTTCTTGGCAAAGATATTAGAGTGGTTTGCCCTTTCCATCTTTAGCTCATTTTACAGATGAGGAAGTTGAGGCAAGCGAAGTTAAGTGGCTTTCCCAGTTTCCCATAATGCGGTAGTGTATGAAGTCATATTTGAACTCCGGAAAATGAGTCTTCGCACCTCCTGACTCCAGGCCCTGTGTTCTACTCACAGGAAATGTCACAGGCAGGATTTGAAGCCATGTCTTCCAAGTGCAGCCCTTGATTTATAATTCCATGTTGTCTCTTAAATTTAGATGTGGAAAAGCTGGGAGGAATAGTTAATACATTGGATAACAAAATTAGGCTCTTAAAAAGATTTTAACGGGCTGGAACAATGGCCCAAATATTTAATAAAATAGAATAGAAATAAATGTAAATACTACATTGGGGCTAAAAAAATCAGCTTTACAAGTAAAGGATTGGAAAGGGGTGGCTGGATAACATGGTTCCTATGAAAAGGACATGGGTTTTTATTGGATTTGAAGCTGGGTGTGATCCAACAATACAACAGGGCAGTAAAAAACCCAATTAAACTTACCAGGAAGAATATTTAAGTCATCAATAAATCAGTCATTTATCTAGGAACTCCCCAGTCTGAAGCAGATCACACCCTTTCTCTGACTTAATAGATAATATCTAGGAGCCTGGGAATGAAACCAGAACTGGCCTGATTCCAAGCCAAGAATTGTTAATCCACCTCACCCCACTGCCTCTGATTCTCTTTAGGCTGCATTAGTTGAAGCATAGTGAGCAGAAGGACATAGGCAATAATTCTATTCCTTTCTGTACTAGTGTCTGATTAAGAAGGTTCTGGATTCACGTGAATGGAACACTCGGCACTTATAGATGTACATATTTACAATTATCACCAATGTGGGGAAGCACCAACACCTGACCACACAAGCTGGGGGAATCCCAGGTACAACCATCAGGGTTCCACTCGGGAGGGTCCCAGGCAAGATGTCTCCTCCGTGGGTGAGTCCAATTTGGGGTCTGAATCTTACAGTTTAAGTAGTGCTGAGACCAAATACTGCCAGGTTTTTTTTCAGCAAACTTCATATATTGTGTGAGGCCAGGGACAGAGGCCAATCTCTCCAAGGCCCCCCCAAGAGCCATGTTTCTTTGGAGTGGCTAGTTCCAGAAATAGTGCAGGCATTTGCCTGAGGCCATAAGCCTTGCATTATTGCTAAGACCAAATCTGTTACCATTAAACTAGCCTAGCCCTTTATTGTCTGTCATCTCCAGGTAACCTTAAGCTATTTCCCACCTTTAATCCCATTCCTGGAGTCTGACCTCAGTTCTTCAAGATCCTCCTTAGACTCCTCCTCAAGACCTTCCCCAAACCCCTCTTCTAGACCACCCCTAGTTCCCTCCCACAATCTTTTTGTATATAAAATCTATCTTGTCTCCATGAAGGTACTGAGATTAAGCTAGCACAGACTCAGTCTGTGTCAAATTGTTCTGGCTTGTTTGTCAATACAAGTTCACAAATACTTAGGTTCCTTAAGAGTTTACTCATTATGGTGAATCTTTAATAAACTTTGATTTACTTTGGCTGAGAAGAGACTTGAGTCAAATCCATTCAGCAGGACTCAGCATGATGGTATTTTGGGGTGTCATGCACCCCTAAATCCCAAACCTCAATAATAATTCAATGAGATATTGAGAATAAATAATTTTCCCTGTTTTATAGATTCAGACATGAATATAAAATTTGCATAGCTGGTTAAGTCTGAGAAATAATCCAAATCTAAGATATGATTCAGTTATGGACTAAATTATAGAGTTTGAAATTTTTACTAGCTAAATTTAATTGCTATGCATGTGCACCTATACATATATATATATAATGTACATATATATGATGTTTTTAAATGGAAATTGTATTTTATTTTGTTTATGTATAGTTATGTCCATTGGTGACTTGGAAGTCACGAGAGCATTTTCCATTATCTAGAACCTAGGCAAGTATGCTTCATGGAACTGACATACCATGCTGATGAACTTCTCTGGGAAACCAAATTCTGACATAATTTTCCATAAGCCCTCATGACTGACAGTATCAAAGGCATTGATCAGATCTACAAACATTGTGTACAGATCTCTGTTCTGCTCCTGATATTTCTTCTGGAGTTGTTGGGCAGCAAACACCATATTGACTGTTCCTTGGCCCTTTCTGAAACCACACTGGCTCTCAGGTAGATAACCATGTTCCAGGTGAAGGATCAGCCTATTAAGGGAGATTCTTGCAAGAATTTTGCCAGTAATGAGTAAGAGAGAGAGACCTCCCCTCCTTTCCCCTCTCCATGATTGTCACAGGACAATCTATTTCCTTTACCTTTATAGAGATGGACAATGGAGGCATCCTTGAACTCCTGGGGAATAACCTCCTTTGGCCAAAAAACCTGGAAAATTTCAGTCAGCTTTTGTATGAGCAATGGATCTGTAAATAACATCTGGAATAGAATCAGAACCAGGTATTTTGTCACATGAAAGGAGCCTAATGGCATTCAAAACCTCTTCGTCAGTTGGAGTTTCAACTAGGAAGGGACTGATTTCAACCTGAGGTAAACAGTCAATGGCCTCAGCATTGATTGATGATGGTCTGTTAAGAACACTAAGGAAGTGTTTAGTTCATCTCTCTAGGATGATGTTCTTATCATTAATCAATGTGGCTTCATCAGTACTGAGTAGCTGAGATGCATTGTAGGTCTTTGTCCCATAAATAGCTTTCAAAGCATCATAAAAGTGTTTTGGATTGTTGCTGTCAGCATTAAAGCTGAATTTCATCTATCTTCTTACTGAATCAGGAATCCTGTATCTCTCTCAGTTTTGCTTGTACTTTACTTTGATGGCATTAAATGCTGCCTTCTTAGAGATAGATGAACTATCCTACTGGTAAATCCTGTGTTCTCATTTTTCAGTCCTCCCTGAACACACCCTACACCCCAATGAAGTGGAGTGCCATGAAGCTGGCTTAGGTTTTGTGATCAAAACTAATCTATTCAACAAGCTGGGATGCCTGCCAAAAGGAGTGAATGACAGGCTTACGACAATACAATTGCCATTTGTAGGAAAATATCATACCATCGTCATCAGTGCCTATGCTCCCACCATGATGAATCCTGATGAAGTCAAAGAAAAATTTTATGAAGACCTAGAGACCCTTATCATCAATGTGCCAAAAGAGGACAAGCTTATAATTCTCAGTGACTTTGATGTTAGACTACCAGACTTGGCAGGGAGTCCCAGGGAGGAATGGAGTTAGAAGCAGCAACAGCAATGGTCACTTACTACTGAAGACTTGTGCATCTCATGATCTTCTCATCACCAACACAGTGACCATAACACTGTATTCCATTTACCTAAATGCAATAAAACTTCATGGATGCACCCTCACAGCAACCACTGGCATATAATAGACCATGTAATTGTAAGGAGAAGAGACAGATAAGATGTGAGAGAGACAAAGTCAATGTGTGGTACAGAGTGCTGGACTGATCATAGACTTATCCTTTCCAAGCTAAATATTCACATTCATCAGAAGTAGCACCAACAGGGCAAAATGACTACCAGAAGAATTAATGTCAACAAATTAGAGCTCCTCTCTGAGTGGCAACAGCTTGTTGCTAACTTGGAGGGAAAGTTGAGCCAACACACAGTTGGCAACAGTGGAACAGAAAAGGAGTGGGCAACTTTCAGTGACTTGGTGAATAGCACTACGTTTGTTTATCTGGATCAGAACACTCACAAATACCAAGACTGGCTTGATGAAATAATGTAGACAGTAGTGAGGTCTCTGTCACTGAAGATCTTTAAGAAAAGAACAAAAATTTCCTAGGTACATTATAGAAGGGATTCCTATTCAGATGTAAGTTGGGACAAATGACCTCTGAAGTCTTTTTTAACTATGAGATTTTATAAGGTAAGAATTATGGGGTTCTAACACATTCTAACATGAATGCTCCATTCTTCTTGAGCCCTTCTGTCAGACTGTTGACATTGCACTTTGGGCTGTGACATCTGGTGCATCTTCCTGCTCTGCTCTTCTACTTACCCCTTTGTCTGGGCCTCAGTTTCTCTTTTGTAAAATGGGAGGCCTTGATTGCATTAACTACTAAGGTTCCTTATGACTTTAAATCTATAAGCTGGTGATCCTGTCATACATGTAATAGACTTTCATTAAGAAGATAATAATCCATAAATCTTTCATCTGAGTTCTTTATCCTATTAAGAGTCTAAATTGTATCAGCTATAACTAATCTCTTCTTATCTAGTGCAGAAGGTGCTCCCCCTAAAGAGAAAACAATTACCAAGATATTTTTCATCTCAAGGATGGATTTATAGATAGAAAAGAAAGAACAGGGGCAGATATTTTTTATTAAGCTCCCTGATTTTTGATAAGCCCTTTTCCCTTTAGTCACCTCAAGTTCCCTTTCATCTAAACAATGTGATTAAAGATTAGAGCTTATGTGTATATTGTATGAATGGGGAAGAAATCCACCGAGATCAGTAGCCTTCTCTTCTTTATCTTCTACCCTTCCTTCTCCCTTTTTTCTTGTTTTTTTTTATTGATTTGTTTATTTTCTTTTAGTTTACAAGATTCAGTTCCACAATCCCTTGAGTTTCAAATTTTCTCCCCTATCACTTCCCTCCTCCCCCCCCCCCGCCCCAGGGCAGCATGCAATCAAGTATAGGATCTGCAAATACTTTCACATTGGACATTAATCTGGTTGTATAGAAGAGTTTTAACCAATGGAGTGAACAATAGGTAAAAAGAAAGTGAACCAAACAGGAAAAAGAACAATAGCATGTAGATTCCTTCAGTCTCCATTTAAACTCTCTTCTTTCTAGATCTTTCTCTGAATGTAGATATCTCCTTCCATCCTGAGACTTGTCAAGTCATCTTCTAACTGTGTTGCTGAGAAGAGTCCAGTTTATCAAAGTTCTCCCTTTTTTTTGAGCACTATAGACAAAATCCCTCTGTCTTCTCTCTGAACCCAGCATCCCTCCCTTTCCACCTTCTCTCTCTCTCTATCTCCTTTGCCTACAGAGTGAGAAGATAACAGGAGGACTAATTAATAAAAGCCTTTGAAAGAAAGGACCAAGCAGAGTCAGGGCATCCACTGCAAGGTCTTCAGCAAAATCAGTTGAGAGGTTTCTGCGAAAAGTGATGTATCTCATTTGATTTAGTTTCATGAAGAAGTCACAAATATTGACAATGGTCCTCTTTTCTGCCATGGTTATTTCTTCAAAGTCTAATGTGAGAGGGGCAGCTGGGTGGCACAGTGAATAGAGCACCGGCCCTGGAGTCAGGAGGACCTTAGTTCAAATCCAGCCTCAGACACCTAACACTTACTATCTGTGTGACCTTAATCAAGTCATTTAATCCCAATTGCCCTGCTTTCCCCCCTACAAAAAAAGAAAAAAAAGGTCTAGGGTGATAGGAGCCACTTCTTGCACCTGTCATGATTCATAATATGCTGATCTGGAGCTCTAAAAAAAACTAATTCTAGTGCTTCTCCCTCTCCTTGTTTTCTAAGTATTGCTGGGAAAACATCATGAAAAATGAGTTGATTTCAATATTCAGATGCATCCCGGATCTCATCAGATGGCTGCTCTTTTCACTGGTAAAAATAGTTCATAACTCAGCTGTACTTTCTCATCTTATTCAGGACTTGTCTAGCTAGTAAATATGATGGACATTTTACTAGACTTGTTTTAATATTTCATCAGATTACTATAGCATTTGGGTTTTCCATTTGTTAATAATTTGGTCTCTTTACCTGATCAGACCAACTCCTTTTCTTGTCAAACATGTTCTTTGTATATGTTACACAATTTCTCTCACTTAAGTCATCATTGACCATATGATGCATGGTGAGACAGAGACAATTGTGGAAATTGGGGATGAAGCCTATTGCGGAACACACCAGCACCCAGAAAGAAGCTGTAAACCAGGTGAAGAAGGGGTCCTAGACCCATACCATGGAACCCTCAGAACCCCATACCTGTGCACCATGAGTGGAATAAGTAGAAATTAGCAGTTTTCTTGCCCATTAACAAGTTCCAGATTACAGACCCAAGAAAAATTGATGAACCTGTACCTCCTCTTCTCCTGTGCCCCACTCATCCCCACCCCAAGCTGTTTTAGACCTTTAGTAGTCAGTATATACTAAAAGAGGAATGAATTCAGAAGCAATTAGCAGCAGTATGTCTCAGACCCAAGAGCAGAACAGGATATTAATTCTAAATAGTATTTTATTTTTCCAATTATATGAAAAGATAGTCCTTAAACATCCATTTTTTATAAGATTTTGAGTTCCACATTTTCCTCCCTTTCTCACCTTCCCTCTCCCAAAGACAGCAAGCAATCTGTAGGGATTATACATGTGCAATCATGTTACATACATTTCCACATTAGTCATGTTGAGAAAAAAGAAACAGAATAAAAGGGGAAAAATATAGGGGACAAAGGGAAAACAGTATGCTGCAATCTGCATCCATAGTTCTCTCTCTGAATGTGTATAACATTCTCCATCATAAGTCTTTTGGAATTGTCCTTGGATCATTATATTGCTGAGAAGAGCTAAGTCTGTCATAGTTGATCATCACACAATGTTGCTGTTACTGTGTATAATGTTCTCCTGGTTCTGCTCACTTCATTCAGCATCAATTCATGTAAGTCTTTCCAGGTTTTTCTGAAATCTACCTTCTCATCATTTCTTTTTTTTTTTGTCTGCCTTCTCTGTGGTAATTAAGCCTCATTTTAATCAATAAATAGGAATTTTCTCTCCCTCAAGGGGATTATACTAAAAAACATAAGATTATTGGGTCCAGAAGATGAAACCAGCTGGCTAATTTACCAAATCAACTTTGTCTTCTTCCTTAGTGATGAACAAAGCATAGTTGGTAAGGTGGTGGAATATTGGTGAATCCAACACGATTGGTCATGACAAGAATTTCATTTGGATCTCCAACAGGTTTCAGGGTGAAATTCTGTAGAATGGAGGTAAAGAACAAAAACAACTCCATCCTTTCCATACCCTCTCCAAGACAAGACCATTTTCCAGTGGAAAATGGCATGAAGTAGTCACTTTTCTTGAATTTCCCATTCTTATCCAGGAAGTGCTGAGGGTCAAACTGTTCAGAGTTGGGAAACTCTTTGCTGTCATACAAGACTGGAGAGAGCAATGGGAAGATTGTTGTGCCCTTGGGGAGAATATATTTGTGGAATTTGGTGTCTCGGTTTACTGCATGGGGC
>CM053596.1:65538718-65564684 GCA_028646575.1 Pseudocheirus occidentalis
ATTGTGACAGTGATCATATGTCCCTCCTTTCTATTCCTCCCCACTTTGTTCTGTTCTCTACCCTGTCCCTGTCCCTTTACTGAAGTGTGAGCATCCAGCATCCCTCCCCCAGACCCTGCCATCTCCTCCATTATCCCCCCTTTCATCCCCATGCCCCCTACTCTCCTGTGTGGCATGATGCCCAGTTTAGAGTTATGCCATTTCTTCCCTAAGCCAAATTCAATGAGAGTAATCCTAAGTAAAGTTGTAACAGTTTTCCCTTGCCTCTTCTATATGGGATGATTAACCCCATTTTGCCTCTCCCTGTCTCCTCTCATTCTAGTCCTCTCTCACCTCAGAATTTGGCCTTTTAAAGTATCATCCCTTCGTATTCAATTGATCCTATACCCTCTATATACACATATACACACATGCTCATATATGTATTCATACGCGTATATAGCCTCCTATATAGACATATGTGTAAGTATACATACATTATATGCACACACACACACACATTTGTATTCACATCACCTATCCTCATACTAAGAAAAAGTTTCATAAGTTCCAATTCTAATTTTTCATAGATTGTTTTCTTTAGTTAGCTTTTGTATCTTCTTTTCCATTTGGCCAATTTAACTTTTTAAGGAGCTGTTCTCTTCAGGGAATGTTTTTTCCATTTTGTGAATTATATTTTTAAAGGAATTGATAATTTTTTTCTACTTCTCTAATTTGACTTTTGAAATCATTCTTGAGGTCTTCCAAGAATGCTTTTTATGCTTGAGACAAGTTCATATTCCCTTTTGAGGTTTCAGACATGGGTATAGTGTCAAGGCTGTCCTCTTCTGAATTCGTATTTTTATCTTCCCTGTTCCCATAGTAAGAATCTATAGTCTTTGTTTTCCTAGGACACTTTTTGCACATTGTGATTGCCTTTTCCGTTGCTTTTAAAGTGGATCTCTGCTTCTGGGGCTCATGGGACCCTGTCCCACACTTTTTGTCCTGGGGACTAGGGGCCTGGTTACTGGCTTTGTGTGCCGTGACTTCTGGTTCAGGCAGTTGGAAGCTATATAATGATGTAGCTTACCTGGTGCTGAGTTGGGGCTGGCTGGTGTGTGCTGAGGCCCAGTGAGGTCTTTCTGCATTTCTCTAGAGTTACACTGAAGCTTGTGGCATGAGGTGTGGGGGAGGGGTCATCTGGCCTCTGGAGGTCTCCTTGCTCAGCTGCTGGTTGATACACATGTGTGCTGGTGTCTGCCAATTCTCCTGGCTGTGTGAAGGCATAACTGGGGTCCTGTTGTTCAGGCTCCCCAGCTTCTACACCCTGGGGTTCCAGATCTCCTGCTGATACACTGAGGAAGGCTTGCTGGTGGCTTGCTGGGCCTCCTCTGGTCCTATACTGCTCCCCTTCAGCCACAGCAAGGGGACCTTTCCTGTTAATCCCCCGTAGCATCCTGAGCTAAAAGGCTGGGGCAGTATTTTCTGGGTTTTTCAAGATCAACAAGGGGGTGGGATGAGCATGACTTAGTGTTTACTCTGCTATCTTGGCTCCTGGGAGTTTAGATAGGTGACTTTCAAACATTCAGTTTGTGGAATGAAAGTCCATGAAATAGCTGCTGCCACTATCTCAGGTCCTGCACAGGACTGCGCTCCTCTCTCAACCAGTTCCGACAGATCCTCCTCCTGTGCTGAGAAATCTGGGAACCACTACTGCTGCCAGTGATTCAATCTGCTGGAATTCAGTCTGGTCTGGCCTCATTATGGTCAAGTTTGTGCTGGTGCAGCCTGTGTGCTAGACTGTGCTCCTCTCTCAGCCTGATGCAATAGATCATTCCTGTCAACCCTCCAGGCTGTCTAGATCTGGAAATCCACCACACTATTTCTCCTTGTGGATCCTACCACTCAGGAATCTGTTCAGATTCACTTTTTAGAAGTATTTGAAGGATTTTGTGGGAGATCTTGTCTAAGTCCCTGCTTTCACTCTGCCATCTTGGCTCTTCCCCCAAAATAGAGGACTTTCAAGCATTCCTGATGAAAAGTCCAGAACTGAATAGTAAATTTGACTTTCAAATGCAAGACTCAAGATAACCATAAAAGGTAATCAGGAAAGGGTAATCATAAGGATTTAATAAGGTTAAACTGTTAATATTTCTACATGGGAAGATGATATTTGTAACTCATTATTAGGGCAGTTAGAAGGAGTATATATAGACAGAAGGCACAGGTGTAAGTCAAATAGGAAGGGATGATATCTAAAAAAGTAAAATTAAGCGGTGAGAGAGGACTGTAGTGTGAGAAAAGGAAAGGGAGAGGTAGAATGGGATAAATTTGTAATGGTAATTAATTTAAATTTGAAGACCCCTTTTTTGTTATGTCAAATAAGCAGGTACTTAGCCCTTAGTAACTAAGGGAAGATACAGGAAACCAATGTGTGTGTGTGTGTGTGTGTGTGTGTGTGTGTGCGCGCGCGCGCGCGTGTGTGTGTGTGTGTGTGTGTGTGTAAGAACAGCCCCAGAGAGAGACAGTCAGAATTAGAATTTTTGCTCCTGGTGGAGAAAGCAGGATTGGCCCAGCATCTGGGAGCTGGGCTTCTACTTGATGGATTGAGAACTGAATTGGAGTTTTCATGGGACCAGAATCTGGTGAAGGCTGAGGTTTCTTGCCAAGAAGGCTGTTTGGAAGGCTGAGGTCTCATGACTGGATAAGACTTTGTGGCTTGGTTGATCCTTGTGTTCCTGGCAACAGAAGTTATGAAGGTTTTGAGATGTGCTGGACCCTGTAAACTTCAGTGTGTTCCAGAAACTGCCTGGAAGACTGGACAAGGACCTGGGAGCTGTCTGCCTCTGATTCCAGGTGACTGTTTGGTGGATTCAGGTAGGAGCTAGGACCAGGGAAGGGGATCCAGGGAATCTAAGAGACCACCTGGAATCAAGATGAAGAAAAGGCCTCTTCTTGGATATTGAATGTGTGATGAAATTGAAGTTTACTATAGACAGAGGAGTGGAGGGTTTATGTAATTTTCTAATGATTGTATTTAGTGATTAATGATACTTAGTGACTGACTGATAGATAAGTGAATGATTAAGTTAACGTATAATTGCTCCATGAGTGGACGACTGACCATTGTATTATGAGATGACTGAATGACTGAGTAAGGAGACAAACCTCCTTAGGGATATCAGATGATTATTATTTTGTTCTTTGTTCTAAATATTGTGACCACTTTGGGGAAACCTGTGTGGCCATTCTTATGTTAAGGTATTGTGAACACTATATTGTGATTTTCTGTGATAAGATGTAATGTTGTGAATATTATATTGTGATTTGTTGTGAATGTTTGCCCTGATTTGTTACGGAATAAATGGAGTGTTCATTATACTGTGTAATCAGAACCTTAGCTGTTCACAGTAGCATTGTTTTAGAAAGTTGCTTGTGCATGGCATTACAAAATTAACTCAGAAAAGAGGCAAGAAAAAGTTTTTACTGTGGAGGGGAAGAGGAGGAAGGTGAGAGGGGGTGAATAAACCTTATTCTGATCAGAATTGGCTGAAAGAGGGAATAACATACATACAAGAAAGTAGGAGGGGAAGGGGATAAGAAAAGGGGAGTTGATAGAAGGGAAGGCATAATGGGGTAGGGGGTAGTCAGAAGCAAGACACTTTCTTTTTGCTTTTTGGAGGGGGGAAGATAGGGCAATGGGAATAAGTGACTTGCCCAAAGTCACATGGCTAGTAAGTGTTAAGTGTCTGAGGCCAGATTTGGACTCAGGTCCTCCTGACTCCAGGGTTGGTGCTTTATTCACTGTGACACCTAGCTGCCCCAGCAAGACAGTTTTGATGAAAGGAGATAGAGAATAGAATAAATGGGTGAGGAGGAATTAGGATGGAGGGAAATAGAGCTATATCGTGCAATGATTCACCTGTGAATGACTTAGCTATTCTCAGCAATGCAATGATCCAAGGTGACTCTGAAGGACTTATGATGAAAAATGCTATCCACCCCAGAAAAAGAACTGATGTCATCTGAATATGGATTGAAACATGCTTTTTAAACTTTATTTTCCCAATTTTTTTGTGTATTTTTTTCACACGACTATTATGGAAATATTTTGCATGATTACACATGTATAACCTAAGTTGAATTGCTTTCCTTTTAAAGGGGGGAGGGGTAAGGGTAAGGGTAAGGGTAAGAATTTGGACCTCAAAGTTTTAAAAAGAAATGTTAAATATTCTTTCTATATGTAATTGGGGAAAAATAAAATACTAAAAAAAAATTCGATCTTGCCTGGGCATAAGAGAATCTTAAAAGCTGTTCACAGTAGCATTCTTTTGGGAATATGCTAGTGCATGGCATTACAGTGTATGAGACAGAGAAAAGAGAGGAGAAGAGAGAAGAGAAGAGGAGGGAAGGGGAAGAAGGAAGGGAGGAAGAAATGAGGGAAAACAAAAAAGGAAAGGCAAGAATTCTTGCTGAGAGACTATAATGGAGAATCTTGAAAGGTGAAATGGCTAGAACTTAGGGGTCTCATTTTTCCTCTGACTTGTAATTATATTTCAACATCATGGCGAGCATAATTAGAAAATTGGGCAGATATAGACTCAATGAAGCTATGGAAAGCATATTAACCTACATGATCTTGTGGAGATATGGATCATGGTGGAACCCTAGATTCACACAATATCATGGTTTTAAAGGATCTTAAAGTTCTCTGAATTCAGTCTAACCCCAGAATTCCTCACAAATGGAATTCCAGTTGTCCTTTGATTTGGAGAAGTGAGGTTGAACATTTAAGCTAATGTTATTGTTATGCCATAGATTAAGGATCTCCTAGAGACCCTTCCCTATGACAAATCCTGCATAGGTAGATCTTGGGGCAGCTGTTATTTCAAGGATCAATGTTAAGATAGGTGCTTTATTCTCTGCCAGAAAGTCATGAAGTACTTGAGAACCTGGGAATCACTCATGATCAGCACAAAGGGGTTAAAACTTGGAAAGCAAGAAGCCAGGAAGGCAGAAGTATACACGATCCAGGGCTTTGGCTTGAAAAAGGACATATGGAATATCATGATAGAATTGAGCACATAAAAGCAGACAAAACTGCTGACCAACAGCAGAATGGTTTTTGTAGCCCTAGTCTCAGGAGTATCTCCAGGTATGAAATTGTTGCTACGCATGTATTGGATTTGCAGGTGGTGTCTGTATAGGATAAGGACCATGTATATACTGGCCCAGATCATGATTCCCACACACACAAGGTCAAGAAAGGAGTTCAAGGTTGAAAGTATTGATATACGACCTGAGACATGAGATGAAGAACAATAAATAAATTCCTGTCTCTTGGTACCATTTCTAGACTCCTTCAGACCTCTAATATAAACAAAGACATTGCCATTTGCTACCAAATTGATTACCCAGAAGAGAAAACAGAATGGAATAATGAACTTTGGGACTGTGACTTTGAAGTCTGCCCACTTGGAGCTCTTAGAATTGATGGTAATGGCCTGGAAACTACTCACAAAGGAGGTGATGCAGAGAGAAAGACCTCGGGCCACTCGGTGAAAGTAAAAAACAAGTTTACATCCATTATCATCCAGGAAATTGTTGATTCCAAAAGCATCCATTATCAGGGGAATCCCCTTGGAGAGGAGCATCACATTATTGACAAAGACAAGGTGCATAAGAAGCAAATCTATGGACTTCAGCTTGTGTCCAACGAGAAAATTGAAGATGTAAAGTCCCAGGAGGATGGAATTTCCCAGGGCCCCAAATGCAGTTTGAAAGATGAAGATAATCCCAAATGTTATGTCAATAGCAACCATTGTGATGATATCATTGTGTCATTCATAACAATCAAAATTAGAATAACCTGGAAAAAAAAACAAGAGATAGAGGATATTCCTAGGGAAACATTACCCTTAATATCACATAGTCAGTGTGTCTTTCATTTTCACCAAAGCAAATAATAATAATAATGATAATAATAATAATAAAGTGCTTTACAAATGTTACCATGTTTGATCCTCACAAAACCCTGGAAGATAAGGTTCTATTATTATTCCTTTTCACAAATGAGGAAACTGAGGCACATGACAGCTTAAATGATTTACCCTAGATCACACAGCTAATAAAAATTAGAGGCGGCATTTAAATTGTGATCTTCTTGACTTAAAGTCCAGCATTCTTTCCACTATGTCATTTAGATATTGAGAATATCTCCAATGGAGCTTTTGGATCTATTAATGGAAAACTATTACAGAAATAAAAGTTACTAAACCATATCTCACTCTCAAAGCATATGGAAAAATTCTCTGAATGGTTTATAGCTTAGATTCTGTTTTGGCAATACAGGTACATTATAATTCCTATCATCAAGTCTCTAGTAGAACTGTAACTAGTGGAAGACTAATACCATAGGGAGGATCCTGTTTTGTTGGCATTAAGAATATCCTTTAGGAAAATGGTGGAGTAAGAACAGGGACTTGCTTGAATTCTCCCCTAAACCCTTCCAGATATCTGTAAAAATGACTCTAGATAAAATCTAGAGCTACAAAACCCAAAAATGACAGAGTGAAGCAAATCTCCAGCCCAAGATAGCATGGAGGCCAAAAGGAAGGGTCTATTGCACTGGACTGGGAATGGAGCAAAGTCCTGAACCATGCCAGCACAGATCAGGTCAGAGTAGGCCTCAGGGGACTGAATCACTGGCAGCTGTGGCTGTTTACAGGCTTCTCAACCCATAAACACGGAAAACAGCATGGGAGGTCAGTGGAAAAATTCAGCAGGACCTGGGTGAAAGAGGAGAGTGTTCTGGCTGGAGTCCAGTTCCATCCCTGAAGTGGTAGAGGTGGTGGGAGAAGGAGAAAGGGAGATATAGAATGGGGTAAATTCTCTCACATAAAGGAGGCAAGAAAAACATTTCTTAGTGAAAGATGGGGAGGTAAGCAAATGAGTGAGCCTTACTCTCATTGGATTTGGCTTAAAGAGGGAATGACATACACACCCAATTAGGTATCTTGCCCTACAAGAAAATAAGAGGGCAGGGAATAAGAGGGGGGCACAATAGAATGGAGGGTAGACCGAGGGAAGAGGTAATCAGAATGCACATTGAGATCTTGGTGCTGGGGACAGGGGAGAGATGGGAAGAAAATTTGGTACTCAAAATGGAAGTGGATGTTGAAAACTTAAAATTAAATTAATTAATTTTTTAAAAATAGAATTGGCCAAATAGAAAAGTAGGTACAAATGCTAACTGAAGAAACTAATTCCTTAAAAAGTAGAACTGGGCAAGTGAAAGGTAATGATTATGAGATATCAAGAATCAATCAAAGAAAATCAAAAGACTGAAGAAATAGAAGCAAATGCAAAATATATCACTGAAAAAACAACTGACCTGGAAAATATATCCAGGAGATAATTAAAGAATTGTTGGTCTACCTGAAGGCCATGATAAAAAAAAAAGCCTGGACAGCACCTTTTTATCAAGAATACTTGAAAATCCTCTATTTCATTGCCTGACCATATTTTTCCCTGAAGCATTATATTCAGTTTTGCTTGGAAGGTGATTGTTGGTTTTAAACCTAGCACCTTTTACCTCAGGAATATCATGTTCCAAGTTCCTCAATGTAGAAGCTGCTAGGTTGTGTGTTATCCTGATTGTGTTTCCACAATATTCAGATTGTTTCTTCCTCATTGCTTGCAGTATTTTCTCCTTAACCTCGGAACTCTGAAATTTGGCTATAATATTCATAGGAGTTCTCTGTTTGGGATCTTTTTCAAGAGGTAATCAGCGAATTCTTTCAATTTCTATTTGTCCCTCTGGTTCTAGAATATAATGGCAATTTTTCCTTGAGAATTCTTGAAGGATGATTTTTCTGGGCTCTTTTTTTGGTCATGGCTTTTGGGTCCTCCAATTATTTTTAAATTTTCTTTCTCTCTTGGTTCTATTTTCCAAGTCAGTGGTTTTTTTCAAGGAGTTATTTCACATTGCCTTATATTTATTCATTTGTTTGGATCTGCATTATAGTATTTTGATTTCTCGTAAAGTCATTAGCTGCCATTTGCTCCATTCTAATTTTTAAGGAATTATTCTCTTCACTGTGTTTTTGACATTCCTTTTTCATCTGGCAAATTCAGCTTTTTAAGGCATTCTTCTCCTCATTGGCTTTTTGGGCCTCCTTTGCCATTTGTGTTAGTCTATTTTTAAAAACGGATTTGTTTATTTAATTTTAGTTTACAAGATTCAGTTCCAGAGTCCCTTGACTTTGAAGTTTTCTCCACTCCCTCTTCCTACCTTCCCCCCCCCACCCCATGATGGCATGTAGAAAAGTATAGAATCTTTCACGTTGGACACAAGTCTGGTTGTATAGAAGGGTTGTAACCAATGGAGTGAATAATGGGAAAAAAGAAACAAAATCAAACATAGAAAAGAGTGATAGCATGTAGGTTGCTTCAATCTTCATTTAAACTGTAATCTTTCTAGATCTTTCTCTGAATGTAGGTATCTCCTTCCCTCTTGAGACTTGTAGAGTTGTCTTATAGCTGTGCATTGCTGAGAAGAGTCCAGTTTATCAAGGCTGGTCATCACACATATGCTGTGTCTGTGACTATACACATTTCTCCTGGTTCTGCTCTTCTCACTTGGTATCATTTTATACAAGCCTCTCCAGGTAAATATGAAGTCCATCTCCTCCCCATTTCTTATGGCACAATAATATTTCATTGCATTCATATACCACAACTTGTTTAGCCATTCTCCAATTGATGAGCACCCCCTTAATTTCCAGTTTTTTTGCCACCACAAAGAGAGCTGTAATAAATATTTTTGTACATATGGGTCTTCTTTCTGCTTCTATGATCTCTTTGGGATACAACCCCAGAAGTGGTGCATGCAATTATTTATAGCCCTCTGGGCATAGTTCTAGATTGCTCTCCAGAATGGTTGTATCAGTGCACAGCTCCACAAACAGTGCATTAGTATTCCAATTTTTTCCACATCCTCTCCAGCATTTGTCATTTTCCTGTTTTGTCATCTTAACCAATCTGGCTGGTGAGATGTGGTACCTCAAAGTTGTTCTGATTTGCATTTCTTGAATCAGTGATTTAGAAAATTTTTTCATTTGCTTATAGATATCTTTAATTTCTGCCTCTGAAAATTGCCCGTTCATATGCTTTGACCATTTATCAATTGGGGAATGAGTTGTATTCTTATAAATTTTACTTAATTTCCTGTATATTTTAGAAATGAGGCCTTTATCAGAGACACTGGTTGTAAAAATTCTTTCCCATTTTCCCACTTCCCTCTTAATCTTGTTTACATTGGCTTTGTTTGTACAGAAACTTTTCAATTTAAAGTAATCAAGATTATCCATTTTACATTTTATAGTGCTCTCTAATTCTTCTTTGATCATAAAGGCTTTCCTACTCCACAAATCTGACAGGTAGACTATTCTACAGCCCTAAAATATACAAAGAATTGAGTCAAATTTATAAGAATACAAGACATTTCCCAACCGATAAATGGTCAAAGGATATGAACAGGTAGTTTTCAGAAGATAAAATTAAAGAAATATGTAAGTATATGAAAAAATGTTCCAAATCACTAGTGATCAGAGAAATGCAAATCAAAACAACTCTGAGGTACCACATATCACCAGCCAGACTTGCTAAGATGACAAAATAGAAAAATGATAAACACTGCAGAGCATATGGAAAAATTATAATACTAATGCATTGTTGGTGGAGCTGTGAACTGACCCAGGCATTCTGGAGAGCATTCTCAATCTATGCCCAAAGGGCTATAGATAAATGCATACACTTTGACCCAGCAATACCATTTCTAGGATTATATCCCAAAGAGATCCTAGAAGTGGGAAGACAATTCATATCTACAAAAATATAGCAGCTCTTTTTTATTGTGGCAAAAATTGGAAAACAAGAGGATGCCCATCAATTGGGGAATGGCTGAACAAGCTATGGTATGCAAATGTAATGGAATACTACTGTGGTATAAGAAATGAGGAGCAGATGGAATTCATAATAACCTGGAGAGACTTACATAAACGGATGCTGAGCAAGAAGAGCAGAACCAGCAGAAATTTGCACATAATCACAGACACAATGTATGTGTGATGACTAACTTCAATAGACTGGGCTCCTCTCAGAAATACAAGGTTATAGGAGAACTCCGAAAGACTCATGATTGAAGGAGATATCCATATCCAGAGAAGGAGATGTGGAGTCTGAGTGCAGATTGAAACAAACTACTTGCTCTATCCCTTTTTCTTGTTTTGTTTTTTGTTTTCTCTCTCCCACTGATCATTCCATCAGTTACAATCCTTCTTTACAACCTGACTAATGATTAGTGGGAAGATATTTGTAGATCCTGTATCTGAGTTCATGCTGCCATGGTGGAGGAAGGGTAGGAGAAGAAGAAAATCTGAAACTCAAGGGACCCTGGAACTGAATGTTGTAAACTAAGTGTAAATTAACCTAAAAAAAGAAAAAGAAAATATGATTCGCCCAGATTAACAGAAGAGGACACAAAATACTTAAATAACCCACTAAAAAAGAAATTAAACAAGCTATTAATGAACTCCCTAAGAAAAAATTCTCCAATCCAGATGGATTTACAATTGAATTCTACCAGACATTTAGAGAATAATCAATTCTAAAACTACATAAACTATTTGGAAAAATAGGCAAAGAGAGAGTCCTGTCCCATTCTTTTTATGACACAAATACAGTGCTGATACCTACTGCGGGGAGAGTCAATACGGGGAAAGAAAAGTATAGACCAAATTTCCCTAGATATTACTGCAAAAATTTCAAATAAAATATTAGCAAAGAAATTACAATAATTTATCAGCAGGATAATACACTATGACCAGATGGTATTTATACCAAAAATACAGGGCTGACTAATGTTAGGAAAACTATCAGCATAATTGACTGTTTCAATAACAAAACTAATACAAACCATATGATTATTTCAATAGATGCAGAAAAATGTTTTTGACAGAATGCAATGCCAATTTATATTAAAACACTAGAGAGCATATGAATAAATGGAACCTTCCTTAAAATGTTAAGTAACATTTACCTAAAACCACCAGCAAACAGTATATGTAATGGAGATAATCTAGATGCATTTCAATCTTTTTTTTTTGCTTTTTTGGAGGGGGGAGGGAGGGCAATTGGGGTTAAGTGACTTGCCCAAGGTCACATGGCTAGTAAGTGTTAATTATCTGAAGTTGGATTTGAACTCAGGTCTGACTGACTTCAAGGCCAGTGCTCTATTTACAATGCCACCTAGCCACCCCCCAGATGCATTTCCAATAAGTTTGGGGATGAAACAAGGATATCCATTATCACCACTGTTATTCAATATGCTACAATATGAACTCCCTAAGAAAAAATTGAAAAGGGTAAATCAGGAAGAAGAGAAGGAAAAAGAATTTGAAGGAATTAGAATAGGCAAAGAAGAAACTAAGTTATCACTTATTGTAGTTGTTTATTATAGGTAGGTCAGTGGTTTTTCCAACGAAATATTTCACATTGCCTTCTACTTTTTCATTTGTTTGGATCTGTTTTATAACATATCGATATCTCATAAAGTCATTAGCTTCCCATTGCTCCAGTCTCATTTTAAAGGAATTATTTTCTTCAGTGAGGTTTTGAAATTTCTTTTCCATCAGGCCATTTTTGCTTTTAAAGGCATTCTTCTCCTCATTTCCCTTTTGGACCTCTTTTGGCATTTGAGTTAGTCTATTTTTAAGGTGTTATTATCTTCATTATTTTGGGGGTCTCCTTTAGGAGGCTGTTGACTTGCTTTTCATGATTTTCTTGCATCATTCTTATTTCTCTTCCCAATTTTTCCTTTACTTCTCTTACTTGATTTTCAAAATTCTTCTTGAGCTCCTCTGTGGCCTGCAGCCAGTTCCTATTTTTCTTGGAGGCTTTTGATGCAGGATTTTTGACTTTGTTATCTTCCTGTGGTTCAATGTTTTGATCTTTTTTTGTGCCCAAAAAAGGAATTTATGGTCTGATTGTGCTTCCTCTGTTTGCTCTTCTTGCCTGCCAATTACTTGAGTTTTGAGATCTTTGCTACAGTAGAACTCTGCTTCCAGTGTTGTGTTTCAAATTTCTTGGGTTTTGCACAGCTGTTGTCAGAGCTTCTTCTAGGCACCTGACTCAGAACTGTGAGGAGGACTGCCTCTTCAGAGCCTCAACAGTCTCTGGCATGTCAGTGCTCCTCACCCCAGGACTGCCACCCAAGGCTGTAACCAAGATCCACACAGGGAAAAGCAAGAGAATTCTGCCTCAGCAGCAGCAGAGAGTCCTGAAATTACCTTCTGTACACTTGCTTGGTCCCCCCACAATCTGTGGGCTTGGAGCTCAGGAGGCAGCTGCCACCCTGGCAGCAGCTGCAGTCCCTTCCACCTTTGCCATCCCAGGGGCAGAGGCCAGAACATGCTCTTCTCTCACATAGTTTCAACAGACATCCTCCACTGACCTTTTACTTTCTCTTTGGCATTTATGGGTTGATAAATCTGGATACCCCTACAGCTGCCAGTTATTTATTCTCCTGAAGTCTACTCAGGCCAGTCTGTGCTGTGGGTCTGTGCCAGCTTAGCCCACACCGCAATGAGCTCTACTCCCAACCTCGTGCAATAGACCCTTCCTGTTGGCCTGCCATGTTGTGTTTAGTGGGATATTTGTCTCTGTCACTTTGTGGGTTATGTAGCTCAAAAATTTTTTTAAGTCTTATTTTATAGGTATTGGAGGTGGTTGGATCAGGATCTCAAGCAGTTCCTGCTTTTACTCTGCCATCTTGGCTCTATTCCCCCCACCCCACACCTTATTTTCATTCTTATTTAGTTTTTTTTATTAGATTTATCTAGGTCTAAAAGGGGGGTCATTGAGACCCCCTCTTATCCCCTTGTAATTAATATAGATTTTTAAGGTATTTAAGATGCTAGATCCAAGGTAACCTGATTCTACTCCCATGGTTCATTTCTCTTTCCTTTACCCAGGCCCCAATCCATATTTCTAATTGTTACTTTTAAACCCCTCTTTATAATCCTCTTTTCATGGTTAGAGTGTATTTTACTTGTGACTAATCTCTCTCTGAATCTATTCTTCCTATTATTTCCCAATTCTAGTTTTTCTTTTTTATCTTTGAGTTTGATATATTTTTATATTCACCTCTATCTGTATATATTCTACCTTTCTTTGACTAGCACATGAAAATGAGGTTTTAGTGGTGCCTATTCCCCTACCTCTTTCTCTTCCATGTGTGTATCCTGATTTTCATATTATTTTGGTTTCTTCCACCTTTCCTTCTTTTTCTTGTCTACTTTTTCCCTCCTCTCCTTACATTTCTTTCTTTAAGATTATCACGACATAAACACCTACTCCCAAACTTTCAGTCTTAACTAGTCCTTGACACCAATAAGGGCAAACATATTGATTCCTATCTATGTTACAATACAAACCCATTATTCTTATAAAATGACTTCTGATTGTCCATTCGTATTTGTTTTTCTTGAATTAGTGTTTTGTTTACCAGTTTTCATTCAGCTATGGTCTTTTAATTAGCAATTATTGGACCTTTAATAAAAGGTCCATTTATTTTTCCCTCGTTAGGATCATACAAAGTTTTGTTGAATGTTATTCTTGTTTGTAACCCTAGATCAGGGATGGGGAACATGCAGCCTCAAGGTCCCAAATAGCCTTTTAGATCCTCAAATGTGACCCTCTGACTGAATCCAAACTTCACAATCCTTTTACTAAGGGGTTTAAAAGATCTAGGGCCTAGATCTTTTGTATTTTGTAATTTCATGTTTCAAGCTCTCTTTTCCTTTATCCTGGTAACTGCTAAATTTTGTGTGATTCTAAATAGGGTCGTTTGACAAGACCTCCTTCTTTTCATTTCCTACTTAGCTAATATCATTCAGATGCTTTTCACCACTACTTCTTTCCTCATTTGTCTGTCACATGAAGAAGTATCTCTTATCCTTGCCCAGGCAAACCATTTCACCTATGCAAGTGATCCCATTTCATTCTATCTTCTCCAAAATATTGCCTCCTCTGTCATTCCAAGTCTCTCACCTATCTTTATTCTCTGTCTACTGACGACTTCTGTATTGGCAGGAAAAAATGCTTGCATTTAACTGTAACACCATGCACCAACAGATTCCCAAAAGAATGCTACTGTGAACAGCTTTTAAATTCAGATTACAGTATAGTGAACACTCCATTTATTCCATTACAAATCAAGGCAAGCATTTACAATAGATCACACTATAATATTCACAACAAATCAGGGTTCAGTACAATATTCACAGTAGCTTAACATTAGAATAGCCACACAGTTTTCACTACAGTGGCCACAATATTTAGAACAAAGCATTCAACTGATTCATAATACAGTAATAAATACTCAATCATTCAATCAATTCACAATACAACAATCAGTCTTCCACTCATGGGGCAATCATACATCAATCAACTCAATTACTAAATACAATCATTAGAAAACTATACAAATCCTCCACCCCCTGGTATCCTGTAAACCTCAGTTTCATCCAAGGGGAGGCCTTTTCTTCATCTTGATTTGGGGTGGTCTCTCTGATTCCCTGGATCCCCTTTCATGGTCCAATCTCCCTCCTGAATCCACCAAACAGTCACCTGGATTCAGAAGCAGACAGTTCCCAGGTCTTCGTCCAGTCCTCAGGGCAGTCCCTGACACACGCTGAAGTTTTCAGGGTCCAGCACATCTCAGATCCTTCACCACTTCCTTTGCCTGGAACTCAAGGATCAGCCAGGTCACAAAGTCTTATCCTGGTCATGCTTCTTCAGTCCTCCAGCACTTCATCTGGCCCTAGTACCTGGAAGGAATATCAGCGTTCCAGGCAAGCCCTCTCAGCCTTGCAGGTGGCCTTCACTAAATTCTGGTCTCAGGAAATCATCTCAGTTCTCAGTCAGTTTCTGGATGCTGGAGGAAGCAGGATTGTCCCAGCATCTGGAAACTTTGCTGCTGGACTGAAGAAGTGAGTTGGTCATGCTTCTTTAGTCCTCCAGCAGTTCAGCTGGCCCTAGGACCCAAAAGGAATCGCAGCTTTCAAGGCAGCTCTTCTAGGCAGCCCTCTCAGCCTTCCAGGCAGCCTTCACCAGATTCTGATCCTTATCAGTCCTCTTTGCTGAATCTTTATCAAGATGCCAATATTGGGTATCCCTTAGGTATTTCTCTTGTCTTCTATTCTAGTCTTCCTCTATACAGTTTTGCTTGGGGTATTCAGTGAAGAATAGAACTTCCTATGTGTCAAATGTAGAGCATTTTTGGGACTGTTTTTCACATTTGGTGTCCATTAGATTCATTTAACTCTCACCTAAGACTTCAGGAAGCTGTAGCATGTGCAGTGTCTACACATTGGTAAATTGTTTTGGCAGACAAGTTGAGGGTAACTGAGGTGTCTCAAACCCATCAGTTAGTTGGGGTTGGGGGATATCTATCCCTAACACATATGAAGTGTTCCCCTGGTGGAATGGGTGGATAAGAACAATTTGTTCTAATGGCACTGAAGGTGATTGAAGCAGGTGCCATGGAGTATTAAGAGCTTGGTTATATTATAAAGTCACCAAGGTCATCCACTGCTTCCTGAGCTACCATTGGTTATCCTGATTTTTGTTTCGTCACTGGACTTCAATGACTTTGAATGAGAGAGTAAGCAGATGAGTTTGCACAACTCTATCTCACTTAAATCCAATTTATGAGTCAAAAGACATCATCCTGACAATTTTTACCTACCTCCAGGTTAAACAGACAAATGACAAAGCAACAGATGTGGATACACTAGGAGCTGTAGTCACCACCCTGCACACAGGCAGCCCAGGTCATAGGGTCATCTTGTCACTTGAATGAAACAATAGTGAGATGCGGCAGCCCCCCGGGTTGTCTAAACAGCCTCTCTTAAGGACCACACTCCTTACCTCCTGACATGAGGAAGGGGCTAGTAAAGGTGCCTTACCATTGTCTGCTTCACCCAAACCTCACCTACTTACCACAGCAGTCAGGAATCTCACCATGTGGTTGAAACACACTAAAAAAAGTACAACAAACTTTTGTGAAGATGATTCCGCTCACCACTAGTTAATGGAATGTCTGCTTATGGAAAACCTAAAATCTAGTAGATGGACAGCAGCTATTCATCCAAATAGCAGCCTTGAATAAAACAAAGCTGGCAAATGAAGGCTAGCTTCCTGATGTCATAGCTGGATACACATTTTTCTGGAGTGGACACAGTGATGGGGGTGAAGCTGGAATAGGTTTCACAACCAAAACTAATCTAGTCAATAAACTCATGCCTCCCCAAAGGAGTGAATGAGAGATTTATGACAATGTGATTCCCACTTGTCAAAAGTACCATGCCACCGTCATCAGTGCAAATGCTTTCACCCTGACAAACCCTGATGAGGTCAAAGAAAAAATTTGTGAAGACCTGGACGTCTTCATCATCAATGTGCCAAAAGAGGACAAGCTTATAATTCTGGGTGACTTTAATACAAGAATAGGCACAAACTATCAGACATGGCAGAGAGAACTTAGGAGTCATGGAGTCAGGGACAGCAATAGTAATGATCAATTACTACTTAAGACTTGGGTATCTCCTAATCACCTTCTAATCACCAATACTGCCTTCCATTTTCCCAATAGTTTCTTCTAACATGACAGCCATGTTCCTTTTTGATCATGGTTTTCAGATAGTTCAAAGATTCTTGAATTATCACATCTCAGTTTCTTTTATAAATCAGTTTTTAAATATTATTTATTTACTTTTAGTTTACAACATTCAATTCTAAAATCCCTTGAGTTTCAAAATTTCTTCCTTCTCTTCCCCCTTTCCCATGGTGACATGCAATACAATATAGGTCCTACAAATACTTTCACATTAAACATTAGTCAAACCTCTGTCCACCAATTTTGATCTAGGCTAGAAAAATGATTCATTGTGATTGCTCCCTAGATTTCCTGATCATGAATCTGAGTCAGTCTAATGCTCTTTCTAGTTAATGGTTGAAATAGTTGTTCAGGAGATGGGCTTTACTGTTTTATACTATTCTGCCATCATTTAAAATATCCTGAGAGGATTTGTATGAACTGACAAAGTGAAGTGAGTTAAAGATAGCAGTTGATGCTGAAATTACAAAATTATAAAGGAAAAAACTCTGAAAGAATTAAGAACTCTGAATAATGCACTGATTGATTATTTTTCTAGAATGCATAATATAACATTCTTCTCACCTCTTGGTAGAGAAGTGAAATATTAGAGGTTCAGAAAATAAATATATCCCCCCTCCCAGGGTTGGTCAAAGTGTGGTTATATTTATTTGTTTTAACAAAAGGTTTTTACTTTTTTGGCACAGCGAAAGATTTGTGGAGAAAGTGGGAGAGGTTATAATAATTATTTGACCTACTATCCAAAAATGGAAGAAAAGAAAGAATGTCATTGAATCAATGTAAGATATATAGAAGGGAATAGAAGTAAATAATAATAATAATAATAACAATAATAATAGTTATATTTATATTGTACTTAAAGGTTTGCAAAGTTCCTTACACGTATTATCTCATTTCATCCCCCAACAATTCTTTCTCTATTTTACACCTAAGGAATTGATACAATAGAAGTTAGATAACTTGCCCAACATCACATAGATGCTAAATATGAGAGGTAGCATTTGACCTAAACTTCTCCTGATACTAAGTTTAGCTTTCTAATTGTTATGCAGTTTATGGGATGCATGTGGTTCACAACACTCCTGGGTACAGCCTAAACCAGATTAAAATGTGATTGGGAAATATTTAGCAGAATAGATAAAAATACAATGAAATAAAGAAAACATTACATTTTAAAACTATGTCAACATGCAACCTTCAGGGATTTTTACTTATGGATTAGTGGCATCCATTCTATTCTTAGTTTAACAACATTGCAATACACTAACTAGTGACGTACGTATTAAAGGGGAAAGAAATTAACATTGCAATGCTGGCAAAATACATTGAATTTGAAACATTTTAAAAAATAAGCCATATTTAGTGGGATATCATTGTTTCACATTCAGTCTCTTTTTTTTCTTTGGGTGGGGATGTTCACATTTTCCAACTTTATAACTATAAAACAAATTAAACAAAAGAATATGCCTATGAAAGGCATTGCTTCTTGACTTTGAGTTATTTGATAAAATGAGAACCATCGCAATGATTTAGTATTAATTTTTGAGAGAAAGAATTCTTAATACCCAATTACTAATATGGGGGATCCATATTTTTTTTTCCTTTCTATTTCCACATTTAGTTAGTAGGTCAAAGCAACCTCTGAAGGACAGAGTTGATGATGAGATTTGCTTCAATATGGGTAAGACCCCACCCAACTAGGAAAACTCAATTCTGATTAAAGGGTAAAGAGCATCTTATTTAGGTGGAATTCCTGCCAGAACCCCACTATTGTTCTACTTAGGTAAGACTGAGTGGAAAATAGATCCTTCTGTCTAGATGCAGGATGATCTGGGTAGAGATCAGTGTATTTATCCAAGAAGGACATAATGAAAGTCACATTCACCCAGTCCCTCATTAGAATAAGTCATCTCTCATTATACTATTTACTGTCTCATAAATTGTTAACCAGAATTGTTTTCTACCTGTCAGAAACACTCACTCTTCCAAGGGTATTTAAATGTCCAATGGCCTCCAAGATTCTTCTTTAGTTTCTGAGTATCACCGACCTAATTTTATTAATTATTTACCAACCATAATTAATAAATCAATTATTAACTACTCAGAAATTATGTCTCTGACTTTTCATTTGTTGCATTAAAAAATAAATGTTATTAGAGACAAACTCAATAATTCAATGTTTGATAAAATATAAATGTAAACTACACAGTGAAGAGCTTGGTTTGACAATAACTACTAGGACAACTGTACCTCTGCTTGGCCAAAAGTTGGTTCAAACTAGACTCACATTGCAAATCAGACTTTATCCCAATCTAGAAAACTGGCAAATATAGCAAAAGATAGGGAAAGTCAATACTGAAGGGGCTCTTGGCAGATCTACACAGAAATATATAACTAGCACTATTCTTAATTGGTACAACCAAATGTTATTTAGAATTATTCTAAAAAAGTGAATAAATTATCTATATTCTTTTGATCCAGAGATCCCAGTGCTAAGCATATGCCCCAAGAAGGAAAAAAAAAGATAGAAATATAAGTCCCATATATTCAAAATTATATTTTTCTGTCATTTTCTTTTGCATTAACAAAGATAGGAAACCAAATGTATGTCCATTGACTGAGAAATGAACATACAAATTTTGGTACATTCATGTAATGGAATATTACTAGGCTATAAGAAAACACTAATATGAAGAATTTGAAAACAAAACCAAAAAACCAAACAAACCATGAGAAGATGTGTGAACTGATCCAGAGAAAAGTAAATGGAACCAGCAAAATAATATACAAAATGCCTATAACAATAGTAATGAAAAGAATAAATAAAACCATAACAACTCCATAGGATTTTAAAGCCCAAACAGCTCTTTAGAAAAGTTAACATAATGTTCTTCCCTCACTTCATTACTTGGTAACTATAGCTATAGTATTGCATAAATTGTCAGACATGTTATAGCAGCAAGCACCCTAGCATACCCAGTATGGCTGCTAGCACAGGTTCTTAGATCTGCTTTTCTAAAGCAAAGCAACTCAAAATAGGTTAACAATCTTACTTTAATCATTCAAATGAATATCATTTACCTAGTTCAGGGGAAAAAGTCAACACCCTGAACTTCAGAGAATGCAAACAGAATTCAAACAAGTTACAAGCAGACAAAGAAACAGATCAGCAGTCAGGCTTCCAGCTGTCTGACCATTATATCAATACCTATTCAGTTACCAGAGAGGGAATCACTGAAATCTGGGTTTTTCAAAGCTGGGGGGCTCAACGACTGCCCAGAGTCTCATCTGGCCAAATCACACAACTCTTCTCAAAGTGAGCCCCGAAGCAAAACCTCACATCAGCAGTATATATAACCATCTCCTGGACTGGAGAATGTCACAGCCGTCTTGACTCATTGCCCAATCACAAAGTAATAAGGCGTGAGCATTCCTGAAAAACAAGCCTCCTGCCACTGGCTCCATGTGACCACATTCAGCCTGTTAGGGGTGAGAGTATACTTTCAAATCAAGGAAGATTCTCAGAGTTACTTAAGCCTGTCAAAGGACCTAAGGGCAGGGAAGATCTTCAGATTCCCATAACACACATGTGGTTGGTAAATTTGTTAGTCTTGTTCAAATATCTTGTTTTCTTTTTCTTTAGAAAATTTTTGTTGCAAACCAAAGTAATATACAAAATGCCTACAACAATAGTAATGAAAAGAATAAATAAAACCATAACAACTCTGTTAAACTTATGGTTAAGACTGTTTAGGGTGAGGGAAAGATGTATTTGGAAGTGAATGCTATGTCAAAAGATAGAGTATTAATAGAAATGTAAAACAAGACATTAAATAAGAACATAATTTCTAGTTTCCTAAAAAATTAATCAAAATGGATTTAAAGGAAAAGAGAAGGAAAAATCAGTCTACTTATATTCACTAAGATAAATACAATAGAAATAAAACCAGTGATAAGAGAATTTCAATAGAAAGTCCCAGAAACTTGTAACAGACAAAATCAAAGAAGAGAACTGAAAAATAAATATCAGGTGTCATTAGGGAAATAAGAACAGTGTGACTAGTGCATAAGGTCTTAAAATAAGTCAAATATATATTTATCAACATCATTGAAACTTTGTAGAATGAGATCTGATTCTAAGAGGAAAGATTTCAAAGGGTTCAGTGAAACAGTTGGTAGGATTTCATATTAAGGGAAAAGGCAGTCTAGGAAAAATGCAAATCTCTTCAGTGAAACTCTGAAGCCACAAAGATAAACAATTCTGATGAGGAGAAAAAGGGGAGCTGTTTAATAGAACAAATGTGAACACAAAGGGAATATATCAGCCAAAACACACATATTTTGTACACGTACAAAATATTAAAGCAGTGACAGGAAACAAATTTTAAAATGTTATGGATCTCTAAAGAATGGGTTAGGATCTCCAAACTACTAGTGAACTGAATTTTGAGCACAAAGTAAAACAACAAAATGTAGCTTTACTACATGGGGAGGAAATGGTGAAATGAAAGGGACAGGAGTGATTCTTGGAGTGGATGGGAATTCAGAATTTCTCTACAATCTTATTTTGTAATGAAAAGGAGCTTTAGATAGTAAAATCCAAAACAAAATTTCCAACTGTAAGCAGTAAGATAGTAAGATAACAATTCCCCTTGATAAGTTCAAGTCACTAGCCTCTGAATAATCATACCTCAGGGTATGACAAAGAACTGGAGGTGATTCCTGGGGTATGACAAAGAACTGGAGATGTTTGCTGAGCCTGTCTCAGACACATCTTAAATTTCCTTTCGCTATTATAACTATGATAAATATCAACAACCTTGAATGGTTTCCTATGCAAAGATGCATGGAGAAAGAGTAATCTTATTACTTTTTGGAAACTGTGAAACTCTTTGAAATTGTAAATTTTCATGACATATAACTTTGTTTTATTTTGTATGTTTCAAATTTGACGTAGTAAGTTACACTTCTCTGATTGTACACTTTTCTATGCTTCTTTATTTTCTCTTCTATGTTAATGACTTAATGATTCTTTGAGAATCTTTTATTTCATTTGATTTAAAAAGTATTAATCAACATATTACCTTTCATTTATTAAATACTTATTATGTTCTAGGCACCATGCTAAGTGCTTGGAATAGAAATTAAAGGAAAAAAAAGTCCTTGCCCCCAAGGAGCTTAAATTTAAATGGGTCAGTAAACATGAATATAAATAGGTACATACAAGACATATATACCATAGATGGAAGGTAATTTGAGAGGAGGTAGGCTACAGCAACTGGGAGACCAGGAAAGACCTTTAGTAGATGACATATCATAAGCCCTTTTTCCAGTTCTCCAAATCTTCCCATTGCTGTGTAACAAACAAGCATAATCATGCAAAATAAGTAAACCCATTAATTGGTCAGTCATGTCTGAAAATATGTCTTATACTGAACCAGTAATCATCTCTCTAGCAAAAGGTTAGAAGTATGATTCATCCTCACTCTTTTGCAAAAAATTATTGGTAATTGTATTGATAAGAGACCTTAAGCCTTTTTTTTTTTTTTTTTTTTTTGCTTTTTGGAGGGCAGTTGGGGTTAAGTGACTTGCCCAAGGTCACACGCCTAGTTTTTTGTATTAAGTGCCTGAGGCCGGATTTGAACTCAGGTACTCCTGACTCCAGGGCCGGTGCTCTATTCACTGCACCACCTAACCGCCCCCCCCCCTTAAGCCTTTCAATGTTGTTTTTCTTCACAATGTTGTAATCCCTGTATAAATTGTTTTCCTTGTTTATCACTCTGCATCAATTTATATAAGTGCTCTCAGGTTTCTCTGATTTCATCCACTACATAATTTAATTTGGTATGATATTATTCTATTACATTCATACATGGTAATCTGTTTGGTTATTCTCCAACTTATGTGTATAAATATCCTTTCCTTCCAGAACTTTGCAATAATAAAAAAGTACTGCTGAAAATAATTTTGCACATATCAGTCCTTTCACCTCTTTGGGGGTATAAACCTGGTATTGATTTCCCTACGTTAAAGTATGGACAGTTTGGTGACTATTTTGCAATAGCCTCAAATTACTTTCTATAAAATGACTATACCAATTCATGGTCTCACCAACAGTACATCAAATGGGCCTGTCCTTCCATATCCACTCTTACAGCTGTCATTTAATTTTTTTGTCATCTTTTTCAATCTGAAGGATATCAGAAGAACCATTAGAGTTGCTTGATTTTTATTTTCTTTTTATTTTAGTGATACGGAGAATTTAAAAATTCTTGTTAAATGCTTAACTTTATTTAGAAGATTATCTGTTTATAGTTTGACATTTTGTCTATTTGGGATTGGCTCTTATTCTAAGTATTTATATGAGTTTTCTAGCTGTGCTGGATATTAGCTTTATCAGAGAAATATGATAGATAACTTTTTCCCTCTGTTATCCATTTGCATTATAATTTTAACTTTATTGATTTTGTTTATAAACTTTTTTCAATTTTATATAATCAAAACTATTTCTTTAAGCTCGTGTTTGATCAAGAACTATTTCTCCAGTAATAGTTGTGAAAGACATCTTTGTGCACTGATAATTTCTTTATGAAAAAGAAATGTCAAATTGTATATAATAGGTTTCAGTTTCATCTGCCATCTTTTTTTTATACTGTGTTATGGACATGCTTGCTTTGTTTCATAAATTAAAAATAAATAAAATTAAAAAAAAACCCAAGTAGACAGGAGTACACTGTTGAATGTTTAACCACAAGTTCTGAGAAAATATGTCCACATGATATAGCTTTAAATTTAATCAGCATTATTAATTTTTTTCAATCACTTTCTTAAGTCTAGGTAATTAACAAAACCATAAATCAAGGTAGGAAGCATTGACCAATTTCTATGGTATAAATGATCACAGTGAAAATTTAACAAGTTTGTCTTATGAGTCAACTCAAGCTGATTCCAGCTTGTTCCTGGATTCAGGCTTAAATACAGAGACCCTTATTCTATTTATTGTGCTCAGTCTCATAAATAAAAACCACTTCCTATGTGAACAATAGTAATAAAGAGAGAGAGAGAGGATGTGATAATATGTAATTTCTAAGGCTTCTATGTAGATAATGATTAAGAAGCACTCCTAAATGCTCCCTCTCCTTCAATCACACTATGATTAGAGTCAGCTCATCTAAAACAAGGTCTGAATCACTATGGGTAGGAGAGAGAGACTGTGAGAGGATAGATAAGGTCATGGTGAAATCTAGAGAATGTAGGAAATAAAGATGTTAGGTGGGGTTTTGAGCAGAGAAAGAAGAGAAGCATTTCCATGCAAGGGGAAAAGAGATAAAGAAAGAGATTAATTATTAAAGGAATTAGGTCAGGGATGTGAGAAAGGAAAACCAAAGAGGAACTTAGAATACAGATATTAGGTAGGTAGAAACTATAAAGAAACACAGAGCAGGGAGAGACCAGACACCATCTGTCTTAGAGTGGGAAGAGCAGGATTTGGAGAAGAAAAAACAAATTATTTCACCCAGAAGGTGTCTCTCTTTCCCTCCCCATCCCCCCATCCCACTGTGCTGAGCAAAAATCCCAAATGTTATTCCACAGTTTTATAGTTCCTTTCCCTGTCTGCAGCAAAGAAGGGCTGGATCAGGCTCTGAATCCTGAAAGAAACATTTCTTTCTCCCCACACTCCTACTTCCGAGATCATACGTAGAGATCTACTCACCAGGTTTGTCTCTGTTGCAGTATAGAGTGGCAGCATTTAAAGCTGTGTGTCTGCCTGCTAGAGCGTGTGTGAGTGAAAGTACAGCATGGCTGGGGCACTAGCTATACATACAAGATTATCTGAGTGCATCTTCCCCAGAGATGTGATTATTCTTTCATCTACTGGAGATATGACAGCCTGCCAGAAGAGTCAAGACTTTCTCAGATGAAGTGAAAATTTGCCCCATGTGCATATTATCACCCAGTATTACTATTGATTGATGATAATTTCTCATGAGAAAGCACTGAAAAATAATGAGAACAGTCAAACAAGTAACCAGTATCAACCGGGAACTTTCCTGAGTTGTTTGAGACATAATGGATGACAAACAGAAGAAGAGTCAAAAAATATTGAAGCCTAAGAAGAAGAGGCATCTGAACCTGTTCCTTTGATTTGGTTTAATCTCTAGGCACTTGAAAAGGTCCACAAAGTTCCCTTTTACAGATTTCAGGCTTCTTCTTGCTAATCTAAACTTGGATGTTACTCTATCCACGCTCTGGGAGTTTCTAAGGATCCCTGATGTAGAATACTTTCATGTTCCCTTACAAAGAGAGAAGACTCCACATTGTTACCTTAATTATTTATGTCTTACCACCTGGAATAGGGACAAGATCAACCAAGTGGCTTTCCAAAATTCCAAACTCTTCAATATGAGTCTCTGGTCCAATGGAAATCGAACCATTTCTATTAAGGAGAGAATGGTGTGTTGGAAAGAACAAGAGTCTTGGAATCAAATAATTGGTTTAAAGCAAGTGCTGAACATTACTCAGTACAAGATCATGGACAAGTCAGGGGACTCCTCTGAACCCGGCTTTTGATATGTACACAGTAGGAATGGTAATAAGAGCTAGCATTTCCATAGCACTTCTATGTTCCTGCACTGCACTAAGCACTTTTCAATCATTATTTTATTCTCACAGCCATGGGAAGTAGGCATTATTATTATCTCCATTTTGGATATAAAGAAACTGAGGCAGACAGAAGCTAAATGATTTTCCCAGGGTTGTCTGAGGCCAAATTAGAACTCAAGTATGCCTGGCTCCAAGCCCAGGGCTCCATTCACTGGACCATCTTAACTCCCTGTTTAGATTGTTCTGAAGAAAGTTCTTTATAAAGGTGAATGTACTATGCAAACATATGAACTATTATTCTTGTTACATTCCAGCATTACTTCTTCTATTAGTCAGTATCTTCTCAATCCAGGATCTATGGTTACTTTTTTTTCTTCTTTTTATTTCTTCTTCTGAGTTAAAAATTCTCTCTTTCCCTCAAGACCTCCCTTAGCCATTGACAAGGCAAATATGGAAAGTATGTAAAAAGCAGAGATATCATTGTGTAATTACATTGTGTAATGGTAATCAATTTGTTGGATATTGAGGGCTAAGTATGGAAGATGTGAGCTCTGTCTGGAAGGTGTGAGCTCTGTCTGGAAGGTGTGAGCCTTGTCTGGAAGGTGTGAATTCCCCTGTTGACGTGGAAGAATGCTATTGGCT
>CM053596.1:65565184-65601049 GCA_028646575.1 Pseudocheirus occidentalis
CCTGAGAACTGGACGAGAACCTGTAAGCTTTCAGCTCCTGAATCTAGGTCATTGTCTGGCAGATTCAGGAGGGAGCTGGGACCAGGGAAGGGGATCCAGGGAATCAGAGAGACCACCCAGAGTCAAAGTGAAGAAAAGGCCTCCCCTTGGACTAAACTGAGATTTGTTGGAAATCAAGGGGTGGAAGGATTGTGTGGTTGTCTAAGAACTTTATTTGTAAACTAAAGTTAATGGTTACCCCAGGAGTGGAAGATCAGTATATTGTGAATTGTTGATTGAATCAACTCCCTCTTAGGGAAACTAGGTCATTCTTTTTATTAATTGATTGATTGAATCCCTCTTAGGGAAACCAGGTCATTCCTTTTGTTAGTTGATTGAATCTTAAAATGTGAAGCTGGTTACTCCCTTAGGGAAACCAGCTGATTCTTCTCTTGTTCCTTGTTCCTTTCTGTAATAAAATATAATATTGAGACTTTCCTTGTTCTGAAGATTGTATATAATTTTGTGAATTGTTGAAACTGTGAACATTGTACTGAATAAAGATTTGTAATGGAATAAACAAAGTGTTCACTAATTCTGTGTAATCCGAATCTTAAAAGCTGTTCACAGTAGCATTCTCTCAGGAATCTACTGCTGATTGGCTTTACACCTTGATGACAATAGTCCATATAGTCAAAGCTATAGCTTTTTCTGGAGGCAATGTGTGGCTGGCAGAGTTGGACTATAAGGGAAGCTGAACACCACAAAGTCAATACTTTCAAACTGTGGTCATGGGGAAGACTTTTGAGAGACCCTTGGACAGCAAAGACTGTACTTACACATAGTGCATAGATTTAGACTCATTCATTCTTAATGTTTCAACAAGGAATAAATAAAAATAATTTTCTGTTAAAGAAGATTAACCTGAACCGAGACATTTCTATTCTACCAAAAGGTTCTTGAGAATTTTACCCTCTCTGTCGATGAATAAATATTTATGTCTTAGAGAAGGAATAATGAAGACAGAGAAGGATAAAGAGAGACATAGTCAGAAGAAGAGAGCCATCACGGTGAAAGAGGAAGCGGTGACTCATCCAAAAAGAAACAAAAGTCAGAATCTGAGCAAAATCACTACAACTTGAAGACTTCACAGTTTCTTGACACATAATTAGAGAATAAGGCCCTTAAGAGTGTATCTAAGTCTTTACCATTATCAACAAGAAGACATTCATGACCTGTGGAAGAAGTTATTGAAAGTACATTAGCCTATATGACCATGGAGAAATGAAGTACACTTGATCTGCCCCTGGCTTGAGAGACAGAGTTGTAGTGAGAGTTCAGAACAAATAATAGTTGAAATTAACTATAGAGGTCCCCAACTTCATTGCAACCCACGAGTCTATGATAATTGTCTCCAAGCAGTAGACGGTAATTACTTACTTTTGAAATGGCAGGTTTTGGGGGCAGAGCCAAGATGGTGGCATAGAGGCAGGAAAACTCCATGTGCTCCCTGCATAACCACCTCAAATACTGATAAAATACGACTAAACAAATTTTAGAGCTACATAACCCACAAAGTGACACAGAGAAACAAATCTCCTGCTGAAGGGAGCATGGCAGGTGGACAGGAAGGGTCCATCACAGCATGCTGGGTGCCAAGCCCAGGCCCCCATGAGTCTGAGTTTAGCCCAATGGTAGCCTTGAGCAGCAGTGGCTGGAGCAGACTTCAGGAGAGTGAATTACCAGCAGCTATGGTGGTTTTTGGAAATATCAACCCATATATGCCAAAGACAAAATTAAAAGGTCAGTTTGGAACTCTCTTGGAACTGGGAGGAGTGAAGAGCATGGACTGTCCCATGCCTCTGGGGAGATAAGTGGTAGAGGTGCTGTGGGCATGAAGCTGCCTCTACATGGCTGCTTCAGAGCTCCTGGCCTGCAGATTGTAGGGGGACCAAGCAACCATTCAGAGGGTAAACACTCTTGCTTTAAACTGCCTCAATCTGAAACAGTTTTGGGTGGTAGTCCTGGGGTGTGTGACTAGTGAGCCAGAACTTGTGGGAGCTTCAGAGATGGCACCCAACTAATAGCTCCAGCAGCTGTGAAACTCCCAATGATTTGGGACAAAGCTCTCCTCTCTGGAAGCAGAGTTCTACCATGGCAAAGAGATCAAAAGTCAAGTAATTGAATGGCAGCATGAGCAAGCAAAGGAAGCACAGCAATGAAACCTTAGATTCCTTTTTTCAAGGACAAAAAGGATCAAATATTAGAATGTAATTACCCTCTGAATGGTTGCTTGATCCCCCGATAATCAGAAGACCAGGTGCTCTGAAGCAGCCATGTGGAGGTGGCTGCATGCCCACAGCACCTCTGCCACTTATCTCCCCAGAGGCATGGGCTGGTCCATGCTCCTCATTCACCCCCCCCCCCCCAATTCCAAGAGAATTCCACAATGACTTTTTACTTTGTCTTTGGCATATTGACAGGGTCAAAGAAGAAAATAGAACAAATCGGGGGCAGGATAGGATGGAGGGAAACAGAGTCAGTCTTTCAGAATATATCCACTATGAAAATGTTTTGTGCAACTACACATGTACAACTTATATTGAATTGCTTATCTTCCCAGTAAGGTGGGTTAGGAGGGAAGAAGGGAAAGAATCTGGATTTCAAAGTTTTAAAATAAAATGTTTACAAAAATTGTCTATTATTATTATTATTATTATCATTATCATTATTATTATTTTACACACAACTGGGAAATACAATATACAGGCACTGGGGTATGGAGATTCATCTTGCCCTATGGGAAAGTCAGAGGGGATATGGGGGAGAATATAGGAGAGAGCAGGTTGGGGGAGGGGGTATTCAGTGGAATTGCTGCTTTCGGGTGGTGGGTAAAGACGGAGAAAATATGTAACTCAAAATCTTGTGGAAATGAATTTGTAAACCAAAAATAAACATAAAATTTATCATAAAATAAATATAAATACAATTAAAAACAGGAAGAAAACAAAGCTAGAACTCCTGTATCAAAAGCTACCAAGAAAAATATGAGCTGGTTACAGACCAAGGAGGAGCTTAAAAACATTTTTAAAATCAAGTAAGAGAAGTGGAGGAAAAATTGGGAAGAGAAATAAGAATGATGCAGGAAAATCATGAAAAAAGAGTCAACAACCTGACTGAAGAAAATAACAACTTAAAAACATAGACTAACTAAAACAGCAAAAGAGGCCCAAAAAGCCAATGAGGAGAAGAATGCCTTAAAAAGCTGAATTTGCCAGATGGAAAAATAATTTCAAAAACTCACTGAATAAAATAATTCCTTCAGAATTAGATTGGATCAAATGGAAGCTAATGACTTTGTGAGAAATCATGATACTATTAAACAGATTCAAACAAATGAAAAAGTAGAAGGCCATGTGAAATATCCCATTGGTAAAAACACTGACCTGGAAAATAGATTCAAGAGAGACAATTTAAAAATTATTGGACTACCTGAAAGCCATGATAAAAAAAGAACCTAGAAATCATCCTTCAAGAAATTCTCAAGGAAAATTGTCCTGATATTTTAGAACCAGAGGGAAAAATTTAACTTGAAAGAATTCACCAATTACCTCTTGAAAAAGATTCCCAAAAGAAAACTCCTAGAAATATTATAGCCAGGTTCTAGAGCTCCCAGATCAAGAAGAAAATATTACAAGCCGCCAAGAAGACACAATTCCAATACTGTGGAAACACAATCAGTATAACACAGGATCTAGCAGCTTCTACATTAAGGGATTGAAGGGCTTGGGATATGATATTCCAGAGGTCAAAGGAACTAAGATTAAAAACAAGAATCACTTAATCAGCAAAACCACAAAATATAATGTTGCAGGGGAAAATAAGATCATTCAATGAAACAGAGGACTTTCAAGCACTCTTGACGAAAAAACCAGAATTGAATATAAAATTTGACATTGAAATACAAGAAGCAAGAGAAGCATGAGAAGGCAGACAGGGAAAAGAAATCATAAGGAACTTATCAAAGTTCTATTTGATAAAAGTTCTATTTGTAAAGACTATTTACATGCCCACATGGAAAAACAATAATGGCAACTTATGAAACTTTTCTCAGAATGAGGATAGTTGAAGGGAATATAAATGTACATATATTTATACATACATAAATATATGTCTGTATATAAGGTTATATGTGCATATGAATACATATGTGAGTGTGTGCATATATGTTTACAGGTATATGTAGACAGAGGGCACAGGACCAATTGAATAGGAAGGGATGATATTTAAAAAATAAAATTAAGAGGTGAGAGAGGAATATAATGAGAGGACATAGGGAGAGACAGAATGGGGTAAATTATCTCATAGAAGAGGCAAGGGAGGGGAAGAACAGGAAGGCAAAAGTGAATGGATCAACCTTACTCTCATTGAATTTAGCTTAAGGAGGGAATAACATACATACTAAATTGGGTATCTTACCCTACAGGAAAGTAGGGGGGAAGGGAATAAGAGGGGGTATAATAGAAGAGAGGGCAGATTGAGGGAAGGGTAGTTAAAAACACACACTTTTGAAAAAGGACAGTGTCAAAATAGAAAAGAGAACAAGTGGGGGGAGGGATAGGATGGAAGGAAACAGAGTCAGTCTTTCACAATATATCCACTATGGAAATGTTTTGTGTAACTACACATGTACAACTTATATTGAATTTCTTATCTTCCCAGTATGGTGGGTGAGGAGGGAAGAAAGCAAAGAATCTGGAATTCAAAATTTTAAAATCAAATGTTTAAAAAATTGCCATTATTATTATTATTATTATTTTACATGCACCTGGAAAATATGATATACAGGCACTGGGGTATGGAGATCCATCTTGCCCTATGGTATATCAGCAAGCACCCTAGCAGACCCAGGGCAGCTGCTAGCACAGGTTCTCAGATCTGCTTTTCTAAAGGAAAGCAACTCAAAATGGGTTAACAATCTTTCTTTAATCAAACAAACGTATCATTTACCTAGTTCAGGGGAAAAATCCAGCACCCTGAACTCCAGAGAATACAAACACAAGTTACAAGCACAAGTTACAAGCAGACCAAGACACATATTAGCAGATGAGCTTCCAACCATATGACCATTACATCCATTACCTATTCAAGTTACCAGAGAGGGAAGCATCAACATCTGGGTTTTTCAAAGCCGTGGGGTTCAACAGCTTCCCAGAGTATCATTTGGCCAAATCACACAACTCTTCTCAAAGTGAGCCCCAAAGCAAAGCCTCACATCAGGGCGAATATATAGGCTTCTCCTGGGTTGGAAAATGTCACAGCCCTCTTGACCCACTGTCCAGTTTACAGAGTAACAAGGTGTGGCCATTCCCAAAAAACAAGCCTCCCACCATAGGCTCCACGTGACCACATTCAGCCTATTAGGAGGCAAAGTATACTTTCAAATCAGGGAACATTATCAGAGCCACTTAAGCCACTTAAGCAAAGGGTCTAGGGGCAGGAAAGAGCTTCAGATTCCCATTATATATGGGAAAGTCAGAGGGGATATGGGGGAGGATATAGGAGAGAGCAGACTGGGGGAGGGGGTATTCAGTGGGATCGATATTTTCAAGTGGTAGGTAGGGGAAAGACGGAGAAAATATGTAACTCAAAATCTTGTGGAAATGTGTGTTGTAAACTTAAATAAACATAAAATTTATCATAAAAATAAATACAAATACTGTAAAAACAACAACAACAACAACAACAAAGAAAGGCCAGTTTGGTTAACAAGTGTGACACTTTTCCATTTGAGGTTGTCTGTACTGGAGATAGCTTCAGTCTGAGAAGATTTTCTGACTTTAGAGCCAAGAAAGAAAGGCTGAAGATGATTCATTACACTGTCACTTCCTTGACAACAGAAACTTTCTGACTTTCTTTGTATCCACAAGATTAGCACAATGCTTGGAACATAGTAGGTGATTAATAAATATTTATTAATGGTCTGACACTAATAAACTCCGAGCTATGGACAGGGTTGGGGTTTTCTTAAATCCCAATGAGCCAAGTGGCACTTAGGGACTTGGGAGTCATCAATAATCAGAACAAAGGGGCAACAAGCAGGAAAGCAATCAGTCAGGAAGGCAGGGGCATGGACTTGCCAGGAAGATAATTTTCATAGTGCATATGCAATGACAAGATCAATTTAAATAAATAAGAGAAATATGCTGACCAGAAGCAGGATATTTCTGGTGATTCTTACCCAGGGCACCTCTGAGTGTGAGACTATTTTTATGAATATACTGGACTCTCTAATTGTATCTGTTGAGGACAAATCACATACACATTGTCTATTACATTATTTTAGAATATATTTTATATACATTTATGTATATTGCTTTAAGCTATACAAAGTGCCATGTATATACATACTTCTTTACATATACATATATATGTATATATATATATATACACATACATACAAACATATTTGATCCCCATAACAACCCTGTGACCTAGGTACAACTATTATAGCCATTTTAGAGATGGGAAAGAGAGGTTTATAGAGGTTAAATGACTTGCTCAGAGTCCTAGGGCTGAGTATCTAAGGCAGGACACAAATGAGTTATTGTGCCTCCAAATTAACTCTTCCCTACTGTCATTTCTGGTTACCTTGAAACATTTATTTGTGTCTTGTCTCCTCCAATAGAAAGTGAGTTCCTTGTGGGCAAGGACAATATTAAAAAAATTCTTTGTATCCTCAAAGATGAATACAGTGCCTGGCATATAGTGAATCCTTCACAAATGCATTTTGATAATCATGAGCATTTATTATGCACTTATGTGCTGGGAAGTATACTAAGTGTTGTGCATATCAAGAAAGACAGTTCCTATCCAGAAGGTAATTACACTGCAATGAGAGAGAGAAGATGTCCCCAAAATTAAAATATAAGATATATAGTGTAAATAGTAGAAATTTTACACAACCAAGATTAGGAGGGAGGCAGATAATAAGGAAAAATTTTTTAGAATCAGTTTCTCTGATAAAGGCTTCATTTCTAAAATATATAGAGAACTGAGTCAAATTTGTAAGAATAAAAGTTATTCCCCACTTCATAAATGATCAAAGGATATGAACAGGCAGTTTTCAGAAGAAGAAATTAAAGTTATCTATAATCAAATAAAAAGTGCTCTAAATCACTACTGATTAGAAAAATAAAAATCAAAGCAACTCTGAGGTACCACTTCTCACCTATCAGATCAACTAACATGACAAGATAGGAAAATTATAAATGTAGAAGATGTGGGAAAATTGGAACATTGTTGGTGGTGTTGTGAACTGGTCCAACCATTCTGGAGAGCAATTTGGAACTATCACCTAAGGGCTATACAAATGTCCTTACCCTTTGGCCTGTCAATACCACTTCTAGGATTGTACTCCAAAGAAATCATAAAAATGGGAAAGGGACTCATATTCACAAAAATATTGATAGTGGTTCTTTTTGTGGTGATCAAGAACTGGAAACTGAGGGGGTATTTGTCAACTGGGGAATAACTGAACAAGTTGTGGTATATGAATGTAATGGAATCCTATTGTGCAATAAGAAATGATGAACATGTGGACTTCAGAAAAACCTGGGAAGACATGCATGCACTGATGCTCAATGAAGTGAGCAGAATCAGGAGAACATTGTATATAATAATAGCCACATTGTGTGATGACTGACTTTGATAGACTTAGCTCTTCACAGCAATGCAAGGACCTAAAACAACTTCAAGTCCAAACAATTTGTTTGATAGACAAACAAGTCCATCAAAAAGACTCATGAAGGAAAATGCCGTTCACATCCAGAGAAAGAACTATGGAGTCTGAATGCAAATCAAATATGCTATTTGCTCCTCTTTTTGTTTTGTTTTGTTTTTCTCACGGTTCCTCCCATACATTTTAATTTGTCTATACAACATGACTAATGCAAAGATATGTTTAATAAGAAGGTATATGTAGAGCCTATATCAGATTGCATGTTGTCTTGGGGAGGGGAGGGAAGCAGAGAAAATTTAGAACTTATGGAAATGAATGTTGAAAACAAAAAATAAATAATTAAAAATATTAAATAGTAGCAGATATTTAAGAAGATATTTTGAGTTTCCTTCAGAATAAGTCTTAAAGGAACTTGTCAAGATAAGAGACAGAGAGAAAGAGAAAGAAATGCAGGAAAAAAAATTGGAGTGCAGAGAGAGTCAAGGCAAGCATATTAGCATGAAACTATCATAATGTTCAATGTGTGAGTAGATGGGAAGCAACTTTAGGGGGAGTTTGATATTTCCTAGAGCAGTCAGTGGTGGATATGTGAATTCTAATTTTGATCAAATGTATCCATCTCCATCTCCATCTCCATCTCCATCTCCATCTCCATCTCCATCTCCATCTCCCCCTCCATCTCCATCTCCATCTCCATCTCCTTCTCCATATCTATATATCTATATATCTATATCTCTCTATCTATCTATCCCTTCACAATCTGGCTCTTGCTTTTCTTCCGAGGATCATTGTACATGAACTTCACATCATTTTCAGTTCTACCAGTGATCTACTTCCTATTTTTTATGTTCAATATTTATCTTTTAAAAATTAAATTCATTTTTTCAGTTATGAAATAGTTATTTTTCTCCTCCCCATCTTAACCCCCTCTCTACTACAGAACACAGAATGATCTCCATGTAGAAAGTCAATGGATAAAGTGGGACATCCCTAATATACTAGAAAAAAGATAAGAGATGCAGAAATTATAATGAACCTAGAATATAGATATGAGCAAGAGAGCCATTTTAGAAGAATTCAAAGCAAAGTAAGTAAAGGTGAGGCTCTCATCCCTCCCTAAAGGGGGAGGAAGAGGCAAGGAAAGGCACTTCTTTAAGACAATGTCTTCCAGGATCATGGGGAATATCTCTGACTCTATACTAGAGTCTTTGCTAGGTTTATTTCATTTTCCCAACTAAAATATTCCTGAAACTGGTCTATCTTCTGAAGGAAACAATTTGCATACAAGTCCAAATCAGTGAGGAATGGACACAAAAGTACAATTATGCACTGGGTTTCTGTTGCTAGGATAGAGGGAGGTCTGAAGTACTTTGAAAAGGATGAAATGAGGGGCGGTGCAGCCAAGATGGCAGTGTAGTAACAGCAAGATTTTGCAGCTCCCACACAGTCATCTTAAATACCCATAAAATATGACTCTAAACAGATTATAGGGCTCCAAAACTCACAAAAATACAGAAAACACGTCTCTTGCTGAAGGCAGCTTGGCAGGTGGGGCTCATCACAGCAGGCTGGGAGCCAAAACCAGCCCAGCTTGAAACTGTGGCCTGGACCAAGGGTGGTCAGGAGGAGCCACAGCTGGATTCTTCAGGACAGTGGATCCGTGGCATCTGTGGTACTTTTCAGGTTTATCAAGTCAGGAGAAATAAGGCTAAGAGAATGGTCAGTGGAATTCAGCTAAATTTGGGGGACAAAAGTGGTCCGGCCAAACTGCCCCCAGGGAAAGGAAGCAGCGGAAGTGGCAGTAGTGGCAGAAACAGCTGCAAGTATCAGCCACCTCCACTGGGCTGCTTCAGAGCTCCCGGCCTGCATATTGAAGGGGGGTCAAGGCAATTGATCAGAGGCCAAGTGCTCTTGTGTTGGGTGGCCTGCACCTGGATTGTGGTCTTGGATGGTGGTCCTGGGGTGCACTTTCAGTCAGCCAAAGTTGGTGGGGGCTGCAGCACTCCCCTAATAGCTCCAGCAGCTGTGAAAACCCCAGCAATTTGGGGCAGAGCTTTCCCCCCTGGAAGCAGAGTTCCACAGAGCTAAAAAATCAAGCAATATGAGTAGGACAAGGAAGCAAAGTTAGAACAGCAATCAAACTCTAGAATCCTTTTTGGGGGACAAAAGAGATCAAAGCATGGAATGAGAGGAAGACAACACAGTCAGAACTCCCACACCAAATGTTTCCAAGAAACATGAAGATTGCCTACAAGCCATAGATAGATTTAAAAAGGACTTTGAAAACCAAATAAGAGACGTGGAGGAAGAATTGGGAAGAAAAATGAGAATGATGTGAGACAATCATCAAAAGAGAGTCAACAACCTGACTGAAGAAAATAGCACCTTAAAGAACAAATTAGCTCAAATGGCAAAAGAGGGTCCAGAAAGCCAATGAGGAGAAGAATGCCTTAAAAAGCCGAATTCGCAAGATGAAAAAAGAATCTGAAAAGCATTCTGAAGAGAATAATTCCTTCAGAATTAGAGTGGAGCAAGTGGAAGCTAATGACTTTATGAGAAATCAAGATACTATTAAACAGATACAAACAAATGAAGAAATAGAAGGCAATGTGAAATATCTCCTTGAAAAAACCACTGACCTGGAAAATAGATTCAGGAGAATCAAATTAAAAATTATTGGACTACCTGAAAGCCATGATCAAAAAAAGAACTTAGAAAGCACCATTCAAGAAATCCTCAAGGAAAATTGTCCTGATATTTTAGAATCAGACAGCAAAATAGAATGTGAAAGAATTCACCAATCACCTCTTGAAAAAGATCCTCAAAAGAACACTCCTAGAAATGTTGTAGCCAGGTTCCAGAATCCCCACACCAAAGAGAAAATATTACAGGCTGTCAAGAGGAAACAATTTGAATATTGTGGAAACACAATTAGGGTAACCCAGGATCTGGCAGTTTCTACATTGAGGGATTGAAGGACCTGGCATATGATATTCTGGAGATCAAGGGAGTTAGGATTAAAACCAAGATTCACCTACACAGCAAAATTGAGTATAATGTTCCAGGGGAAAATATGGTCATTCACTGAGGTGGAGGACTTTCAAGCGTTCTTGCTGAAAAAACCAGAACTGAACAGAAAATTTGACATTCAAACACAAATAAGATATGCAAACACAAGAAGCACGAGAAGGTAAACATGGGAAAGAAATGATAAGGAACTTATCAAAGTTGAACTATTTACATGCCAATATGGAAAAATGATAATTGTAACTTATGAAACTTTTCTTAGTATGAGGATAGATGAAGGGAATTCAAATGTATACATATACATATATGTGTGTGTATACACACACACAAATATACATATGTATACCTACACATATGTATACATAGGAGGATATATATATGTGTATGAATACATATCTGAGCATGTGTGTATATGTGTATATAGAGGGCACAGGATCAATTGAATAGGAAGGGATGATACTTTAAAAGGAGAAATTCTGAGGTGGGAGAGGACTAGAATGAGAGGAGACAGGGAGAGACAAAATGGGGTTAATCTTTCCATAAAAAAGAGACAAGGGATAACTGTTGCAACTTTACTTTCATTTACTCTCATTGAATTTGGCTTAGGGAAGGAATGACATAAACTCTAAACTGGGCATCTTGCCACACAGGAGAATAGGGGGGATCCGAGGTGTGTTGATGGAGGGGAGGGCAGGGTCAGGGTGAGGGCTGCTATAAGCACACACTTCAGTAAAGGGACAGGGACAGGGTAGAGAATAGAACAAGGGGGCATGGGAAAGGCAGGAGGGACATATAATCAACCTCTCACCATATGTCCACTGTGGAGATGTCCTGCATAATTACCCTTGTACAGCCTGTATTGAATTTCTTGTCCTTCCAGTGGGGGTGGGTGATGAGGGAGAAACTGAAAGATTCTGGAATTTAAAGTTCTACAATCAAATGTCAAAAAAAATATATATATATGTGTGTGTGTGTGTGTGTGTGTGTGTGTGTGTGTGATTTATTATTAACTACATGCAACTGGGAATTAAGATATACAGGCACTGGGGTAGGGAGACCCACCCTGCCCTACCAGAAAGTTAGAGGGGCAATGGAGGAGGACATAAAGGAGAGCAGATTGGGCGAGGGGCTTTACAGTGGGATCGCTGTTATGGGGTTGGGGGTAGGGGAAAGATGGGGAGAAAATTTGTGACTCAAAATCTCATGGAAATGAATGATGTAAACAAGAAAATAAATAAAATAATAATTTTTTTTAAAAGAAAAGGATGAGTGAGGGGCAGCTTGGTGGTGTAGTGAATAAAGTACCGATCCCGGAGTCAAGAGGACCTGAGTTCAAATCTGGCCTCAGACACTTCACCCTTAGCTAGCTGTGTGACCTTGGGCAAACCACTTAATCCCAATTGCCTTGCCTTCCCCTCTCTAAAAAGAAAAGAAAAAAGAAAAGGAAAAAGATAAGTGAGTGTGTGTATTACTCTTGAAAGTGAATTTGTGCCAGCCTATGCATATGCTGCCTCTGACAGGAGAGTATAATTAAGACCTTAATTAGAGTAATTACTTTGTTTCAGTTTATCTCTCCTGGCACTGTGATTACATCATTTGCACAAGACATCTTAGGGCAATCAGGTTGTCAAAGAAGAAATGAAGTTTTTTCCCAAATACAAATCAAATTAATGAGAATTCCCTTAGCAATTATAAATAAATTGAAAAATAAAAGCAATTAGGAACAAAGAGAAGAGAAACTTTTCTAAACTCCTGGGAATGAAGGTGTCAGCAGGATCAAAGGCAAGTGAAAAATAAAGAAATTAGAAAGTTAAGGAAACAAGGCTACTGAGACTATGTCAATGACGAGGTGCCATCACTAGGCACTCTGGGAGGGCCCAGAAGGCTCACTCTCATTTACTAGGTTTAAGAAATTCACATGCCAGGCTCTATCACAATCTCTATTTCCAGGGTCAGTCAGAATTACCTGAAATCCTTAGGCTATCCTCACCTGTCATTACAGAAAAGTGAGCTATATATTGTGAACCCAGTAAAGTCTCACTTTCTTTAAAAGGAGAAACAACATTTAAGTTGCTGTTGTATGGAAAGTCTTCAAACTCTTCATAATGGGTACAGTTGGCCTCCCTACTCTGAAAACTATCCTATTTCTAAGGGAGACAGCATGATACAGTGAAATAAAACATAGTCAAAGTACCTAGAGTTGATTACGGGATTTCATACTTAGCTAGTTCTATTATTCTGGACAAAGCCTTAGATAATTAATGAACTTCAACTTTCTCCACTTTAAAAAATCCAATGCATAAGTTTGAGATTTTTGGAAAGAAAACAATTAACAACTCCCAAAGCATTATAGAAATGTATGTCACTGATTTGGGAGTTTCAGGGAAGCTGATGGCCAATACACAAGCCAACCTCACAGAAAACTCTCACAAAAATAATTTCTGTATATTGCAAAAAAACCTCCTACAAAAATGTAGAGAAATGCCTCTTAATATCACAGCAGAGTACATTAAGTATCTGACAGTCATCCTATGGAGACATGCAGAATTTATATGAATTTAATTATTAGAAATTTGTCAAGAAATTTTAAAAAAAGGAGCATGGTGTAGTGCAGTGGTGTCAGGTACAGTAAGAAAAGGTACTAAATTATCCATAAGGATCATTGCAGGCAGCATATTGACTTAGAGATGTACACATTAACATTATCTATGTCCTATTTATTAAGCATAGGTAGCTAGGTGGACCCAATAGATGGTGGGCTGGACCTAGTTGTAGGAGTTCTCAAACTTATTTGGCCTACTGCTCCCTGTAAAAAATTATTTATTCAACATCCCCCTGGCAATTTACTTTCTTAAACCTTTTAATTTTAAAAAATTTTCATCATTTCAAACTACTACTGCCCCTCCCCTCCCTCTCCCAGATTGTTCCAGAGCTCTCTTGGGGTGGTATCACACACTTTGGAAACCTATGGAGTCTAGAGTTAGGGAGACTCATCTTCTTGAGTTCAAATCTAGCCTCATACACTTATTAGCTGTGTGACCCTGGGAAAGGCACTTAATCTTGTTTGCTTTAGTTTCCTAATCCATAAAAAAAGCTGGAGAAGGAAACAGCAAACTACTCCAGTGTCTTTGCCAAGAAAAACCCAAATAGAAGTCACAAAGAATCTGACATGACTGAAGCGACTGAACAGCAACAACTATGTTCTATTGAATTTTTATTTATTTTGTTAAATATTTCCTGGTTATATTTTAGTCTATTGGTGGCACTAGGAAGTGTTGCCAGACACGTGTTTGTCACCTCTGGTATAGAGGACAGGAGTTTGTTCTCGGGGGCGGAGCCATCATGGCAGAGGAAATTGCTTGAGCTCCCTCTCCAAAATAACTCTATACAAATTTTAGAGCTAAAGAACCCATAAAGTGACAGAAAGAAACAAATCTGCTGATGGCAGCCTGGCAGGCTGACAAGAAGGGTCTATCATACCAAACTAGGAGTGGAACATAGTCCCACATTAGCCACCAGACCTGAGACAGCCCAGAATCACATCACAGACCAGCCAGGGCAGTCTTCAGGACAGTGAATAAATGACAGATGTGGCAATTTCCAGACTTCTCAATCCATAAAAGCCAAAGAGAAAATAAAAGATAAGTAGGGAACTCTGTTGGAACTGGGTGAGAGAAGAGCAAGGTCTGGCCCCTAACCCTGGGGCAGCAGAGATGGCTGTGGCTGCAGCTACTGGCCTGTGGCTTCCTCCTGAGCTCTAGGCCTACAGATCATAGGGAGACCAAGCAACCACTGAGAGGGTAATTGTTCTTGATTTGACTTGCTTGGATCTGGATCATGGTCTTGGGTGGCAGTCCTCAGATGAGGAATGCTAGTGTGGCAGAGCTTGTGGTGGCCTTGGAGAGGGCACCCTCCTCATAGCTCTGATAATAGCTGTGCAAAACCCCAGAAATGTGGGACACAGCACTCTCCATTCTGGAAGAAGAGTTCTACCATGACAAAGAGCTCAAAATGGCAATTTCTACTTTTTAAGGCACTCTGCTCCTCATTTGCTTTTTGGGCCTCTTCTGCCATTCGAGTTAGTCTATTTTTAAGGTGTTTTCTTCAGTCAGGTTGTTGACTCTCTTTTCATGATTTTCTTGCATCAGTCTCATTTCTCTCCCCAATTTTTTCACCACTTCTCTTATTTGGTTTGCAAAATCCTTCTTATGCTCATCTATGCCTTGCAAAAGGTCTACATTTTTCTTGGAAGCTTTTGGTGTGGGAGTTCTGTGTTGTGTTCCTCCCATTCCATGCTTTGATACTTTTTGTCCCCCCAAAAGGAATCTAAAGTTGTATTGCTGAGCTTGGTTTGCTTCCTTTGCTCATGCTGCAAGTCAGTTCACTTGATTTTTAAGCTACACTAGATCTCTGCTTCCTGGTGGGGGGAGAACTTTGTCTCAGATTGCTGGGGTTTTTGCAGCTGCCAGAGCTATTAGGAAGTGCAGTCTCTGCAGCCACCACCACCTTTGGCTCACTGAAAATGCACCTCAGGACCACCGCCCAAGACTGCAATCACAATCCAGGCAGCTCAAGGAAAGAGCACTTAGCCTCTGAATGATGTCTTAGCCCCCCTGCTATCTGGGAGCTGGGAACTGGGAGCTCTGGAGCAGCCACGTGGAGGTGGCTGCAGGGCTGCTGCTTCAGACTGCTGCTAGCCCTAGAGGCAGTTGGCCAGACCCTCTTCCCCAAATGTAGCCAAGTTCCACTGACCTTTTCCTTTTGTCCTTATTTCTTATGTGTTGGTAATTCTGGAAACCACCACAGCTGCCAGTGATGTGCTATCCTGAAAGCTCCAGCAACAGCTTCTCCTGAAAGGCCTGGGGCTTAAGCCACATCGGACTGGGCTCTGCTCCCAGAGTGCTGTGATGAGCCCTTTCTGTCCATCTGCTGGTCTGCCTTTAGTGGGAGCCTTTTTTATCTGCCATTTTATGAGTTCTGGATCTCTAAAATTTGTTTAGAGTAACCTTTTATAGGTACTTGATATGGTTATGTGGGGAACCATGGAGTTTTCCTGCTTCTACGACACCATCTTGACTCACCCCACATTATTATCTTTTCGAAGTGCTTTAGTTGCAATTGTATAATGCATGATTATTACCATGTATTTCTTCTTAGGTAGATGCCCAATTTTCATACTTAATTTAACTTGTATTGTTAGGGTTTCATGCCCTTCTAGTCCGATTATAGTAAGAGAGGTTCCATTTTAAAATTTATTAGGGTTTCTATATGTGAGAGGCCTCTGGCCCAGTATCTATTAATGCCCTAGCTGAAGTAGTTGATCCATCTTCCCAATATATAGTTAAGCTCATTTGAAGTCTGTAATCCCATTTGTGTACTCCACTGGAGCTTAACCAATATCCTATTCCCCTTTTAGATGTAACAAACTTGGGTACAATGGGTCAGGAGGAGTTCTAGGGACAGTTTTTACTTCCCTGTTCTATCTAATATTAAGTCCCCTTTCCTGGTACATTCTGTATAATTCATTAGTTGGAAAACCAACCATTTTTTCCTCGTCTATCCCTGCTTTCAATAAAGCAGCAAATAATTCTCTTCCTGACAATGTATTCAGACTGTAAATCCCCTGGCTATTTTCTTCTTCCTCTTGAGAAAATTTATCTTTTCCCCATTCTCCTAGGTCACCTAATTGTGAGATCTTATCCAATACTAACACAGAATGCTTCCCATGCAAATCAGCTAACTCATGTTCCATCTGGATCTTCTCCTTAAGACATTTGTCCCTAGTTTTACACTCAATAGCCCATTCTTTTGCCAGAGAGGAATAAGGCAAATCCTCAGACACCACAGCACTTACTGCTTTTCCTAGAGTATTTCTGTTTTCAAATGGAAGCATTATGTTTTGAGATCCTGTCCATGATGCCAATTTTGTCATTAATGAGATATTAGCAGCTCCTATGAACATAGAAACACAGAAACATACATATATTTTTATGTACATATGTGTATGTGTATATTTATATGTGTCTATGTATATATTAAGGGTCAAATCACATATAATAAGCACTCTCCACTCAAAACTAAACTAGCACAACAGTCATTCTTCACATAAGGACAATATAACGTAGTATTAAAGAAATATAGAAAGACAAAGCTTAACAGAATAATAGAACTATTTATGTACAGCACCAGACTGAGACAGTGCCAAGCTCTGGGTTCACAACAGCTGGGGGGCCCCTTAACAATGGCTACGCAGAGTCTTGTGCAGGAAATCAAAAGGTAAGCATCCTTCTCATAAGCAACTCTGCCTCCCCCCAAGCAATTAAGCTTCCTCCGCCCACATATGCAAGCCCCCCAAGGCAATATCACTCTTCCAGCATATATATGGTTTCACAATGCATATGGTTCCAGAATAGATGTGGTTTTAAAACAAAGACTTGGCACCTGATTTGCTCAGTGCCAAAAGGCATGTAAAGCCACCTGCCCCCCCTCCTAAAAATATTTCTTACCTCTATCAACTCAAGCAGGAGAGCCATGTGGCCTATTTGCTCATCTTCAGAAATTGCTCTATTTCTCCACTGTTGAGCATTCACCTAAAAGCAGCAGAAGACGTTGGCTCCGGCTCACGTTATTTCCTTAGGTAAGTGGTGATCTAGCGCAATGTGGGCTCTAAACCATTACTGTGAAGTACTTGAGATGTCTTTTGGCAGAACCTATGACATTATCTGTTTCATTGGGTAGAAGGGACATGGTGGGGAGTAAATGAAAGATCATGCATTCCACTTCATGCATATATTCTTTTCTGAGGAAAGAAGAACATGAAAAAATCTGTGGAACCCAGTGTCTCAAACAGCCCTTGGCATGTTTTTTTTTAAACTCCAAAGTTTCCTTTAGGTGTTTGCCAGGATAAAAAAGATGTAAACTAATTCCAAGAAGATATATGAGATAGCCATCCGTTTAGGGCAGAGCTGTCCCCATTTGATAAGTCTGGCCCTGAGAAGTTACAGTTGGGGAGTGCTTTGTTGTGCAGTCAGCTAGACAGTGGTACAGGTGCGGTCCTAAGTTTGCTTAAAACTGAAGAGGAGGCATTACTGGGAGAAGTTTCCAAATAGGCCTGAGACATTGCTAGCATTCAGAGAGGTGCGTTGTACAACAGAATTTATAAATCATAAATTAATTGTCATTGAAATATCAATATCTCTCAATATCTCTCAATCTTAGAAGAGTCTGTTGTTCTGCACACTACAGTATGCAGGACTGACATCCTATTGGTTTTGCTCTTCACTCCAGAGCACAGCCTGCAGGATAAAACCTTGTGTGTGTGTGTGTGTGTGTGTGTGTGTGTGTGTATGTGTGTGTGTGTGTGTATGTGTGTACGGACAAGGTATCTCTTAAGAGGAGTGAAATGGAAAACTTAGGGGGTCCAAGTGGTATACCAGCAGGTCATGAAGCAATTAACTACTGGAATTATTTTCATTGGTATAATAAAGGTAGTGACCACTGGAGGACTAAGGCCAGATTCACACCAGGGATATCATAATGTTCAATGACGTTTTTAATTCTCAGTTCTCATGGCAAAGTGTTGTCATGAATGGTGAACCCAGTGGGATGTCACAAATGAAGTAAAGCCAGGCAACCATCATGAAGATGTGCAGGAAACAGATGAGAGTGTCTTGGCTTATTCCTGACTTTAATCAGGTCTAATCTACATTAACAGTGGAGATGCAGAAGAAGAGAAAAAGCCACAGACAAGACTTGTTAATGGCTTTGTTACTCTCCATTTCTTACCTGTCTATGATGTTCTGGGGCTAGTAACTTGTCAGTTATCCACTAATCTTTCCATATCCTCTTTTTCATTGTCCACAGAAACAGTTTTTTTGTTGCCTGCACCCTAAGCCACTCTCTCCATAGGAACCGTGAATCTATCCACCACACTACTTTGCCATCCTCTGAGGGTAGAGAAATAAGCATAGGATCTGTTATCTTCACTTATTCCATATTCCTTCTTGGTTCCATTCCTTTAAGATTTGGTGCTTGTGGGGGGTGAGGGGAACTAGTCTGATAAAAAACAAAAACAAAAACTATGGATACTATGGATATGAGCCATTTAAGAATGAAAATAACAAGAAGTTTGAAAGGGTTAAAGGAATTTACAGTGAGACAGATGCCCATGACACTTTTGGAGCCTTCTGTAACCAATGTCCATGCCATATTTTTCCATAGTCTTGGTGGAAAAAAAGAGACGAGCCTTTGGGTGTGAATTTAAACATGTAAAAACTGCTGTCCTTCAAGCTATGAGTCTCAGTAACTATGATATGTATTTTTCTCCTCATTCTCATGCAAACAGACAAGACAGAGGTGACTGGGATGAGGATAAAGACTGGTCTTAGGAATCTATTGATAGAGCCTTTCAACCTTATCTTAGGGTCCTATGCCTTTAGGACTTTGTAGAAGTAATGATTCCATATTCATGGTTGTTAAACTATCCTCATGAATGGACCATTAAAATGTATTGCATGCTTAGGTAAATGGGAAAGGAAGGGTAAACTCCTGGTCCTCTACCTGACATGAGACTGAGAGAAAAGCAGTCATCAAATTATTGTCCATCAGTTCACAGAGGTAACCACTGTCATCTCTATAGTAGTAAGAATTGTAGACTCTGATGCATGAGGCAACTCTTGTTTTCAGGACCCAGTAATCTATGGTCAATCTACAAGTCCCATTGCTTTTTCAAAGTAGCAAGGAAAGTTATTGATACAGAGACAGTTAACCTGAGGACAACTGCATCAATAAAGTTATGTCTTCTCTACTCCAGCTCCAAGATTAGAAACTGCTTCAACCAAACCACTCTGGGTCATGGGCAAACCTGGAAGGTCATAGATAGCTTCACAATTCTTAAGGCTAAGCTGCAGGTGGTATGGTATGTTAAGAGAGATGTCAAACATGCTGCTGCAGTATTCCTGAGTGCAATCCAAAGGAGATTAACACGTCAGTGAGATATTGTTACCAAAATAAATAAAAATACATTATAACAAAGAAAATGTCCATTTGTGGTTTTCTAAATTGATATGTGGCCTGCAGAGATATAGATATGGTTTTGTGGTCCCCATTTCCATTTGAGTTTGATGCCACCACTGTAGGTCACACTCCCTACAAGAAGTATTCTAACACTTCTTTTTTCCCCCCAACATTTCTCCTCCCTCTCTGTGGGAATGTGAGGGGAGATGAGGGAATCACTTCCTCCTTCAAAGAGGGAATTTGAGAAATTCATGATGAATATCCTTTTCTCCACCACCCTTTACTTCTTCATTTTTATACTTCTAGACTCCCTGATATTCTTTCTTCTGTATCTTCTTCCCATTAATTCAATCTGTAACATTGCTTGCCTCATCATACTCCTATGTACTGAGTTCTCCTTGGTTATATCATCCTCAATACCCTGCTTGCTAAGCATGTGTATGCATCCTGGCCCAGATAAAAGTGAATTTAAAGAAATCATCTTTTAAAAAACTAATTTGTAACATGATTGTAAATTGTTTTTTTACATATTCTTCAATATTTAATGGTTATCATTGTTATTTTCTTTAATATGAATTTTCATTGTAATTGTCTAATTCCACAAGGTTTACTATTTACCATTCCTTTAATTAGTACTTTTCATTAGTACTTTTAAATCATTTAATTTAAGAAATATTTTAGAATTTACTATTGTACATAAATTGTCCTAACATGAAAAATTTTTTTCTTGTTTTTTCCTGTTTACTATTCTTTTTAAAAATTTATTGACTTGTTTATTTACTTTTTGTTTACAAGATTCAGTTCCAGAATCACTTGAGTTTCAGATTTTTCTCTCCTCCCTTATCCCCCTCCCCATGGTGGCATACAATCACACGTAGGACCTGCAAACACTTTCACATTTGTCAATAGTCTGGTTGTATAGAAGCGTTGTAATTCATGGAGAAAACAATGGGGAAAAAAGAAACAAAACCAAACATGGAAAAGAACAATAGCATGTGTTTCTTCAGTCTCTATTTAAAAGCTGATCTTTCTAGATCTTTCTCTGAGTGTAGGTATCTCCTTTCATTCTGAGACTTGTAGAGCTGTCTTTTAACTGTGCTTTGCTGACAAGAGTCCACTTTATCAAGGTTGGGTGTCACAAATATGATGTATTTGTGAGTGTGTACAAATTTTTCCTAGTTCTGCTCTTCTCACTTAGCATCAATTTGTATAAGCCTCTCCAGGTAATTATGAAGTCCATCTCCTTCCCATTTATTATAGCACAATAGTATTCCATTACATTCATATAACATAACTTGTTCAGCCATTCCCCAACTGATGGGCATCCCCTAAGTTTACAGTTTTTTACCACCACAAAGAGAGCTGCAATAAATATGTTTGTACATATGGGTCCTTTTCCCACTTCCATGATCTCTTTGGGATACAACCCCAAAAGTGGTATTACTGGGTCAAAAGGTATGCAATTTTTATAGCCCTCTGGGCATAATTCCAGATTGCCCTCCAGAATGCTTGTATCAGTCCACAGCTCTACCAACAATGCATTAGCGTTCCAATTTTTCCACATTCTCTCCAGTACTTGTCATTTTCCTGTTTTGTCATGTTAGCCTATCTGACTGGTGAGGTGTGGTACCTCAAAGTTGCTTTGATTTGCATTTCTCAAATCAATAGTGATTTAGAGCATTTTTCCATATGCTTAAAGATGTCATTAATTTTTTCTACCTCTGAAAATAACCTGTTCATATCCTTTGCCCATTTATCAATTGTGGAATGACTTGTATTCTTATAAATTTTACTTAATTCCCTGTATATTTTAGAAATGAGACCTTTATCAGAGACACTGGTTGTAAATATTCTTTCCCAATTTCCCACTTCCCTCTTTTTTTTTAATGTAATAAATTTTATTTGTTTCTTCTTCCACTTCCCTCTTAATCTTGGTTACATTGACTTTGCTTGTACAGAAACTTTTCAATTGAATGTAATCAAGCGTATCTATTTTGCATTTTATAATGCTCTCCAACTCTTCTTTGGTAATACAGTCTTCCCTGCTCCATAAATCTGACAGGTAAACTATTCCTTCCTTCACTAGATTATTTACAGTATCAGCCTTTATACCTAGATCATGTACACATTTAGACTTGACTTTGGTGTATGGCATTAGATGATGGTCTATGCCCAGTTTCTGCCATACTATGTTCCAATTTTCCCAGAATTTTTTTTTGTCAAATAGTGAATTCTTAACCCATCGGCTGGGATCTTTGGGCTTATCAAACAGCATATTACCATAGTCATTGATTACTGAGTCTTTTGTACCCAATCAATTCCATTGATTCACTACTCTTTTCCTTAGCCAGTACCAGGCAGTTTTGAGGACTGCTGCTTTATAGTAGAGATTAAAGTCTGGTACAGCTAGGCCACCTTCCCTAACATTTCTTTTCATTAATTGCCTTGATATTCTGGACATTTTGTTCTTCCAAATGAATTTTGTCACTATTTTTTCTAGTTCTATATAGTAATTTTTGGTAGATTGATTGGTATAGCACTAAATATGTAATTTAATTTAGGAAAAATTGTCATTTTTATTATATTAGCTCTACCTAGCCATGAGCAATTGTTGTTTTTCCAATTAGTGAGATTTTATTTGTGTGAAAAGTGTTTTGTAGTTGTGTTCATAAAGGTACTGGGTTTGTTTTGGCAGGTATATTCCCAAATATTTTATAATGTGTACAGTAACTTTAAATGGGGTTTCTCTTTCTATCTCTTGCTGTTGGGCTTCATTGGAAATATATAGGAATGCTGAGGATTTACATTTCTAGTACCAGATATTATTATTAGAGGGGTGATAGTGGACATTCTTGTTTCACCCCTGATCTTATTGGAAATGCTTCTTCTAGTTTGTCCCCATTGCATTTAATACTTGCTGGTGGCTTTAAGTAGATGCTACCTATTATTCTAAGGAAAACTCCATTTATTCCTATACGTTCTAGTGTTTTTAATAAGAATGGATGTTGTATTTTGTCAAGGGCTTTTTCTGCATCTATTGAAACAATCATATAGTTTCTGCTAGTTTTATTGTTGATATGATCAAGGACACTGATGTTTTCCCTAATATTGAACCATCCTTCCATTCCTGGAATAAATCCAAACTGTTCAAAATGTATTATTCTTGTTATAAGTTGCTACAGTCTTTTTGCTAATATTTTATTTAAGATTTTTGCATCTATATTCATGAGGGATATTGGTCTATAATTTTCTTTCTACATTTTGTCTCTCCCTGATTTAGGTATCAGTACCATATTTGTGTCATAAAAAGAATTTGAAAGGACTCCTTTCTCACCAATTTCTAATATGGAAAATTTAACATGTGTGTAATTGTTTAATTTTTCTGTTTGCCTGACCTGTGACTTTCTTAACCTCAATAACAGGTGGTAAGGAAATTCCCTCTCCCAAAGAAGAGAATACAGCTCTCTAGGTTATAGTGTTAGAAGTTTGACTAAGAGGTTAAATAATTTTCTTAAGATTTCAAAGACAACCAGGAATCAGAGGACAGATTGGGAAATAAATCATCATGGTGAAAATACCAGTCCTCTATTCACTATATTATTTGGCCTCTTTTTTGTCCTTAAAAATAATAATTCATACTTTAATTGATAGAAGGTTACTATGTAAATCAATAAGTTAATTCCCAGACTTTTTTTGTTTGTTTGTTTATTTTATTTATTTTCTTGTTTACATCATTCCTTTCCACAAGATTTTGAGTTCCAAAATTTCTCCCCATCTTTCCCCTACCCCAAACACCAAAACAGAGATCTTACTGTAAAGCCACTTCCCCAATCTGCTCTCTCCTATGTCCTCTTCCATCACCCCACTAACTTTCTGGTAGGGCAGGTTGGGTCTCCCTAACCCAGTGCCTGTATATCTTGGTTCCCAGTTGCATGTAATTAATAATAATTATAATATATATATATATATATATGTGAATATATATGTACATTTATATATATTTTAACATTTGATTTTATAACTTTAAATTCTAGATTCTTTCGGTTCCTCCCTTGTCACCCATCCCCACTGGAAGGACAAGAAGTTCCATACATGCTGAACATCTCCACAGTGGACATATTGTGAGAGACTGATTTTATGTCCCTCCTTCCTATCCCGTCCCCCCTGCCCCAGTCTATTCTCTACCCTGTTCCTGTTCCTTTACAGAAGTGTGTGCTTCCAGCAGCCCTCCTCCTGACCTTGCCCTCCCTTCTATCATTCCACCTTTCATCCCCATCCCCCTTACTGTCCTGTGTGGCAAGATCCCCAGTTTAGAGTTTATGTCATTCCTTCCCTAAGCCAAATTCAATGAGACTAAAGTTGACCCTTTCCCTTTTGCCTTCTTGTTCTTCCCCTCCATTGTAACAGTTATTCCTTCCCATTTTTATATGGGATGATTAACCCCATTCTGTCTCTCCCTGTCTCCTCTCATTCTAATCCTCTCCCATCTCAGAATTTCCCCTTTTAAAGTATCATCCCTTCCTATTCAATTAATCCTGTGCCCTCTATGAACTCATATACACAGATACTCAGATATGTATTCATATGCATATATACCCTCCTATATAGACATGTTTAAGTATACGTATATATGTATATATACATACATACATATACACACACACATTTGTATTCCGGTCACCTACACTCATAATGAGAAAAAGTTTCATAAGTCACTATTATTGTTTTTCCATATTGGCATGTAAATATTTGATAAGTTCCTTATGATTTCTTTCCTATGTTTACCGTCTCGTGCTACCTGTGTTTGAATGTCAAATTTTCTGTTCAGTTCTGGTTTTTTTCAGCTAGAATGCTTGAGCATCTTCTACCTCACTGTATGACTATATTTTCCCTTGTAAGATTATACTCAGTTTTGCTCTGTAGGTGATTTTTGGTTTTAATCCTAGCTCCCTTGATCTCTGGAATATAATATTCCAGGCCCTTCAATCCCTCAATGTAGAAGCTGCCAGATCCTGAGTTATCCTAATTATAATTTCCACAATATTCAGATTGGTTCCTCTTGGCAGCTTGTAATATTTTGTCCTTGATCCAGGGACTCCAGAACCTGGCTATAACATTTCTAGGAGTTTTCTTTTGGGGATCTTTTTCAAGAAATGATCAGCGAATTCTTTCAAGTTCTATTTTGCCCTCTGGTTCTAAAATATCAGGACAAATTTCCTTGAGAATTTCTTGAAGGATGCTTTCTAAGTTCTTTTTTTGATCATGGCTTTCAGGTAGTCTAATAATTTTTAAATTTTCTCTCTTGGATCTATTTTCAAGCTCAGTGGTTTTTTTCAAGGAGATATTTCACACTGCCTTCCATTTTTCATTTGTTTGTGTCTGTTTAATAGTATCTTGATTTCTCATAAAGTCATTTGCTTCCATTTACTCCACTCTAATTCTAAAGGAATTATTCTCTTCAGAATGCTTTTTAGATTTTTTTCCATCTGGCAAATTTGACTTTTTAAGGCATTCTTCTCCTCATTGGCTTTTTGGGCCTCTTTAGCCCTTTGAGTTAATCTGTTTTTTAATGTGTTATTCTCTTCAGTCAGGTTGTTGACCTCTTTTCATGATTTTCTCGCATCATTCTCATTTCTCTTCCAATTTTTCTTCCACTTCTTTTATATGGTTTTCAAAGTCCTTTTTAACCTGATCTATGGCTTGTAGACAATCTTCATGTTTCTTGAAAGCATTTGGTGTGGGAGTTCTGACTGTGTTGTCTTCCTCCCATTCCATACTTTGATCTTTTTGTGCCCAAAAAAGGATTCTAGAGTTAAGTTACTGTTCTAACTTTACTTCCTTTTCCTACTCATTTTCCAGTAAATTATTTGTGTTTTTAGCTCTGTGGAATTCTGCTTCCAGAGGAGAAAGCTCTGTTCCGAAACACTGGGGTTTTCACAGCTGCCAGAGGTATTCTTGGGCTGCTGACACCCCCACCAGCTTTGGCTCACTGAAAATTCACCCCAGGACCACCACCAAAGACCATGATCTGGATCAAGGCTGCTCAGCACAAGAGGAGTTGTCCTTTGAATGATCACTTGGTCCCCTTTCAGTCTGCAGGCCAGGAGCTCTGAAGCAACTGAGTGGACACAGCTGCCGCTTCTGCCACTTCTTTTGCTCCCTTGCCCTGGGGGCAGTTTGGCTAGAATGCTTTTCTCCCCCAAATTTAACTGAATTCTCCTGACCTTTCACTCAGTCATTATTTCTTCTGGCTTGATAAATCTTGAAACTGCCACAGCTGCCATAGATCCACTATCCTGAAGACTCCAGTTGCAGCTCCTCCTGGCCACCCTGGGGCAAGGCAATATGCTGGGTTTTGCTCCCAGCCTGCTCTAATAAGCCCCTCTGCCAAGCTGCCTTCAGTGTGAGATGTGTTTTCTGTATTTTTTTTGCATTTTGGAGCCCTAAAATTTTTTTAGATTAATATTTTATCAGTATTTGAGGTGGCTGTGTGGGAGCTATGAAACCTTTCTGCTTCTACCTAATTCCTAGACTTGTAATTTGTGCTATCATTATATTAAATATATTCCCTACAGTTTAAATTTTTGTTTGTGTTATAGAGACTCTTTCCCCCAAAAAGGTGCTGAAGGTAAAGAAGGAAGCCCTTCTCTCCCCCAAGACAGAAGACAAATCCAATGCTTTGAAGGCCAAGAAGGTGGTGCTGAAGGAAGTCCATAGGCAAAAAAAGAACTGAACCTCCCCTACCTTTCAGTTACCCAAGACACTAAGACTTTGAAGGCAGCCCATATACACCTGGAAAAGTACCCCTCAGAGAAACAAACTTGATCACTATGTCATCATTAAGGTTCCTTTGAACACTGGCTCTGCTATGAAAAAGATTGAGGACAAAAACACTATAGTCTTCATTGTGGACATCAGCACTAACCAGCGTCAGATCAAGCAGGCCATAAAGAAGCTGTATGACATTGACAAGGCCAAGGTCAACACACTGATCTGGCCTGATGGAGAGAAGAAGGCTTATGTCTGTCTTTCTCCAGACTATGTTGCTTTAGATGTTACTAACAAAATTGGAATCATCTAACTTACTGTGTCGACCTGTTTCCCATTCCATCTAAAATAAAAAGCTTTCCAGAAAAAAATAGAAAGGGATTTTATGAAATTTTAAAGGGTAAGAGGGAGATGCTGCGATGGCTAGAAGATTTCAAAATACCTGTAACCCCTGGTATAATGGCTCCCATCTTCATATTATGCTTTAAGAATCATATCATATTCTTTTGGTCAGTATCACAATACAGTTTTTATATAAAGTGCTTCCAATTTTACAGTGAAGAAACGGCAGAAACGAGGGACCAGATTTCTTGTCCACGATGGCACATAAATATTACATTTCAGGAAATATGCTCAAATTCAGGTGCTTTGACCAGTGTTCTTTCCATGACACTATGTTGTCTCTTCTGGAAATGGGATATTTTTCAGGAAAAAGGGGAGAATTAGGTCCATTATTTAAGGGATTTGAAAAGCCCCTTAAAGGGCTATGAGACCTAAGGAATTGGATAGACAATGTAGAATCTCCTCTTCATCTAAGAAAAATCTAAGAACATTCCAAAAATCCATTGAGTAATTTTGAATCTGGGAAGAAAATAAAATCCAAAACAGGAGTATAGGCCTATAAAAGATCTTTCCTTTTTCCAGAACCCCACCTAAATTGCTTGGAGGCAAGACCTAGCCAGGGCACAACCTTAGAGCCCCTCATTTTTGAACTTCAATGTCGTTGGACATTGGACACAGCCAGACTCTGACATCTCTAGCAGCTCAGGAAAGTTTCTTTCCCAGCTGACACTGACTAATGTTTGATCTGTCCTTCCATTTGCTACTTAATGCTGAAGGGAATTCTCAGTAATTATTCATTATTATTTTTAATGATTTGCACTTGAGACAAAAGTTAATTTTATCTGAATCATCCCTAACCTACCTCTCAGACTGTCTTGTCCCCTACTGGTGACATGATAATTGTTGCTCTGGTGAAGCTGGGGTCACAGAATTTGCTTCCCATAAATGGTCCACTCCTGGGCTACCCTGCAAAATACACAGAAGTTTATGGGGAGCATGGGGTTTACACGTTCACAGATCTTTCCTGTGTCTTAGCAGCTGAGAATAAGATAAGTATGAAGTAAGTGCGGCATGTGTATCTTTATCTTCCAGACTCAGAAGAAGGGATTTGGATGAGAATGGATTTCTTCAGGGCTTCAACCTAATTCAGGATTCCTTTAATTGAGAAAGTAAATTAGTCTGGAGAAGTCTGTGAAAGGGAAGCTGGGGTTTTCTCCAGTGATCTCAGGATAACTAATGATCAGTAAGGGTGATCTTCCTTTGCACAGAACTACGATTCCTATTTTTATTTTTAGAGCCCTGAATCCTTTTTTATCTTTAAATATCTTGCTTGTGTCTTTTCTGTAGTCTCTCAGTTCTTTCTTATCACCCTGCTCTAATCTGCTCTAGAATGATGTAGATGGCTCATTTCCTTTTTGAATGGGGCACCCATTTGAGGATCATTCTTCTCTCCTGTGTATGCTCTTCTAAACTCTTTTAATGTCTTTCAAAAAGGCTTCTAAGATGCCTCAAATTGACCTATAGTATAGTTGGTATATTGTTGTTTTTATTTAGTCAATTATTCCTGTCTGACCCTTATGTTCTTTTGAAGAGCCAAGTCTAACAAAGTAGATTATCACACAACATTGCTCTTACTGTGTTACATATTCTCTTGATGTGCTAATTTCACTCAGCATCAATTCATTAAGTCTTCATAGATTTTTTCGGAAATCTACCTGCTAATAGTTTCTTATTACATAATGTTATTCCTTTACATTCATGCTCCACCTCTTATGCCATTACCCAATCGAGAGGCCTCCCCTCAATTTCCAATTTTGCTACCGTAAATGAATTGCTATAAAAATTTTTGCATTTATGGATCTTTTTCTCTTTTTGATGATTTCTTTGGGATACAGAGTTATTAGTAGTATCGCTGAATCAAAGGTTAAGCATGGGTTTATACCCTTTGGATATAGTTTGAATTGCTCTCCTGAATGGCTGGATCAGCTCACAACTCAACCAACAACGGATTGTAACAATATTCCCATGTCTTCTCCAACACGTATCATTTTCTTTTTCTGTCATATTAGCCAATATGATAGATGTGAGGTGGCACTTCAAAATTATTTTAATTTGCCTTTCACTTATCAATAATGATTTAGAGAATTTTTAATGTAACTCTAGATAGCTTTGATTTCTTCCTCTGAAAACTGCCTATTTGACCATTTGTCAATTGGGGAATGACTTTCATTCTTATAAATTTGACTCAATTCTCTACATATTTTAGAAATGAGGCTTCTTTCAGAAACATTGGCAGTTAAAATTGTTTCCCAGCTTTCTGCTTTCATTCTAATCTTGGTTGCCCTGGTTTTGTTTATGCAAAGCTCTTTTAATTTAATGTAGTCAGAACTTTCCATTTTGCATTTTGTAATGTTCTCTATCTCTTTTTTTGGTTATAAACTCATCCCTTCTTCATATATCTGAAAGAAAACCTGTCTCTTATTTTCATAATTTGCTTATGGCATCACCCTTTATGTCTAAATCATGTACCCATTTTGACCTTATCTTGCTACTCAGTGAAAGATGTTGGTCCATGTTTATCTTATGCCATACTATCGTAGAATTTTCCCAGAATTTTTTTTGTTAAATAATGAGTTTTTCTCCCAGAAGCTAGAGCCTTTGGGTTTATCGAAAAGTATATTATCTCAAGAGATACAGAAAAAGTTATTGAAAAATTCCACAGCAATTCCTATTAAAAACACCAGAGACTCTAATAAAAAATGGAGTTTTCCTTAAGTAGTATATATCTAAAACCATTGGCAAGTATTATGTGTAATGAAGAAAAGCTAAAAGGTTTCCCAATAAAATTGGGATGAAGCAAGAAAGTTCATTATCACCTCCATTATTTCATATCACTCTAGAAATGTTAGTTTTAGCAATGAGAGAATAAATAAAAATTGAAGCAATGAGAATAGTAAAAGAACCCTAGAGAGATTCCTAGAGAATTAACTAAAAACACTATTTTAAATAATTAGCAACTTTAGCGAAGTTTCCAAATACAAAATAAATCAAAATAAATCATTGACAATTACATATAAATATATATGCATATTTATGTATATATGTATTTTTGTCTATATAGGTGTATATATATATATATACACACACACACACATATCATGAACAAAAGCCAATAGCAAGAGATAGAGAGATAGAAAGAGACGTAGTCACATAGATATAGAGATATAACCACATAGTCTATAGAAAGATATAGAAATATAGTCACATTTCATTCAAAGTAACTGTGGACTATATAAAATATTTGGGAGTCTACTTGCCAAGATCAAGCCAGGAACGATATGGACACAATTACAAAACACTTTCCATACAAATAATCTCAGATCTAAATAACTGGAAAATATTTATCATGAGTAGGCTGAGCTCACATAACAGAACTACTGAGAGAGAAGAAAAAAACATCAAGTATCTCAAGGGCAAAACTTAAAAAAAAGTAGGAAAAGAAATGCCCATATCACTGCAATACCTTAAAGTGTATAATAAGGCAGTAATCAATAAAGTGAACTGAAAGAGAGACAGAGATAGAAAAAGGAGAGAATGAGAGAGGGAGGGAGGGAATGAGGAAAGAAGAGAGTTAAGGAGGGAAGAAGAGAGAGAGAAAGAGAGAGAGAGAAAGAGAGGGAGAGAGGGAGAGAGAGAGAGACAGAGAGAGAGAGAGAGAGAGAGAGAGAGAGAGAGAGAGAGAGAGAGAGAGAGAGAGAGAGAGTTAGAAGGAGGATCTCTTGTCAGTGGAGCAGAAAAGCAAACAACCGTAGGAACACGGTGTTCAATAAAATTGAAGGCAAATTACTTTTTTTTTTTATCAGTCAGCATTACAGACCCGGTACTAGGGATACAAATATAATCAATGAAAGGATCCTTACTTGAAAGGAGTGAGGAGGGTTTTACTTTACAAAGGTAAGACATCATATCACATTTCCAGTAACGAAGAGGAGGGTGAGTGAACTTTGCTATGCATAGGGAAGAGGTTGGAGCTACTTAAAAGTGGGGAGAAAGGAAGGCACTCCTTCCTTCGTCCCCTCAGTAGTGGGGTGGGGAAAGTGAAATCAAAGATGTGTAGTTTTCCAAGCAGGCAGTTCAGGTTTGAGGGAGAAGAATTCAACTTGGGAAGCCAGGGTTTCAGGAGAATCAGACTGTGTCAGGCAGGATGCTGGGGTCCAGGGGTCTCAGACTGTGAGTAAGTCTTGGCTGTGGTTTTGCATGTAGATTGGTTAGATTTCATGCCTGATGAGGGCTAAGCCTAGAGAAGCAACAGCAGTGTCAAAGCCAAGATGAGGAAACTGGTCCCCCAACTGAAGATGCCTGGGGCCGAGCACAAAGCATAATATTTAGCCACGGCTTCATTGGGGTTTCCCTGGGCTCGGTAAAACCACATGTGGATGCATTTGTCACTGCCTTGGTGAAAAGAGCTTGCTTTATAAGAGTGTCTCCAAATGTTCTCACATAGGGAGGCTGGTGTGGGGAAGTAAAATGTGAAAGGGTGGCAGACACTCTCAACTGGGCACTTGTTATACCCTGAAGTCCAATTCCAGTCTTTGTACCAGTTCTCTTTGCAGGTATATGAGGTTCTTCAGTATTCCCACCACTAGTTACAGTCCTCCCTGCACAGGGGAACATTCAGGACCTGTTCTCTCTGCCAGCTTGAGGCCACCAGCTGGATCCAAGCTCCTAGGTTGAGAGAGCACGCGTAAAGACTAGTGTCCTGGATAAAGTGGCATTTGCAGGCTTGCATCATATTTCCACAGTGGTTATAGTTGAAGTGGTACAGGTTAGAAGTGTCATTGTGGGCACCATGACTTGTTTTGACAGTGCAAAAGACATTTTTCTTCCATGGGCTACACTGGTGATGAAGGTCATTTTCTGGACCAGGTTCTGCCTGGTGGTATTTAGCATCCATGCAGACATTGAGCAGATCATTACCCTTTAGAACCTCATGGGCCATGGACATGATGCTCAGGAACAGCAACTCCCATCCTGGTTGAGCCATGATATCTTGGACCTGTCTCCTCTAGGTTCCTAGAGGTCCTAAGAAAGCCTGAAGCCCAAAATAATAGGAAAGACCCCAGGCATGTTACTTGAAAGAATCACTATTTCATAATAACTCTTGCCACAATTGGACAGCCATCTGGCAGAAAACAGGTTTAGGTCAACACTTCATAATAATTCCAATCTAATTCAGTCCCAACCAATCAACTTTAATAAGCATCTGCTATGTGCCAGGCATTGCCCTTAGATCTCAAAGTACAATTAATAAAAAGAAAGACAATCTTTGCCCTCAAGGAGTTTACAATCTAATGGAGGTAGGGAGATAATATACCATAAAATAAGATTGTAAGTTATGGGAGGTAGTAAGCAGGTTCTTGGGAGGCAGGAGAGGAGAATGAGACGCCAGTGGACTTCTTGTTTTGTGGAGCCGAAACCAGGCAGAGCAGCTAATGTGGAGTGAACTGATTCAAAACTACTTGTTTCTGCCCTTCATAAAGGTAGGCATTGGGAAGAGTTTGGCACTCTATTTTGCAGCCCACAATCAGAGGGCAGATGAGGCTGAGGCTGTTGTGTCAGCCAAGGTTTGAGTTAGTAGTATGGTGATGAGATTGAATGAGGTGATGATAATCTGGGAGGGCCATTTTGTTCCATGAAGTTGAAACCAGATAGAGCGCCAGATGCAGCGTGAAATATGTACATATGGGAGTATATACCTAGAGGAGGTTCAGATGAATATATCATCTACCCATAAAAGGCCACCTCATAAACAAATTGGAGAAACAAAGTATACATTATCTTAAAATTGTATGAATAAAGGAAGAGTTTGTAAAAAAAATGGGCAGAGAAGATGACAAGATGTTTATCTTTCATCATGAAAAATTGTAATATTTTTAGAAAAAAACAACGTAATACAGTTAAAATTAGAGAGGATATAAGTAAATGGATTAGGACACATTTATAGGAAGTTTCTCTGATAAAAATCTCATATCAAAGATATAAAAAACTCATTCGTATTTATCAGACAAATTCATTTCACAATAGACAGATACATTAAACCATAACCAATAGGTAGTTTTCAAAGGCCAAAATCCAAAGGATGGACAACCAAATGAACAAATGATCTAAATCACTCTTAATTAGGAAAATCCAAATTAGAGGAATTTAGATTCACCCTCTCACCCATCAGCATGGCTAATACAATTAAAAAGGAAAGTGACAAATGTTGGAGATACCGCAGGAAAAGAGGAAAAATAATCTGAAAATGGTGGAGCAGAGAATTTGTGTAATTATTCTGAAAATCAGTTTGGAAATAAGCCTACAAATTATTAAAGTATGTGTGTCCTTTGATACAGATATATGACTACTAGATTTATACTCTGATGACTCATAAAAGAATAAAAGTAACTACAATATATGTGACTATATACAAAACTTAGTAACAGTGAGAAAGTAAATATATTAAATCTTCAGTTTTCTGCATGTAATTATTGCTTTGCTGAACTCCAAAGTATGTCAAAGTTGCTTTCCCTATAATTGAATTGTACAATTTTGCTAATTTTGCTCTGCATTAGTACATACAACTCTTCAAAATGTCTCAGAAACTTTTATGTAATTTCTGATGATACGATAGTATCTTTATTATGCTCCCATAATATGAAGGTTTAGCCATTTCCCTATAGGAATATTGTCCTTTATTTTAAAAGTTTTGGTTACAATGAAAAAACCTTATAGAAATATTAACGTAATCCAAATATCCAAATATATGCTAAATGAATAACTATAAATGTTATATAAATATATGTGTTCACATCTGCAGATAAAATATATTTACCACAATAAGATAAGAAAGAAGCTGGCAAAGCAAATACTAAGTCTTTTTTTCTATGTCCTTTGTAGATGGAGATAATAAAATATAATAGTCTTGAATTATTGGTTCCAGTGGCAGATGGCCTACTCAAAGACGTAATTGTACATGATGTTAAATTTCAGAATTAAGAGTTCTGTACATCGAATTCTCAGCGAAGGAGTTTTTCTGTCATCAATATCTTCAACTATGTTATGTAGTGTATTATTGGAATTCTCCTCATTTAACTCTATCACCAAAGAACTCAACGATTCAGTTTCAAAGAATAACCTTCTACAAATGAAGGACAAAACACATTATAAACTTGCCTATCAATAATATCTTCTTGAATATTCACCTGACAATAATAACAGAGACATTCTCCATCGGTTTTCTGGATGGGAATGAACAATGACCATATTGACACAGAAAGTGTCTCCTTCATCTCAGGAAATAACTTCTGCTCCTTGTTTTTCTGAATAAATACACATTAACTGTTTTTGATTGCTATACAGTCCCATTAATAAAAAGAGAATGACTTCTAATGACCTAGCTCTAGGGCTCTTGTTTCTCTTTCAGACTGGATTTGGGGCCCTGGGGAATTCCTTCCTCCTGGGCCTGTATATCATCACTTTCTTCATTGGTCCCAGGCTGAGACCCATTGACTTGCTTCTCTCCCACCTGGCCTTTGTCAATAACTTAGTGCTTCTTTCCAAGGGGATTCCTCAGACAATGGCTCTTTTGGGGTTTACCAATTTCTTGGATGATGTGGGATGTAAACTTGTCTTTTACTGTCACAAAGTAGCCCGGAATCTTTCCCTTTGCACCACCTGCCTCCTGAGTAGCTTCCAAGTCATCACTTTAGGTCCTACAAGTTCTTGGTGGGTAAAAGTTAAAGCTAGAGCTCGAAAGTACATTGTCCCATTGTTTCTTTTGTGCTGGATCTTCCATCTACTGACAAATTCCTTAATTATTTTATATATGAAAGGCCCAAAGGTAAACAATAGCACTGTTGAAGGAAAGGATTTCATTTACTGTTGTACATTTAATGTTTCATTTTATATTGTACTATATATACTCATAATCTCCCTTCCTGATGTTTTGTGTGTAGGAATCATGGTTGGGACTAGTGGGTATTTGCTTTTTGTCTTGTATAGACACCATCAGAGAGTTCAGTACATTCAGGGCAAAAGTGATGTTGCTAGTGGTTCTCCTGAGACTAGAGCCACCCAAACTGTCCTGCTGCTTGTCATCCTGTTTGTCTCCTTCTACTCCCTGAATTCTATCCTGACATCATATATTTACTATGGGAAATCTTCTTCCTGGCTGGTTCATATATCTGCCTTCCTGGCTGCCTGCTTTCCAGCTTGCAGCTCCTTTATTTTGATGGTCAGTGACTCCCAAGTTCGAAAATACTGCTTGGCCTTCTGGGAAAAGAAAATGATACAGTTCTGAGAAAGCTCAGTGGTTTCACCTCAAACTATTCTCAACGACTAATATAAATGAGAAATGAAAATTATAATTGTCACATGGGGTGCAGGAAAATGGGAACAATAACACACTCTTTCAGCTAAGGATTGGTCTATTTCAGATAAAATTTGGGACTGTAGTCCCCAAATGGTTTGCCTTTGTATATCTTTTGACCCCTCTATATCAATACTGGGAATATTTTCCAAAGAGATGGAAAAAATCATATCTGTACACACACATATCTAGAAACTCATTCCATAGTAGTCTTAAATTGAGAATGAAAGGAGCATCTTTCTACAGGGGAATGCCTACAAAGTACATCATATTATTCAAATGGATTGTCATTTTGAAATACAAGATGATGTAATGGTTTTCCATGGAAACTCTTCTATGAATGAAGATCAAAATGAGAATGACAATTTATACAGTGATGTTATAGATAAAAAATTGAAATATTCTAGAACCTTGATCAATGCAATGATAAATCACAAATCCAGTGACCTGATGAAGAAATACACTACTCAACTCCTTCCACAGAAATAATGAGCTTAAAATGCAATGGTAGAGTTTTAGGCATGTCAAAGTCAGAACTTGTTTTTATGGACTATGCACATTTGTGATGAGGTTTTATGGATCA
>CM053596.1:65601549-65622150 GCA_028646575.1 Pseudocheirus occidentalis
CAGGTCCTTGTCCAGTCCTCAAGGCAATCCCTGGCACACACTGAAGTTCACAAGGTTCAGCACACCTCAAACCCTTCAGGACTTCTCTTGCCTGGAACTCAAGGATCAGCCAGGCCACCAACAAACAAAGTCCCATCCTGTTCATGTCTCCAGTCAGCTTCACTCAGGAACCAAATCCAAAAATCTGTTTGTCTCTGAAATTCTCCTGCTTATAAACACTGGCCTTCTCCCAAGTCAACATGGTTCAGGGGAGTGTCTCAGCCAATGGCATTCTTCCAAGTCAACAGCGAAATTCACACCTTTCCACCAGGGGGGGAATTCACACCTTTTCACCAATGGACAGAGTTCTGTACTTAACACTAGGTTACTAGGATCTACTTAAAGTCTGATCAAACAAATTAATTACCATTAGAGGAGCTGACCTCAAAACCAAGAAGATTTAATTCAAAATCATGCTTCTGATATGTATCAGCTGTATCACTCTGAACAAGTTATTAAAGCTTTCCCATCTAGTGCTCCTAGATAACTCTCCAACTATAAATTTCAGAGAATATGCCACTGTTTTGGCAAAATAAATTCCTTTATTAGTCAGTTTTCTATATCTGTCAGATCACAAGTCTAGTTCCCATTCCTTCCCCTATCTCTAAATGATTTCTATCCTTCCTGTAGAACTCCTTAGTGAGGCAGTGGAAAAGATAATATAAACTAGGTGACATAGTTTCCTCATTCTTATCCTGACATGCCTCGGCCCATTTCTTCTCTCAACAGATAGAACAATCTGAGCAGTAGACTCGATTTGCTTTTTAAGATCATAGGGGTGAAGAATTTTATGATAAGATATTAATTTTTATTTAAATCTTGCTTTAATAACCATCCTATTTCAATTAATTTTTATTTCTTGGAACACGAAGTGCTTCATTTTAGTTAATGAAGGGAAAGAGGTTGTGCTCAATTTTAATTGCAATAATAAAAATTATGCAGTAGTCAGATAGCATACTCATTTCATTTCTTTGTTGTTGTTGTTTCCCTATCCCGTCCCCCACTTCTTCTATTCTCTACTTTGTCACTGTCCTTTTACAAAAGTGTGTTTTTTTAATGACTTTCCACCCATCTTACCCTCCCCCCATCAATCCCCCTCTCATACTTTTCCCCCTACTCTCTTGTAGGGCAAGATAGCCAGTTTAGAGGATATGTCATTCCCTCCCTAAGCCAAATTCAATGAGAGTAAAGTTGAGCAATTCCCTTTTGCCTTCCTGCTCTTCTCCTCCATTGTAACAATTACCCCTTGCCTCTTCTATATGATATAATTAACCCCATTCTGTCTCTCCCTGTCTCCTTTCAGAATATTAATATCCTACCTCTCAATTTACCTTTTAAAATATCATCCCTTCCTATTCAATCGATCCTTTGCTCTCTGTCTATGTATACCTGTACACATATATAAGCTCACTCACATATGTATTCATATGCGTACATATCATCCTATATAGACATATGTGTGTATACATATATACTCATTTATATTCCATTAAACTATCCTCATACTGAGAAAAGTTTCATAAGTTGTAATTATTGTTTTTCCATGTAGGCATATAAAGGGTTCAAATTTGATAAGTTCCCTATGATTTCTTTTCCCTGTTTACCTTCTTGTAGTTGAATGTCAAACTATTCAGCTCTGGTTTTTTTTTCAGCAAGAATGCTTGAAAGTCCTCCACCTCACTGAATGACTATATTTTCCCCTAGAAGATTATACTCAATTTTGCTGGGTAGGTGATTCTTGGTTTTAATCCTAGCTCCCTTGATCTCCAGAATATCATATTCCAGGCCCTTCAGTCCCTCAATGTAGAAGCTGCCAGATCCTGGGTTATCCTAATTGTGTTTCCACAGTATTCAAATTGCTTCCTCTTTGCAGCCTGTAACATTTTCTCCTTGGTGTGGGGATTCTGAAACTTGGTTATAACATTTCTAGGAGTTTTCTTTTGGAGACCTTTTTTATGAGGCAATTGGTTAATTCTTTCAAGTTCTATTTTGCCCTCTGATTCTAAAATATGAGGGCAATTTTCCTTGAGAATTTCTTGAAGGATGCTTTCTAAGTTCTTTTTTTGATCATGGCTTTCAGGTAGATCAATAATTTTTTAATTGTCTCTGCTGGATGTATTTTCCAGGTCAGTGGTTTTTTCAAGGAGATATTTCACATTACCTTCTATTTTTCATTTGTTTGGATCTGTTTAATAGTATCCTGATTTCTCACAAAGTCATTAGCTTCCATTTTCTCCAATCTAATTCTGAAGGAATTATTAAATTATTTTTAAATTATTAATTAATTAATTAAATTAAATAATAAGTATGTTCAGTGAAATTTTGTAATTTTTTTCCATCTGTCAAATTTTACTTTTTAAGGCATTTTTCACCTCATTGACTTTTTGTGTCTGTTCTGCCCGTTCATTTCATCTAGTTTTTAAGGTGTTATTTTTTTAGTCAAGTTTTTGACTCTCTTTTTATTATTTTTTGCATCAGTCTCTTTTCTCTCCCCAATTTTTCCTCTCCTTCTCTGATTTGGTTTTCAAAATCCCTCCTAAGCTCCTCTATGGCTTGCAACCAGTCTATATTTTTCTTGGAAGTGTTTGGTGTGGGAGTTCTTATTGTGTTGTCTTCCTCCCATTCCAAGCTTTTATCCTTTTTGTCCCCCAAAAAGGAATCTAGAGTTTCATTGCTGAGCTTTCTTTGCTTCCTTTGCCTGTTCATGTTGCCAGTCAGTTACTTGGCCTTTAGGCTCAGTATAACTCTAACTTCAGAGGGGAGCCTGTTGTCCCAAATGGCTGGGGTTTTCACAGCTGCTGGAGCTATTATGAGACACATTATCTGCAGCCCCCATCACCTTTGGCTCACCGAAAACCCACCTCTGACCACCATGCAAGACTGTGATCACAATCCAGGCAGTTCAAGGCAAGAGCACTTAGCCTTTGAATTATCTCTTGCCCCACCCCCCCGCCATCTGCAGTCTGAGAGCTCTGAAGCAACCATGTAGAGGTGGCTGTAGGGCTGCTGCTTCAGACTGCTCCTAGCTCTGGAGGCAGCTGCGCAGACCCTCTTCCCCAAATTTAGCTGAGTTTCACTGACCTTTTCCCTTTGTCCTTATTCCTTATGTGTTGGTAATTCTGGAAACCACCACAGCTGCCAGTGATCTGCTCTCCTGAAAGTTCTAGCAAGGGCTTCCCCTGGAAGGCCTGGGGCTAAATCTTCATGGGACTGGGCTCTGCTCCCAGCATCCTGCAATTAGCCCTTTCTGTCCATCACCTGGGCTGCCTTCAGTGGGAGCCTTGTTTCTCTCTCATTTTATGAGTTCTAGAGTTCTAAAATTTGTTTAGAGACATGTTTTTTAAAATTTTAAAATTTTAAAAATTAATTATTGTACTTATTTTCTTGTTTACATCATTCATTTCCAACAAACTTTGAGTTTCAAATTTTCTCCCCGCCTTTCCCCCACCCCAACCCCAAAACAGCGATCTCACTGTAAATTCCCTCCCCCAGTCTGCTCTCTGTTATGTCCTCCTCCAACACCCCTCTAACTTTCTGGTAGGGCAGGGAGGGTCTCTCAACCCCAATACCTGGATATCTTAATTCCTAGTTGCATATAGTCAATGATAATAATTATATATATATGCATCCATATACATATACACACACCCACTCCCTCACACACACACACACACATATCCATTTTTAACATTTGATTGTAGAGCTTTAAATTCTAGATTTTTTCTGTTCCTCCCTTGTCACCCATCCCCACTGGAAGGACAGCAATTCAATACAGGCTATACATGTGTAATTACACAGGACATCTCCACAGTGGACATATTGTGAGAGGCTGATTATATGTCCCTCCTTCCTATCCCCCCACACTAGTTCTATTCTCTATCCTGTCTCTATCCCTTTACTGAAGTGTGTGCTTCCAGCAACCCTCCCACTGACCCTGTCCTCCCCTCCTCCATCCCACCTCTCATCCCCGTCCCCCCTACTCTCCTTTGTGGTAAGATGCTCAGTTTAGAGTTTATGTCATTCATTCCCTAAGACAAATTCAATGAGAATAAATGAAAGTAAAGTTGTAACAGTTATCCCTTGCCTCTTCTCTGTGGGATGATAAGCCCCATTTTGTGTCTCCCTGTCTCTTCTCATTCTAGTCCTCTTCCACCTAAGAATTTCACCTTTTAAAGTATCTTCCCTTCCTATTCAATTGATCCTGTATCCTCTGTGTACACATATACACACATACACACATGCTCAGATATGCATTCATACACATATATAACTTCCTATGTAGACATATGTGTAGATATACATACACACACATATATACATATGTACACACACACACATAGACACACACACACACACACACACATATATATATATGTATGAATATGTTTGTATTACCTTCACCTATCCTCATACCAAGAAAAGTTTCATAAGTTGCTATTATCATTTTTCCATATTGGCATGTAAATAGTTCAACTTTGCTAAGTTCCTTATGATTTCTTTCTCATGTTTACCTTCTCATGCTTCTTGTGTTTGAATGTCAAATTTTCTGTTAATTTCTGGTTTTTTCAGCAAGAATGTTTGAAAGTCCTCCACCTCACTGAATGACCATATTTTCTCCTAGAAGAGTATACTCAATTTTGCTGGTTAGGTGATTCTTGGTTTTAATCCTAGCTTTCTTGATCTCTGGAATATCATATTCCAGGCCCTTCAGTCCCTCAATGTAGAAGCTGCCAGATCCTGGGTTATCCTAATTGTGTTTCTACAGTATTCAAATTGCTTCCTCTTTGCAGCGTGTAATATTTTCTCCTTGGTGAGGGGATTCTGAAATTTAGTTATAACATTTCTAGGAGTTTTCTTTTGGGGATCTTTTTTATGAGGCGATCGGTTAATTCTTTCAAGTTCTATTTTGCCCTCTGATTCTAAAATATGAGGGCAATTTTCCTTGAGAATTTCTTGAAGGATCCTTTCTAAGCTCTTTTTTTGATTATGGCTGTCAGGTAGACCAATAATTTTTTAATTGTCTCTGCTGGATGTATTTTCCAGGTCAATGGTTTTTTCAAGGAGATATTTGACATTACCCTCTATTTTTTCATTTGTTTGGATCTGTTTAATAGTATCTTGATTTCTCATGAAGCCATTTGCTTCCATTTGCTCCACTCTAATTTTGAAGGAATTATTCTCTTCAGAATGCTTTTTAGATTGTTTTTCCATCTGGCAAATTTGACCTTTTAAGGTATTCTTCTCCTCATTGGCTTTTGGAGCCTCTTTTGCCATTTGAGTTAATTTGTTCTTTAAGGTGATATTTTACTTCAGTCAGGTTGTTGACTCTTTCTTGCATCATTCTCATTTCTCTTCCTAATTTTTTCTCCACTTTTCTTATTTGTTTTTCAAAGTCCTTTTTTAAGCTAATCTATGACTTGTAGAAAAATCTTCATGTTTCTTGGAAGCATTTGGTGTGGAAGTTCTGACTGTGTTGTGTTTCCTCCCTCTCCATGTTTAGAATCCTTTTTTCCCCCCAAAAAGATTCTAGAGTTTGATTACTGTTCTTATTTTGCCTCCTTTTTCTCATGTTGGCCAGTCAATTAATTGCTTGATTTTTTTAGCTCTGTGGAATTATGCTTCAAGGTGTGAAAGCTCATATTTTAGGTATTTGAGGTGGTTTTGAGGGAGCCAAGGAGTTTTCCTATGTATATGCTGCCATCTTGACTCTGCCCCCACAGTATTACCTTTTCCAAGTACTTTAGTTGCAGTTGTATAATCCGTGATTATTACCATGTATTCCTTCTTAGGTAGATGGGCAATTATCATCATTAATTTACCATGCATTGCTAGAGTTTCAGGCCCTCCTAGTCCTATTGTAGTAAGAGAGGTTCCATTTTTAAATTTATTATGGTTTCCATATGTAAGAGGCCTCTGCCCCAGTATCTGTTAATGCCCTAGCTAAAGTAGTTGATCCATTTCCCCAATATATAGTTAAGCTCATATGAAGTCTGTAATCCCATTTGTGTACTTCACTGGGGCTTGACCAATTTCCTATTCCCCCTTTAGATGTAACAAATTTAGATACAATGGGTCAGGAGGAGTTCTAGGGACAGTTTTTACTTCTCTATTCTGTCTAGTATTAAGTCCCCTTTCCTGGTATGTTCTGTGTAATTCATTAGTTGGAACACAATCTATTTTTCCCTTATCTATCCCTGCTTTCAATAAAGCAGCAAATAATTCTCTTCCTGACAATACATTCTGACTTTGAACCCCCTGGCTGTTTTCTTTTTCCTCTTGAGGGAATTTATCTTTTCCCCATTCTCCTAGGTCACCTAATTGTGAGATTTTATCCAATACTAACATAAAAAGTTTCCCATGCAAATCACCTAACTCATGTTCCAGCTGAACCTTCTCCTCAAGAAATTTGTCCCTAGTTTTACACTCAATAACCCATTCTTTTGCCAGGGAAGAATAAGGCAAATCCTCAAATACCACAACACTTACTTCTTTTCCTAGAGTCTTTCTGTTTCCAAATAGAAGCATTATATTTTGAGATCCTGTCCATGATGGCAATTTTATCTTTAATGAGATATTGGCAGCTGATATGAACATAGAAACACACACAAATACTTTTATATATATATATATGTATATATAAGTATGTGTATATGTTTGTGTATGTGTATATGTTTGTGTATGTGTATATGTTTGTGTATATGTATATGAGTCCATTTAAGTATATATTAAGGATCAAATCACATATAATAAGCACTCTCCACTCAAAACTAAACTAGCACAACAGTAATTCTTCACATAAGGACAATATAAACTAGTATTAAAGAAATATAGAAGGACAAAGCTTAACAGAATAACAGAACTATTTACATACAGCACCAGACTGAGACTGTTCCAAGCCCTGGGTTCCCAACAACTGTGGGGTCCCTTAACAATGACTACCCAGAGTCTTGTCCAGGAAATCAAAAGGTAAGCATCCTTCTCATAAGCAACTCTGCCCCAGACCCTGTAAGTAATTAAACCTCCTCTGCCCACATAAGCAGGCCCCCCAAGGCAATATCACTCTTCCAGAACATGTATGGTTTCAGAATATACATGGTTCCAGAATGTATATGGTTTTTAAACAAAGACCTGGCACCTGATTTGCTCAGCACCAATAGGCATGCAAAGCCACTTGCCCCCCACACAAAATTTCTTACCTCTATCAACTCAAACTAGAAGAGCCACGTTGCCAATTTGCTCATCTTCTCCAAAGATGGCTCTATTTCTCCACTGTTGAGCATTCACCTAAAAGCAGCAGAAGACGCTGGCTCTGGCTCACTTTATTTCCCTAGGTAAGTGGTGATCTAGTGCAATGTGGGTTCTAAACCCATCACTGTGAAGGACTTAAGATTGCTTTTGGCAGAACCCATGACATCATCTGTTTCATTGGGTATAAGGGACACGGTGGGGAGTAAATGAAAGATCATGCATTCCACTTCATGCATATATTCTTTTCTGAGGAAGGAAGAACATGAAAAAATCTGTGGAACCCAGTGTCTTAAACAGCCCTTGGCATGTTTTTTTTTAATCAAAACAGCATGGGTCAATGTTTTGGGAACTCCAAAGTTTCCTTTAGGTGTTTGCCAGGATAATAAAGATGTAAACTAATTCCAAGAAGATATATGAGATAGCCATACGTTTAGGGCAGAGCTGTCCACATTTGATAAATCTTGTCCTGAGAAGTTACAGTTGGGGAGTGCTTTGTTGTGCAGTCAGCTAGACAGTGGTACAGGTGTGGTCCTAAGTTTGCTTAAAACTGAAGAGGAGGCATTACTGGGAGAAGTTTCCAAATAGGCCTGAGACATTGCTAGCATTCAGAGAAACTCTTTGTACAAGAGCATTTATGAATCATAAGTTAATTATTATTGAAATATCAACTAATAATACCCTCAACTCCTCTCTGAACCTTTGAAAAGTTTGTTGTTCTGCACACAACAGAATTCAGGACTGACATCCTGTTGGTTTTGCTCATCAGGCCAGAACACAGCCTGCGTGATAAAATCTTGAGGGGGGGATGTTTCTGCATATGTGTGTATGTGAGTGTGTGTGTGTGTGTGTGTGTGTGTGAGTATGAGAGAAAGTATCTCCTAAGAGGAGTGAAATGGAAAACTTAGGGGTCCAAGTGGTATACCAGCAGGTCATGAAGCAACTAACTACTGGAATTATTTTCACTGGCATAATAAAGTTTTGTGGTTTTGTAGTAGTGCCCACTAGAGGACTAAGGCCAAATTCACACCAGGGATATCATAATGTTCTATGACACCTTCAATCCTCAGTCCTCATGGCAAAGAGTTATCACCAGTGGTGGACCCAGCGGGATGTCACAAATCAAGTAAAGGAAGGCAACCTTCATGAAGATGTGCAAGAGACAGATAATAGTGTCTTTGCTTATTCCTAGCTTTAATTAGGTCTAATCTACATTAACAGTACTGATGCAGAAGCAGAGAAAAAGCCACAGACAAGACTTGTTAATGGCTTTGTTACCCTCCATTCCTGACCTGTCCATGATGTTCTGGGGCCAGTGACTTGTCAGTCATCCACTAATCTTTCCATATCCTCTTTTTCATTGTCCACAGAAACAGTTTTATTGTTGCCTGTACCCTAAGCCACTCTCTCCATAGGAACCCTGAATCTTTCCACCACATTACTCTGCCATCCTCTGAGTGTGGAGAAATAAGCATAGTATCTGTTATCTTCACTTGTTCCATATTACTTCTTAGTTCCATTCCTTTAAGATTTGGTGCTTTTGGGGGAAAAATAAACCAGTCTGATTAAAAAAAAACAAAAACACAAACTATGGATACATTGGGTACGAGCCATTTAAGAATGAAAAGAACAAGAAGTTTGGAAGGGTTAAAGGAATTTAAAGTGAGACAGATGCCCATGATGCTTTCGGAGCCTTCTGTAACCAAGGTCTATGCCCCCTTTTTCCATAGTCTTGGTGGAGAAAAAGAGATGAGCCTTTGGGTGTGGATTTAAACATCTAAGAACTGCTGCCCTTTCAGCTATGAGTCTCAGCAACTATGATATGTATTTTTTCTCCTCATTTTTTCTACTCCTGTCCCACAGCATATATGCAAAGAGATAAGACAGAGTTGACTCTTGAAATTGATGGGTTGAGGATAAAGACTGGTCTTAGGAATCTATTGATAGAGCCTTTCAACCTTATCTTAGGGTCCTATGGCAATAGGACTTTGTAGAAGTAATGATTCCATATTCATGGTTGTTAACATATCCTCATGAAGAGACCATAAAAATGTATTGCATGCTTAGGTAAATGGTCAAAGAAGGGCAAACTCCTGGTCCTCTACCTGACATGAGACTGAGAGAAAAGCAATCATCAAATTGTCCACCAGTTCACAGAGGTCACAACTGTCATCTCTACAGTAGTCAGAATTGTAGGCTCTGATGCATGAGGAAACTCTTGTTTTCAGCGTCCAGCAATATATGGTCCATCTACAAATTGCTTTTTCAAAGTAGTAAGTAAAGGTTATTGATACAGAGACAGTTAACCTGAGGGCAACAGCATCAAGAAATGCCTGCGTCAATAAAGTTATGTCTTCTCTACTCCATCTCCAAGATTAGAAGCTGCTTCCACCAAACCACTCTAGGTCATGGGCAACCCTGGAAGGTCATAGATAGCTTCACAATTCTTAAGGCTAAGCTGCATATGGTATGGTATGTTAAGAGAGATGTCAAACATGCTGCTGCAATATTCCTGAGTGCAACCCAAAGGAGATTAAAATGTCCCTGAGATATTGTTACCAAAATAAATAGAAATTCGTTAAAACAAAGAAAATGTCAGTTGGAGTTTGTCTAAATTAATATGTGGCCTTCAGAGGAACAGATATGGTTTTGTGGTCCCCATTTCCATTTGAGTTTGATGCCACCACTCTAGGTCACACTCCCTACAAGAAGTATTCTAACACTTTTTTTCCCATATTTCTCTTCCCTCTCAGTGGGAACATGAAGGGAGATGAGAAAATTACTTCCTACTTCAAAGAGGGAATTTGAAAAATTCATGATAAATGTCCTTTTCTACACCATCCCTTACTACTTCAAATTTATACTTTTAGACTCCCTGATATTCTTTCCTCTGTATCTTCTCCACATCAGTTCTATCTTTAACATTGCTTGTCTAGTCACATTCCTATGTACTGTGTTCTCCTTGGTTATATCACCCTCAATATCCTGCTTGCTAAGCATGAGCTGGCCCAGATAAAAATTAATTTAAAGAAATTATCTTTTATAAAACTAATTTGTAACATGATTATAATTTGTTTTTACATATTCTTCCATACTTTAATGGCTATCATTGTTTTTTTTCTTTAATATGAATTTTCATTGTAATTGTCTGATTCCACATGTTTAACTATTTACCATTTCTTTAATTAGTACTTTTAACTCATTTAATTGGAGACGTGTTTTAGAATTTACTATTGTAAATAAATGGTCCTAACATGGAAAAATTAACTGTCTATAATTGTTTAATTTTTCTTTTTTATGACCTGTGATTCATAAGCAACAAAAGCCGATGGAAAACAAATTCCCTCTCCCAAAGAAAAGAAAATATTGCGTTCTAGGTTGTATTATTAGAATATTGACTAAGAGATTAAATAATTTTCTTAATATTTCAAAGACAATTATTCATCAGAGGAAAGAATGGGAAATAAATCATTATGCTGCAATGACCAGTCCTCTATTCACTGTCTTATTCTGCCTCTTTTCATGTCCTTAAAGGTAAAGCTTTATATTTTAAGTGATAGAAGGGTTCTATGTGAATCAGTAAGTTAAATCCCAAACTTCTAATTTTTGCTATCACTATATTTAATATATTCTCTAAAGTTTATCTTTTTGTTTGTGTTATAAAGAGATATCCTTTCCCCCAAGATGGTGCCAAAGGTGAAGAAGGAAGCCCTTGTCTTCCCCTAAACAGAGTCCAAGTTCAAAGCTTTCAAGGCCAAGAAGGTGGTGCTGAAGGATGTCCATAGCCAAAAAAAGAAGGAGATCTGAACGTCCCCCACCTTCCTTAGAAAGCAGCCCATATGCCCTCATAAAAGCACTCAGAGAAACAAACTTGGTTACTATGTCATCATTTAGTTTCCTTTGACCCCTGAGTCTGCTATGAAGAAGATTGAGGACAAAAACACCATAGTCTTCATCGTGGATGTCTAGGCCAACAAGCATCAGATCAAGCAGGTCACAAAGAAGCTGTATGACATTGATGTGGCAAAGGTTAACACACTGGTCTGGCCTGATGGAGAGGCCTACATTTGACATGCCCCGACTATGTTGCTTTATAGATATTACCAACAAAATTGGAATCCCATCTAACTTTCTGTGTCAAGCTGTATCTCATTTCACCTATAATAAAAAAGAGAAAGGTATTTTATGATATTTCAGAGGTAAGAGGGAGATGCTGTGATGGCTAGAAAACTTCACAATATATGTAACCCTTTGTATAATGGCTCCCATCATCATATTATGCTTTAAGAATCATATAATCTCCTTTTGGCCAGTATCACGATACAGTTATATAAAGTGCTTCCAATTTTACAGTGAAGAAACGGCAGAAAAGAGATATGTGATTAATTGTCCATGGTGGCACATAGCTATTACCTTTAAGTAAATATGTTCAAATTTAGGTGCTTTGGCCAGTGTTCTTTCTGTGACACTATGCTGTGTCTTCTGGAAATGGGAAATTTTTGAGGAAAAAGGAGAGAATTGGGTCCATTATGCAGGGCTTTGGAAAGCTCCTAAAGGGCTATGAGACATTAAGAATTGGACAGACAGGGGCGGCTAGGTGGCACAATGAATAGAGCACCAGCCCTGGAGTCAGGAGGACCTGAGTTCAAATCCGGACTCAGACATTTAACACAAAAACTAGCCGTGTGACCTTGGGCAAGTCACTTAACCCCAACTGCCCTCCTAAAAGCAAAAAGAAAAAAAATAATAAAAAAAAAAGAATTGGATAGACAATGTAGAATCTCTTCTTCATCTAAGAAAAAATCTAAGAACATTCCAAAAATCCACTGAGTAATTTTGAATCTGGGAAGAAAATAAGGTCATAAACAGGAGTATAGGCATGTAAAAGATCTTTACTTTTTCAGAACCCCATCTAAATTGCTTGGAGGCAAGACCAAGCCAGGGCACAAGCTTAGAGGCCCTCATTTTTGGACTTCAGTGTCCTTGGACATTGGACACAGCCAGACTCTGACATTTGTAGTAGCTTAAGAAAGTTTCTTTCCCAGTAGACACTGACTAATGTTTGATCTTTCCCTCCATTTGCTACTCAATGCTGAAGGGAATTCTCAGTAATTATTCATTACTACTTTTAATGATTTGCACTTGAGACAAAAGTTAATTTTATCTGAACCATCCCTAAACAACCAGTCAGACTGTCTTGAACCATACAGATGACATGATAATTGTAGTTCTGTTGAAGCTGAGTTAACAGAATTTGGTTCCCATAAATAGTCCTCTCCTGGGCTACCCTGCAAAATATACAGAAGTTTATAGCGAGCATGGGGCTTACAGGTTCACAGATTGTTTCTGTCCTTAGCAGCTGAGAATAAGATAAGTTTGCGGTAAGTGTGGTATGTGTATCTTTATCTTCCAACCTCAGAGGAAGTGATTTAGATGAGAATGGATTTCTTCAGGGCTTCAACCTAATTCAGGATTCCTTTAATTGAGAAAGTAAATTAGTCTGGAGAAGTCTGTGAAAGGGAAGCTGGGGTTTTCTCCAGTGATCTCAAGATAACTCATGATCACTAAGGGTGATCTTCCTTTGCATAGAACTGTGATTCCCATTTTTATTTTTAGTGTCCTGCCTCTTTTTTATCTTTATATATATTGCTTGTGTCTTTTCTGCAGTCTCTCAGTTCTTCTTTCTTATCCCCCCTGCTCTGATCTGCTCTAGAATGATATAGATGGCTCATTTCCTTTTTGAATGGAGGACCCATTTGAGGATCATTCTTCTCTCCTGTGTAAGCTCCTCTAAACTCTTCTAATGTCTTTCAAAAAGGTTTCTAAGATGCCTCAAATTGACCCATAGCATAGTTGTTTTATTGTTGTTTTCATTTAGTTACTTATTCGTGTTTGACCCTTATGTTGTTTTGTAGAGCAGAGTCTAACAAAGTAGATTATCATACAATATTGCTCTTACTGTATTCCATATTACCCTGGTTGTGCTCATTTCACTCAGCATCAATTCATTAAGTCTTCATAGGTTTTTCTGAAATCTGCCTGCTAATTATTTCTTATTACACAATATTATTCCATTACATTCTTATACCACTTAGTCTGCCATTCCCCAATTGAGAGGCATCCTTTCAATTTCAAATTCTTTGCCAACACAAAAGAGCTGCTATAAATATTTTTGTACTTATGGATCCTTTTTTCTTTTTGATGATTTCTTTGGGATACAGACTTAATAGTAATATTGCTGGATTAAACACGGTTTTATAACCCTCTGGATATAGTTTAGTTGCTCTGCAGAATGGCTGGATCAGTTCACAACTCAACCAACAATGTATTATAATTTTCCCATGTCTTCTCCAGCATTTATCATTTTCTTTTTCTTTCATATTAGCCAATCTGATAGATGTGAGGTGGTACTTCAAAGTCATTTCAATTTGCCTTTCACTAATCAATAACGATTTAGACAATTTTTTATATGACTATAGATAGCTTTGATTTCTTCCTCTGAAAACTGTGTATATCCTATGACCATTTATCAATTGGGGAATAACTTTTATTCTTATAAATTTAACTCAATTGTTTATACATTTTAGGAATGAGGCTTCTTTCATAAACACAGTCAGTTAAAATTGTTTCCCAACTTTCTGCTTTCCTTCTAATCTTGGTTACATTGTTTTTGTTTATGAAAAACTCTTTTAGTTTAATGTAGTCAGAACTTTCCATTTTGCATTTGGTAATGCTTTCTATATCTTGTTTGGTCACGAACTCATTCCTTCTCCATAGACCTAAAAGAAAAACTATCCCTTGTTCTCCTAATTTGCTTATGGTATCACCCTTTATGTCTAAATCTTGTACCCATTTTGACCTCATGTTGCTACTCAGTGAAAGTTGTTGGTCTATGTCTATGGCTTATGCCATACTATCATCCAGTTTTCCCAGAATTTTTTTGTCAAATAGTGAGTTTTTATCCCAGAAGCTGGAGTCTTTGGGTTTATCAAAATGTTGATTATCTCAAGATTTATATAAAAAGTTATCGAAAAAATTCCGTAGCCATTCCTGTCAAAAACACCAGAGAATATTGCAATAAATGGTTTTCCTTAAAATAAGTAGTATATATCTAAAACCACTGGCAAGTATTATATGTAATGAAGGTAAGCTGAACGTTTTCCTAAGAAAATTAGGGGTGAAGCAAGAAAGTCCATTATTACCTCGTTATTTCATATCACTCCAGAAATGTTAGTTTTAGCAAAAAGAGAATAAAAAGAAATTGAATCAATGAGAATAGTCAAAGAATTAAGGAGAAATTTCTGAGAATCAACTAAAAACACTATTTGGTAGAGTTAACAACTTTACCGAAGTTTCCAGATGTAAAATAAACCCAAATAAATCTTTGGCAATTTTATATATATAAAGTCTATATATAGAGTCTATCTGCCAAGACCAAGCCAGGAACTATATGGACACAATTACAAAACACTTTCCACACAAATAAGATCAGATCTAAAGAACTGGAAAAATGTTAGTTACTCATGTGTAGGCTGAGGTAATATAATAGAACTAATGAGAGAGAAGGAAAAAAACCATCAAGTATCTCAAGGGCAAAACTTGAAAATGTAGGATAAGAAATGCACATGTCACTGCAATACCTTCAAGTGTAAGGGAGTAATCAATAAACTGAAAAGAAAGAGAGACAGAGATAGAAAAAGGAGAGACTAAGAAAGAGGGAGGGAGGGAAGGAGGAAAGAAGAGAGATAGAGAGGGAAGAAGAGAAAGACAGAATGAGAGAGAGAGAGAGAGAGAGAGAGAGAGAGAGAGAGAGAGAGAGAAAGAGGAGAGAGGGGGAAGAGAGAGAGAATCAGACAGAAAGAGAGGGAGAGAAACACAGAGACAAAGAGAGAAAAAGAGAGAAAGACACAGAGAGAGAGAGGGACAGAGAGAGAGAGTTAGAAGGAGGATCCCTTGTCAGTGGAGGAGAAAAGCAAATAATCATAGGAACACAGTGTTCAATAAAATTGAAGTCAAGTTACTTTTTTTAAATCAATCAACATTCATTAAGCACCTACTTATATATGGACCCGGTACTAGGGATACAAATATAATCAGTGAAAGGATCCTCACTTGATAGGAATGAGGAGGGTTTTACTTTACAAAGGTAAGAAATCATATCACATTTCCAGTAAAGAGGAGAAGGAGGGTGAGTGGACTTTGCTATGCATAGGGAAGAGGTTGGAGCTACTTAAAAGTGGGGAGAAAGGAAGGCACTCCTTCCTTGGCCCCCTCAGTAGTGGGGTGGGGAATGTGAAATCCAAGTTGTGTAGTTTTCCAAGCAGACAGCTCAGGTTTGAGGGAAAAGATTCAAGCTTGGGAAGTCAGGGTTTCAGGAGAATCAGACTGTGTCAGGCAGGATGCTGGGGTCCAGGAGTCTCAGACTGTGAGTAAGTCTTGGCTGTGGTTTTGCATGTAGATTGGTTAGATTTCATGCCTATTGAGGGCTAAGCACAGAGAGGCAACAGCAGTGTCAAAGCCAAGAAGGGGAAACTTGCCCCTCAACTGAAGATGCTTGGGGCAGAGCCTAAAGCATAACATTTAGCCACTGACAAATAATATTCATTGGGGTTTCCCTGGGCTGGGTCAAACCACACGTGGATGCATTTGCCACTGCCTTGGTGAAAAGAGCTTGCTTTATAAGAGTGTCTCCAAATGTTCTCATATAGGGAAGCTGGTGTGGGGAAGTAAAATGTGAAAGGGTGGCAGGCAGCCTCACGTGGGCACTTGTTATACCCTGAAGTTGAATTGCAGCCTTTGTGCCAGTTCTCTTTGCAGATATGTGAGGTTCTGCAGTATTCCCACCACTAGTTACAGTCTTCCCTGCACAGGGGAACATTCAGGACCGGTTTCCTCTGCCGGCTTGAGGCCACCAGCTGGATCCAGGGTCCTAGGCTGGGAGAGTACTGGTAAAGACAAGTACCACAGATAAAGTGGCGTTTGCAGGCTTGCGTCATATTTTGACAGAGGTTATAGTTGAAGTGGTACAGTTTAGAAGTGTCATCGTGGGCACCACGGCTTGTTTTGACAGTGCAACAGAAATTTTTCTTCCATGGTCTACACTGGTGATGAAAGTCATTTTCTGGACCAGGCTCTGCCTGGTGGTATTTAGCATCCATGTAGACATTGAGCAGATCATTACCCTTTAGAACTCCATGGGCCATGGCCATGATGCTCAGGAACAACAACTCCCATCCTGGTTGAGCCATGATATCTGGGACCTGTCTCCTCTAGGTTCCTAGAGCTCCTAAAAAGCCTGAAGCCCAAAATAACAGGAAAGAACCTAGGCAAGTTACTTGAAAGAATTACTATTTCATTATAACTCTTGCCGCAATTGGACAGCCGTCTGGCAGAAAGAAGGTTTAGGTCAACATTTCATAATAATTCCAAGCTAATTTAATCACAACCAACCAACCTTAATAAGCATCTACTATTTGCCAGGCATTGCTCTTAGCTCTGGGAATACAATTAATAAAAAGAAAGACAATCCTTGCCCTCAGGGAGTTTACAATCTAAGGGAGGTAGGGAGATAATATATCATAATGTAAGGTTGTAAGTTATGGGAGGTAGTAAAGTAGGTTCTGTGGAGGCAGGAGAGGAGAATGAGATGCCAGTGGGCTTCTTATTCTGTGGAGTTGAAACCAGGCAGAGCAGCAGATGCAGAGTGAGCTGATTCAAAACATCTTGTTTCTGAATTTCTGCCCTTCATAAACGTAGGCACTGGGAAGAGTTTGGCACTCTATCTTGCAGCCCTCAATCAGAGGGCAGAGGAGGCTTGAGGTTGTTGTGTCAGCCAAGGCTTGAGTTAGTAGTATGGTGCTGCGATTGAATGAGATGATGATAACTTGGTAGGGCCATCTTGTTCCATGATGTTAAAACCAGACAGAGTGCCAGACACAAAGAGAAATATGTACATATAGGACTATATACCTAGAGAAGGTTCAAATGAATATATCATCTGCCCATAAAAGGCCACCTTATAAACAAATTAGAGAACAATAAATAGATTATCTTAAAATGTATGAATAAGGGAAGAGTTTGTAAAAAAAATTAACGTAGAGGGGGACAAGATGTTTATATTTCCTCAAGCAAAATTGTAATATTTTTAGAAAAAACAATCTAATACAGTTAAAAGTAGACAGGAAATAAGTAAATGGATTAAGACACATTTACAGGAAGTTTCTTCGATAAAAGTCTCATATCAAAGATATAAGGAACTGAATTAAATTTATAAGACAAATTCGTTTCACAATAGATAGACACTTTAAACTATAAGCAATAGGCAGTTTTCAAAGACCAAAATCCAAACGATGGGCAACCACACAAACAAATGATCTAAATCACTCTTAATTAGGAAAATACAAATTAAGGGAATTTAGATTCACCCTCTCACCCATCAGCATGGCTAATCCAATGAAGAGGAAAATGACAAATGTTGGAGATACTGCAGGAAAAGAGGAAAAATAATCTGAAAATGGCAGAGCAGTGAATTTGTGTGATTATTCTGGAGATCAATTTGGAACTAAGCCTACAAAGTATTAGTATGTGTGTCCTTTGACACAGATATATGACTACTAGATATATATCCTGATGAATCAAAAAAGAATAAAAGGAACTACAATCTATTTGTCTATATACAAAACTTAATGGTGAGAAAGTAAATATATTAAATTTTCAGTTTTCTGCATGTAATTATTGCATTGTTGAATTCCAAAGTATGTCAAAGTTGCTTTCTCTATAATTCAATTGTACACTTTTGCTAATTTTGCTCTGCATTAGTGCATACAACTCTTTGAAATGTCTTCAGAAACTTCTATGTCATTTCTTATGATACAATAATATATTTATTAAGCTCCCATAATATAATGGTTTGGCCATTTCCCCATAGGAATATTGTTCTTTATTTTAAAAGTTTTGGTTACAATGAAAAAAACTTATAGAAATATTAATATAATCCAAATATCCAAATATATGTTAAATAAATAAGTATAAATGTTATATGAATATATATGTTTACATCAGCAGATAAAATGTTTTCCACAATAACATAACAAAAACACTGGCAAAGCAAATACTAAATCTTTTTTTCTATGTCATTTGTAGACAGAGATGACAAAATATGAGTCTTGAGTTATTGCTTCCAGTGGCAAATAGCCTACTCAAAGGCACAAATTTATATTAAGGTAAATTTCAGAATTTCAGAGTTTTGTACATCAAATTCTCAACCAAGGAGTCTTTAAGCCACCAGTATCTTCACGTATGTATTGTACTGTCTTGTATTACTGTATTACTGGAATTCTCCTCATTTAACTCTTTCACCAAAGAAGAACTCAACGAATCAGAGTTTCAAAGAATAACCCTCTACAAATGAAAGACAAAACACATTATAAACTCACCCATCAATACTATCTTCTTGGATGTTCACCTGACAATAATAACAGAGACATTCTCCATGGGTTTTCAGGATGGGAATGAACAATGACCATATTGACACAGAAAGTGTCTCCTTCATCTCAGTAAATATCTTCTGCTCCTTGTTTTTCTGAATAATTACAGATTAGCTAGTTTTGATTGCTATACACTCCCATTAATAAAAAGAGAACGACTTCTAATGACCTAGCTCTAGGGCTCTTGTTTCTCTTTCAGACTGGATTTGGGGCCCTGGGGAATTCCTTCCTCCTGGGCCTGTATATCATCACCTTCCTCATTGGTCCCAGGCTGAGACCCATTGACTTGCTTCTCTCCCACTTGGCCTTTGTCAATAACTTAGTGCTTCTTTCCAAAGGGATTCCTCAGACAATGGCTCTTTTGGGGTTTACCAATTTCTTGGATGATGTGGGATGTAAACTTGTCTTTTACTGTCACAAAGTAGCCCAGAATCTTTCCCTTTGCACCACCTGCCTCCTGAGTAGCTTCCAAGTCATCACTTTAAGTCCTACAAGTTCTTGGTGGGTAAAACTTGAAGCCAGCGCTCCAAAGTGCATTGTCCCATTGTTTCTTCTGTGCTAGATCTTCCATCTACTGACAAATTCCTTAATTATTTTATATGTGGAAGGCCCTAAGGAAAACAATAGCATTGTAGAAGGAAAGGATTTCATTTACTGTTCTACATTTACTGTTTCACTTTATATTGTTCTATATATACTCCTAGTCTCCTTTCCTGATGTTTTGTGTGTAGGAATCATGGTTGGGACTAGTGGGTATTTGCTTTTTGTCTTGTATAGACACCATCAGAGAGTTCAGTACATTCAGGGCAAAAGTGTTATAGCTAGTGGTTCTCCTCAGACTAGAGCCACCCAAACTGTCTTGCTGCTTGTCATCCTGCTTGTCTCCTTCTACTCCCTGAATTCTATCCTGACATCATATATTTACTATGGGAAATCTTCTTCCTGGCTGGTTCATATATCTGTTTTCCTGGCTGCCTGCTTTCCAGCTTGCAGCTCCTTTATTTGGATGATCAGTGACTCCCAAGTTCGAAAATACTGCTTGGCCTTCTGGGAAAAGAAAATGATACAGTTCTGAGAAAGCTCAGTGGTTTCACCTCAAACTATTCCCAACGACTAATTGAGAAAAGAAAATTATAATAGTCACACGGGGTGCAGGAAAATAGGAACAATAACGCACTCTTTCAGCTAAGGATTGGTCTATTTCAGATAAAATTTGGAACTGTGCTCCCCAAATGGTTTGCCTTTGTATGTCTTTTGACCCCTCTATACCAATACTGGGAATATATTCCAAAGAAATGGAAAAAATCATATCTGTACACAAACATATCTAGAAACTCATTCCGTAGAAGTCTTAAATTGAGAATGAAAGGAGCATCTTTCTACAGGGGAATGCCTACAAAGTACATCATATTATTAGAATGGATTGTCATTTTGAAATACAAGACGATGTAATGGTTTTCCATGGAAACTCTTCTATGAATGAAGATCAAAATGAGAATGACAATTTATACAATGATGTTTTAGATAAAAAATTGAAATATTCTAGAACCTTGATCAATGCAATGATAAATCACAAATCCAGTGACCTGATGAAGAAATACACTACTCAACTCCTTTCACAGAAATAATGAACTTAAAATGCAATGGTAGAGTTTTAGGCATGTCAAAGTCAGAACTTGTTTTTATGGACTATGCACATTTGTGATGAGGTTTTATGGATCAATGTGGAAGGGTTGTGGTAAAACATACATGATAAATAGGCATAGAATATATCTAAAAAATAAGAAGTCTAAAAACAAGAATAATTCAGGTCACAGAAGTCAGGGTTTGC
>CM053596.1:65622650-65665054 GCA_028646575.1 Pseudocheirus occidentalis
TTCTTAGTATGAGGAGAAGTGAAGGGAATACAAATGTATATGTATATATATATATATATATATATATATATATATATATATATATATATACACATACATATATATACACACACACACACACACACACATATATATATACATATATGTATACTTGCACATATGTCTATATAGGATGCTATATATGCATATGAATACATATCTGAGCATGTGTGTACATGTGTATATAGAGGGTATAGGATTAAGTGAATACGAAGGGATGATACTTTAAAAGGTAAAATTCTGAGGTGGGAGAGGACTAGAATGAGAGGAGACAGGGAGAGACAAAATGGGGTTAATCATTCCATATAGAAGAGGCAAGGGATAACTGTTACAACTTTACTCTTATTTACTCTCACTGAATTTGGCTTAGGGAAGTAATGACATAAACTATAAACTGGGTATTATGCCACACAGGAGAGTAGGGGTCATGAGGATGAGAGGCCGGATGATGGAGGGGAGGGCAGGGTCTGGGGGAGGTTTGCTGGAAGCACCCACTTCTGTAAAGGGACAGGGACAGAGAAGAGAACAGAACAAGTGGGGGTGGGATAGGAAGGAGGGACATATGATCAGACTATCACAATATGTCCACTGTGAAGATGTCTTGTGTAATTACTCATGCACAGCCTGTATTGAATTGCTTGTCCTTCCAGTAGGGGTGGGTGACAAGGGAGGAACCAAAAGAATCTAGAATTTAAAGCTCTGCAATATACAGAGGCTGGGGTAGGGAGACCCTCCCTGCCCTACCAGAAAGTTAGAAGGGGTATTTGATGAGGGTACAAAAGTGAGTAGATTGGGGGAGGGGCTTTACAGTGGGATCGCTGTTTTGGGGTTGGGGTAGGGGAAAGATGGTGAGAAAATTTATAACTCAAAAATCTCATGGAAATGAATCATGTAAACAAGAAAACAAATAAAAATAATAAAATAAAAAATTTGTGGACCCCACGGGGGTATTTAAAAAGTATTTTAAAAAAAGAAAATGAAATAAACAGAAAAAGGAAATAGAAGAGAAAGGGGGAACTTGGAATCTCCCCAAATCATTAGTTATTAATAATTGTTAAGATATTTGGAGACTCCTGTTTCCCAGAGCTAAGACCCGGCAAACCTGTTGTGCCCTGAGTTTAGTATAATGGCAATTTTTTGCACTCTGAATGATCTCATCCTCTGGCAAACTGTATTACTTTGACCAGTACCAGGTGTTCACTAAGTATTTATGTTTGGAACTCCCTCTATTTTCCAGGGACCTGAGAGTCAACCATCACACCTCTTAACATGCTCACAATCCCTGTTCCTTGTAACTGCCAATGAACTAAAATTATCAAGCAAAATTGCCTTGATATTCTGGAACCAGATGGCAAAAGAGGAATTGAAAGAATCAGTTAATCAACTTCTGAAAGAGAATTCAAAATGAAAACTCCCAGGAATTTTATAGCTGAAATCCAGACCTCCCGGGTCAAGGAGAAAATATTGTAAAGTGCTCAGAAAGAAACAGTTCAAATATCTAAGAGCAACAGTAAGCTTCTACATTAAAGAACAAGGGGGGCAGTGTGGAGTCAAGATGGTGGTGTAGAAGCAGCAAAGTTTTGCAGCTGGCACATAGCCACCTCAAATACCCATAAAATATGACTCTAAACAAATTTTTGGTCTCCAAAAATACAGAAAAACAACTTCCGCTGAAGGCAGTTTGGCACAAAGGGCTCATTACAGCAGACTGGGAGCTGAAACCAGCCCGGCCTGAAACCATGGCTTGTCCCTAGGCTGGCCAGGAGGAGCCACAGCTAGAGCCTTCAGGAGAGTGGATCAGAGGCAGCTGTGGCAGTTTCCAGAATTATTAAGCCATAAGAAACAAGGACTAAGTGAAGGTTGGTGGAACTCAACTAAAGTTGAGGGAGAAAAGCAGTCTGGCCAAAATGTCTTCAGGCAAAAGAAGCAGCGGAAGCATTGGTCTTGCAGCCACCTCCACATGGCTGTTTCAGAGCACCTGGCCTGCAGACTGTAGGGGGGGGGCGGCAAGCAATTTTTCAGAGGCTAAGTGCTCTTGCATTGTGTGGCCTCAATCCAGATAGTGGTCTTGGGTGGCGGTCTCAGGGTGCATTTTAAGTGAGTCAAACCTGGTGGGAGTGCAGGAGGCTCCTAATAGTTCCAGCAGCTGTGAAAACCCCAGAAATTTGGGACAGAGATTTCCCCCCTGGAAGCAGAGTTCCACAGAGCTAAGAAATCAAGTAATTCACTGGCAACATGAGCAGGCAAAGGAAGCAAAGTAAGAACAGCAATTGAACTCTAGAATCCTTTTTTGGGCTACAAAATGGATCAAAGCATGGAATGAGAGGAAGACAACACAGTCAGAACTCCAACACCAAAGCTTCCAAGAAAAATAAAGATTGCCTACAAGCCATAGCTCAGCTTAAGAAGGATTTTGAAAATCAAATAAGAGAATTGGAAGAAAAATTGTGAAGAGAAATGAGAACAACGCAAGAAAATCACGAAATGAGAGTCAACAACCTGACTGAAGAAAATAACACTTTAAAAAATAGATGAACTCAAATGGCAATAGAGGCCCAAAAAGCCAATGAAGAGAAGAATGGCTTAAAAAGTCAAATTTCCCAGATGGAAAAAGAATCTCAAAAGCTTTCTGAAGAGAATAATTCCTTCAGAATTGGAGTGGAGCAAGTGGAAGCTAATGACTTTATGAGAAATCAAGATACTATTAAACAGATACAAACAAATGAAAAAATAGAAGGCAATGTGAAATAGCTCCTTGAAAAAACCACTGACCTGGAAAATAGATCCAGGAGATACAATTTAAAAATTGTCGGGCTACCTGAAAGACATGATCAAAAAAAGAACTTAGAAAGTATCCTTCAAGAAATTCTCAAGGAAAATTCCCCTGATATTTTAGAACCAGAGGGCAAAATAGAACTTCAAAGAATTCACTGATCACCTCTTGAAAAAGATCCCCAAAAGAACACTCTTAGGAATGTTATAGCCAGATTCCAGAGTCCCCAGATCAAGGAGAAAATATTACAAGCTGCCAAGTAGAAACAATTTGAATACTGTAGAAACACAATTAGGATAACCCGGGTCTAGTAGCTTTTACATTAATTGATCGAAGGGCCTGGAATGTGATGTTCTAGAGATCAAGGGAGCTAGGGTTAAAACCTAGAATCACCTACCCAGCAAAATTGAGTATAATGTTGCAGGGAAAAATGTGGTCATTCAGTGAGGTGTAGGACTTTCAAACATTCTTGCTGAAAAAAAAACAGAAGTGAAAAGAAAATTTGACAATCAAATACAAGAAGCGTGAGAAGGTAAACATGGAAAAGAAATAGAAAACTTCTTTTTTTTTCCAAAGCTGAACTATTTACATACCAAGATGGAAAAAGGATAATTGTAACTTGTTAAACTTTTTTCAGTATTAGAATAGGGGAAGGGAATACAAATGTGTGTATGTGTATGTGTGTGTGTGCGTGTGTGTATGTACATACACATATGTCAATGTAGGAGGGTTTATATATGTGTATGAACACATATCTGAGTACGTGTATATATGTGTACATAGAGGGCACAGAATCAATTGAATAGAAAGGGACTATATTTTAGTGGGAGAGGATTAGAATGAGAAGAGAGAGGGAGAGACAGAATGGGTTTAATCATCTCATATAGAAGTGGCTAGGGATAATTGTTACAATGGAGGGGAACAGGAAGGCAAAAGGGAAAAGGGTCAACCTTACTCTCATTGAATTTGGCTTAGAGAAGGAATGACATAAACTCTAAACTGGATATCTTGCCACACAGGAGAGTAGGGGAGATGGGGATGAGAGGTGGGATGGTGGAGGGGAGGGCAGGGTGGGGCTGAGGGTTGCTGGAAGTACACACTTCTGTAAAGGGACAGGGAAATGGTAGAGAATAGAACGGGAGTGGGGTGGGATAGGAAGGAGGGACATATAATCAGTCTTTCACAATATGCCCACTGTGGAGATGTTGTGCATAATCACACATGTAAAGCCTGTATTGAATTACTTGTCCTTACAGTGGGGGTGGGTTATGAAGAAGGAAGGGAAAGAATCTAGAATTCAAAATTCTATGATCAAATGTTAAAAATATATATGTATGTATATTATTATTATTCTTATTAACTACACGCAACTGGGAATTAAGATATACAGGCACTAAGGTAGGGAGATACATCCTGCCCTACCGGAAGGTCAGAGGGACGATGGGGGAGGACATAGGAGAGAAAAGGTTAGGAAAAGGGCTATACAGTGCCATCACTGTTTTGGGGTGGGGGATAGGGGAAAGATGGGGAGAAAATTTGTAACTCAAAATCTCATGGAAATGAGTGATGTAAGCAAGAAAACATTAATTTTTAAAAATAAAATGAGATAGAAACAAACAAACAAAAAGAATGAGGGTTTGCAATATGATGTTTTGGAGGGCAAAAGTTAGCATTACAGTCAAGAATCATCTACCCAGCAAAACTTAGTATAATTCTTCAGGGTGAAAATAGATATACAAAGGAATGAAACAGAGGAATTTTAAGAATTCCACTGAAAAGACCAGAGCTGAATAGAAAATTTGAATTTTAAATAAGAGGCTCAAGTGAAGCAGTGTAGAAAGGTTAACAGGAAAGAGAAATCATAAGGGATTCAGTAAGTTTAAACTGATGACGTTCCTTCATTATAATATGATACTTATAGCTCCTAAGAACTTTGCAATTACTAAGGCAGTTAGAAGAAGTATATATAGCTAGGAGGAATGAATGCATACTATGAAGTGATGAAAGACATAAAAATAAAATTATGGGGTGAGAAAGAGGGATACTGGAAGGGGGGGAGGAAAGACAGAAGGGAGATAATTATCTCTTATAAAAAAGGCATTGAGAGGAAGAGCATTTACAACGGAAGGGGAAATGGGGTATGGCAAACACTGCTTGAAACTTTCCCTCTTCTAAATAGACTTAAATAGGGAAAGGTACACACACTCATTTGTGTATAGAAATCTATCAATAAAAAGAGGGTGAGAAAGAAAATAGAGAGTAAAACTAAGATAGAGGGACATTCACAAAGTGTAATTATAATTGAGTTTGAATGTGATATGGTGATAGCAAAGAACTGGAAATTTTACAGAACCCCATCAATTGTGGACTGGTTGAACAAGTTGAGGTGTATGATTCTGACCGTGGTAAAAGAAATGATGCACTCGATCTTAGAAAGGCATGGAAAGACTGGTACAAAATGATGAAGAGTGAAGTGAGCAAATCCAAGAGAACATTGTATACAGTAACAGCGAAATTGTTTTAAGAACTACTTTGAACAACAAAGTCGTATTGACTATTATAAACACACAATTGAAAAATAAAAGATGTGAAGAAAGACTCATAGATATATAGAATAATTTTTGTATGTGTGTATATATGAATCTACATATATATTCACACATACGTACATGTATACATACAGACCTATTTGTCTCTAATGGCAACCATCTCTAAAGTGGGGGAGTAAGGAAGAATAAAAGGAAAATTAAGATAAAGATATATGTGATATCTTTATGATATCTTTGCAGGGAATAGCAAGCTATACATAATAGATTAGAAGTTTCATGTACAATCATCTTTTTATTGTACTGTTATGGAAATGTTTGTTTCATTTTGTGAAATGAAAATGAAAGAATTTTAAAAAAGAAAGAAACATGAGTGTAGCCATGTGAAGGAACTTTATTTTTTTTTCCAGAAATCCACCTAGATTACTCAGAGGCCATGCACACTGGTTCAGAGGCAGTCATTTTGATGTCCTTCAATATCCTCTGCCTCTCCTTGCGTCTGTGACCCTACCTGACTCTGACATCTCCAGAAGCTCAGGAAAGTTTTTCTCCCAACTGACATGGACTAGTTTTGACCTGTACCTTTCTTTGTTAGTCAAGGCTGAGGGGAATTCTCAATAATTCTCAATAATTCCTTCTGATGATTTGCACTTGAGACAAAACTTAATTTTTATCTGAAACATCCCTAAGAAACTGTCAGACTCTTTTGTCTCCTCCAGGTGATGTCTTAGCTCTTGGGAAGCTAAGCTAACAGAATTTCATTTCCTTAAATGTTCCTCTCCTTGGTTGTCCTCCTAAACATACAGAAATGCAGAGGGAGCAAGTGGCTTACTGTGTACACAGATCTTTCCTCTCTCCTAGCAGCTGAGACTAATTATAAGGTCAATGTGGCAAGTGCATCTTTATCTTCAAACCTCTAAGAAAGGGATTTAGATGACAATGGATTCCTGTAGCTCTTCATCCTACTCTGGATTCTTTTAATTGAGAAAGTAAAGAAGTTTGAAGAAGCCTGGAAAAGGGAAGTGCAATTTCCTCCAGTGATTTCAGGGTGGCACTGTTTTGTCTCCCTCTTCCTCTGTGCATAACTATGTTCCCCATCTACAATTTTTGTGCTTTGCACCTTTTTTTTTTACTTTAAATATTATTCTCATGTCTTTTTTGTGTTCTTTATATGCCTTTGTCTTATCACTCTGCTCAAATGAGCTCTAAGTACACCATGAGAATGGTATACTTGGCTCTTTTCTAAATGGGAGACCCTCTTGGATTCCTTCTTTTTCCTTTCTTCTTTTTTCAGCCAGAATTTATTTATTTTTAGTTTTCAACATTCGTATCCACAAGATTTTGAGTGCCAGGTTTTCTCCCTATGTCTCCCCTACTCCCATCCAAAGATGGTAAGCATACTGATTATTCTTTACCCCAGCATGCCCTCTCTTATATTTCCTCTGATCCCTCTGCTTATTCCCTTCCTTTTTTGTAGGCCAAGATGGATTTCTATACTCCATTGCTTGTATATCTTATTTCCTTGTTGCATGTAACCTTTATTTTTAACATTCATTGTTAAAACTTTTAGTTCCAGATTTTCTCCTTTCTTCCCTCCTCATCCATCCACACTGAGAAGACTAGCAGTTCAATATTGGTTATACATGTGTAGTTGTGCAAAACATTTCCATGGTAGTTATGTCATGAAAGACTGTTTCCCTCTGTCCTGTCCCACTCCCCTTTATTTTATTTTCTCCTTTGACCCTGTACCTTTTCAAAAGTTTGCTTCTGACTACCCCTTCCCACACTCTGTCCTCCCTTCTCTCATCCTCTCCTCTTATCTCCTACTGCCCTGCTTTCTTGTAGTGTAAAATACCCAATTGAGTGTGTATGTTATTCCCTCCTTAAGCCCAATCCAATGAGAATAAGGTTGACTCATTCCCTTTTGCCTCTCTGCTCTTCCATTCCATTGTAAGGCTTTTCTGTTGCCTCTTTTATATGAGATAATTTACACTTTCCTATCTCTCCCTTTCTCCTTCTCCCAATATATTCCTCTCTCACCTCTTAATTTTATTTTTTAGATATTGTCCCTTCATATTCAATTCACCCTATGCTCTCTCCATGTATAAATACACACACTTATATATACACACATCTACCCACTTATACGTACATATACACATTTATTCCTGTATGTATAGGTATATGAGTGTATATATATATATATACCCTTCAACTATCCTAATACTGAGAAAAGTCTCAGGAGTTACAAATATCATCTTTCCATGTAGGAATGTAAACAGTTCAACTTTAATAAATTCCTTATGATTTCTCTTACCTCTTTACCTTTTCATGTTTCTCTGGGTTCTTGCATCTGAAAGTCAAATGATGCTTGAAGTCCTTTATTTCTTTGAATGTCCATATTTTCCTCTGAAGTATTATACTCAGTTATGTTGGATGGGTGATTCTTGGTTTTAATCCTAGCTCCTTCGACCTCTGGAATATCATATTCCAAGCCCTTTGATCCCTTAATGTAGAAGTTCCTAGATCTTGTGTTATCCTGATTGTGTTTCCACAATACTGAAATTATTTCTTTCTTACTGCTTGTAATATTTTCTCCTTTACCTGGGAACTCTGGAATTAGGCTATAATGTTCCTAGGGGTTTTCTTTTTGGGAGGAGGCATTTGATGAATTATTTTGAATTTTTATTTTACTCTCTTCTTCAGGGGAGTTTTCCTCGATAATTTCTTGAAAGATGATGTCTAGGTTGCATTTCTGATCATGGCTTTTAGATAGTACAATAATCTTTAAACTATCTCTCCTGCATCTATTTTCCAGGTCAGTGGTTTTTTCCAATGAGATATTTCACATTGCCTTCTATTTTTTCATTCATTTGGATATATTTTATAATATCTTCATTTCTTATAATGTCATTAGCTTCTATTTGCTTTAATCTAATTTTGAAGGAATTATTTTCTTCAGTGAGCTTTTGAACTTTTTTTCCATCTGACCAATTCTGATTTTTAAGGCATTCTTCTCCTAATTGCCTTTTTGGACCTCTTTTGCCATTTGAGTTTGACCATTTTTTAAGGTGTTACTCAGTATTTTTTGTGTGTGTGTGTCTCCTTTAGTAAGCTGTCAACGCATTTTTTATGATTTTCTTGTATCGTTCCCATTTCTCTTCCAATTTTTTCTCTACTGGGCATGAAAAAAAAACACAAAGGAAAAGTTCCTGACCTATGAAAACTTCCATTATATGTAGAAGAAACAGTGCATACAAATCCAAGTAGATATGGAATGTGTGATATCTAAGTTAAATATGCATTACAAATATACAGGTACATATGTACATAAATGTATATAATGTATCTATATACATAGATACATACATACAGAGAGAAAAAATGTTATTCTCTACCATTAGCAGCTGGGGCTCTTTACAGGTGGAAAAATTTTAACTGAGGCTACCACACATTTAGGAATTCAATAAGCTAGCAGAGAGTGCAATCTTAGCCAGTGAAAGGAAAGGAAGATGGGACACTGACAGTCAACAGAAGTATGCCACTTTTACTGGAATAAAAAATGTTTGAAAAAGGCAAGTGGTCTTTTCAAGTACCAAATCCCTAAGACCACCCCTTGGACCAAATCCTTATTTCTTTTCATAGAATGTCTCTCTTCATTTATAAAAGCCTGTAGGCTTTTATGAAAAAAAAGGTTTTCAGTAGAAAACCTGCCCACTACTAAAACAAGGCATTCCTCCTTTCTCTCCTTTCTTTCCATACTTCTGTTCGCCTCTTCATCCACTTCTCTTTAGGCTCTTCTTTTCCTCAGAACATAGGGGTCAACTTCCACTCATTTCTAAACTTTGATTTGGCAGGAGCAAATCACATACAGACTTTTATCTCCCTCTTCTCCTCTCCTTTCATTGCTCTCTCATGTTGTAATGTCCTATTGTAGATGTATGTGTATTCATGTGTATGTATGCGTGTGTATATGTATATATATATATAAATACATGTTGTATATATGTATTTTTATATTCATAAATGTGTGTTTATAAAATGTATTATGTATATATACATATATACACACATAATACATGCATGAAAGCATATATGCATACATATTGCTATACCTTTAGTCAATGTGGTTCCAGGTTCTGGCCATTTTTGCCACATTACCTCCACCTAGCTTCTGCTTTCACCCCTATCTTTCTGTTTACATATAGAAAGAAGTTCCTTAATGGTCCTGCTGTTTCTATGTTCCTCTGTCTTTTCTACTTGTGTATCTACATTTTTCTTTTGCCTCATATATTTGAGAAGCCAATAATCTCTACAGATAGATTTTTTTCTAAGAATCTTTCAAATGCCTCTTTGTGACTGAACATCCATGTTTTTTTTCACGTTTAGTTGAACTCATATTTTCAGGGTAGGTTACTCTGGGTTGCTTCTCAGGATGCAATAGAGCTCAGGCTCAGTTACTCTTTGGAAGAAGTCATCCCATTGCCTCCTTCATTTCTGGCAGGTGCAGGAATGTTTTATGTTATGCAAAGTTCCATTCCTTTCCTTTGTATTTAAAAACCTTTGTCTGGATTACTTATAGAACTAGTTTCTGAAGTGAACTGTTAAATTTAATAACTATGTATCTTGTAGATTGTAGTCTTGATAGGTGATCTGTGAATTTTTCTATTGGTTTTTCCATGTTCAGAAGTTCCAGACAATTTTCTTTTATTATTTTCTGTATTGTGGAATCAAAGTCTTTCATCCTGTCATATTCTTCTTGGAAGGATATGATTTTTAGTTTGTTGTTAGGCTTCCTATCTTAAAAATTGATGTGCTTTGCTTTCACAGTGAGCATATTTTCTGTTAATATTACTATATTTTACTTCTCTTTTTCTAAATTGACTTTCATTCTTGTGTATTTGTATTTCCAATCTATTGTTCTATCCTTGGTTTCTTTGGTGAGACTTGCCATTATTTTTTTCTATTCTGAATATTTTCTATCCTGCCTGTTACTATTGTGCAGGAAATAAATTCAGCTTTCATAATTCTCATTTCTCTTTTGAACCATTCAGTCATAGCATATTGTGGTTCCATGTATTCCTCTAATTCCAGTAGGTCTTGTATCTCATTAGTTATTAGATAATTTTTAATTTTATTTTTGTCTTACTGGATTTATTCAAAAATGCCTAAACTCATTTACTAGAATTGGAGGCCATGTTTTTTTCCCTGCTATTATTGTTTTTCCCTGTTGATTCATCTGCTCACGTTCAAGGTCTTTTAGATATTTTTTTCCCTGAGATCTTTGGTAATTTCAGTTTTCTCTTATACTTATTTTGTCCTATTGCTTACTTTGTGACTCTCTGACTCTCTCTCCTCTGATTTTTTTTTCTTTTTTTGGTACTGACTCTCAAAGCATCTCACTCTCCTCTAATACTGGATAATTCACAGTTCACCAGTTTGTCTCTCCCTGATTTGATTTTTGAGTGGATTGAAGTAACCCTGCCTAGGTACTAGGTATTTTCCTCAAACTTAGTGGAATGCTTTGTAGACCCAGCCCCCCAAATTGTGTCATATCTTCTATTCGTCATTTATACAATCCAGAGCTATTTTGCAGGTGCTTTTTAAAAATCTGTGTTTGCTTTTGATGTTTGGGTCTCTGAGGCTTTGTGAGAAGGAGGAGTGGTGGTTGAGCTGTATTTTAAGCCTAGATATATTTCCTGTCTCTTTCCCTTTGTTCCTAATTCTTTTATAGAGAAATTTGGTAGTACAGAAAGCTGTCCACCTGGTAGTGTGCTGGTTGTGTGGCATACGTGAGCTTTCATAGTCTGCAGGGCTGAAGAGGTGGTTGCCTCTCTGGCCTGGCTTAAGTGGACTTCTTCAGCCTGGAGTGCAGATCTCCACAGCACTCCTTTGGAATTCTGATGCCCTAACTCATGGAGATGGTTTAAATTTATTTTTCTTTACTACATAATTTCTGTATTGGAAATGTTTAAGAGATTAAGAGAATAAAAAAAATGTCCAGTCCTTCATCTTATTACCCAGAAATATATTCTTGATATTTAAAGAAAAGAAAGAGTATGTAGGGAAAGAAAAGTACAAAATAGCAATCCTAATTATCTTTAGCACAAAAATTACTTTAAGTTTAAGTAGGCTGAAAAAGAAATTAGAAAAGTTATAAACTAGCAGATGGTTTTCATACCAGTAATGCAGGGCTATTCATCACAATGATGACTATAAAATAATAAATCAATTTAATATGAATCATAAAAATCATTATACATGCTAAAGAACTTGGAGCAAAATATGGAAGTACTAAATACCAAAGTATATAGATATAATATAATAATACAATATAATAAATATAACATAATGAAACATATGACGGAGAAAAGTCATATATAAACCCTGAATTAGGTAGACAATATTTCCTATATTAATGTAAACTCATTTTTTCCAATACTTTCTGTATTATTACTTCTATATTATATTATATTTAAGGTTTACTGAATGAACAATTATTTCATGTATAAAAACAGCACTTTTATCTCTTTGTCTATGCTTATTTCCTCAGCTTCTCTTCATGAACTTAATAATATAGCTTGCTTTTCTAGCATTATGATCTTGCTTTACACCTGTTCATTCAGTAAACCCTAAATGTCAATGGCATATAATTGAAAAAAAGTATAAATTCAAGAGAATAACAGGATAAGTCAACATAAATCATCAGTGTTCCCATATATTACATACAAAAGCCATCAGTCAGGGAAACCATAAACTTCTTTTATTATTTGTTTATTTTTTAGTTTTCAACATTCAATTCCACAAGATTTTGAGTCACAAATTTTCTTCCTGTCTTTCCCCTACCCCCACGCCAACATAGTGAGCCTACTGAATACCCCTTCCCTTAATCCATTCTCTCTCATATTCTACTCCATTTTCCCTAACTTTCTAGTAGGGCAAGATGAATTTCTATACGCCAGTGCCTGTGTATCTTATTTCAGAGTTGCATGTAAAAAACAATTTTTTAAACATTTGTTTTTAAAACTTTGATTTCCAGATCTTTCACTTCTTCCCTCCTCACCCACCCCCACTGGGAAGATAAGCAATTCAATATAGGCTGCATATGTGTAGTTACACAAAACTTTTCCATCATAGACATATTGTGAAACACTAACTAAATTTTCCTCCATCCTATTCTTCCCCCCTATTATTCTGTTTTCTGCTTTGACCCTGCCCCTTTTCAAAAGTGTTTTCTTCTAACTTCCCTCTCCCCTAACCTGCCCTCCCTTCTATCATCCCTCCTACTTTCCTGTAGGGTAAGATACCCGGTTGATTGTATATATTATTCCCTTCTTAAGCTAAATTCAATGAGAGTAAGGTTGACCCATTCCCATTCACCTACCTTTTCTTCCCCTCCATTATAACAGTTTTCTCTTGCCTCTTTTATATGTGATAATTTATCCTATTCTGTCTCTCCCTTTCTCCTGTCATTATATTCCTCTCTCACCTCTTAATTTTATTTTTATATATCATCCCTTCCTATTCAACTGATCATGTGCCCTCTATGTATACATGTGCACAAATATACATACTCACATATGTATTTATACATACATACACCTTCCAATACATACATATATATGTATGTATACATATTTTTGTATACATACATACATCTATATATTCCTTTCAACTATACTCATACTGAAAAAAGTTTCATGAGTTACAATTATCATTTTTCCATGTAGGAATGTAAATAGGTAAGCTTTAATCAGTTCCTTATGATTTCTTTGTCTCATTTACCTTCTCATGCTTCTCTTGCTTCTTGTATTTGAAAGTCAAAATTTCTGTTCAACTCTGGTTTTTTCATCAAGCATACTTGAAAGTCCTCTAATTCACTGAATGACCATATTTTCCCCTGAAGCATTATATTCACTTTTGCTGGGTGGGTGATTCTTGGTTTTAATCCTAGCTCCTTTGACCTCTGGAATATCATATTCTAAGCCCTTTGATCCCTTAATGTAGAAGCTGCTAGATCTTCTGTTATCCTGATTGTATTTCCACAATACTTAAATTGTTTCTTCCTGACAGCTTGTAATATTTTCTCCTTGACCTGGGAGCTCAGGAATCTGGCTATGATGTCCCTAGGAGTTTTCTTTTGGGGATCTTTTTCGAGAGGTGATCAGTGAATTCTTTCAATTTCTGTTTTCCCCTTTGGTTCTATAATATCAGGACAATTTTCCTTAAGAATTTCTTGAAGGATGATTTCTAGGCTCTTTTTTTGATCATGGGTTTCAGGCAGTCCACCAGTTTTTAAATGATCTCTCCTGGATTTATTTCCCAGGTCAGGGCTTTATCCAAAGAGATATTTCACTTTGCCTTCTATTTTTCATTTGTTTGGATCTGTCTTAAAGCATCTTGATTTCTTACAAAGTCATTAGCTTCCATTTGCTTCAGTTGAATTTTGAAGGAATTATTGTCTTCAGTGAGTTTTTGAAATTCCTTTTACATCGGGGAAATTATGATTTTTAAGGCATTCTTCTCTTCATTGGCTTTTTGGGCCACTTTTGCCATTTGAGTTAGTCTATTTTTTAAGGCATTCTTTTCTTCAGTCAGGTTGTTGACTCTCTTTTTGTGGTTTTCTTCCCTCATTCTCATTTCTCTTCCTAATTTTTCCTCTATTTCTCTTACTTGATTTTCAAAATCCTTCTTGAGCTCCTCCATGGCCTTCAATCACTTCATATTTTTCTTAGAAAATTTTGATGCAGGAGTTCTAACTGTGTTGACTTCTTCTGGTTCCATGTTTTGATCCTTTTTGTCCCCAAAAAAGGATTCTATGATCTGATTGTGCTTCCTCTGCTTGCTCATCTTGCCAGCCAATTACTTGCCTTTTGAGCTCTTTGCCACAGTAGAACTCTGATTCTAGAGGGGAGAGAACTTTGTCCCAAATCACTGGGGTTTTTGTAAAGGTTGTATGAGGTCTGAGGAGTACACTTTCTCTACAGCCACCACAATCTCTGGCACACTGGCCTTTCTCACCCTAGGACCACCACCCAAGATAGCGACCCAGATCCAAGCAGATCAAAGCAAGAGGGATTACTCTGTAAATAGTCACTTGGTCCTCCCACAATCTGCAGGTCAGGAGCTTTGGAGGCAACCATGTGGCATCTGCTGCAGCCACCACTCTTCTGTCACCTCTCATCCTGGGGACAGGGGCTAAACCATGCTCTTTTCTCACCCATTTCCAACAGAGTTCCCAACTGATCTGTTTATGGGTTGAGAAGTCTGGAAACTGCCATAGCTGCTGGTGATTCACTCTTCTGAAATCTCCTCCAGCTGGTATGGACCACTGGTCAGGGCCACCCTGAGTCCATGCCCATGCTGCTGGCAGGACTGCCCTTGGCTTCCAGCTCTGTGTGAATAAACACTTCCTGTTGGTCTGCTGGGCTGTCTTCAGTGAAATATTTGTTTCTCTCTGTCACCTTATGGTAGCTCTAACATTTATTTAGAGTCATATTTTATATGTATTAGAGAGAGCTGGTGAGGCCATAAACTTCTAAGCATTTACTATGTGCCACATACTATATGTAGTGTTGGGCATACAAATATAAACAAAAAAAGAACTCTTATTCCCGCCCCTAAGGGAGCTACAATCTAAAGAGGAATGTAACATATAAAAGCAAGTTAGAAAGAGTATACTAAGAGGAGGCACCGACATAGATTTTGAGAGTCATCTCTTTAAAAAAATATATTTTATTTATTTTCTTGTTTACATCATTCATTTCCATGAGATTTTGAGTTATAAAATTTCTCCCCATCTTTTCCCTACCCACAACCCCAAAACAGCAATCCCCCGTAAAGCACCTCCCCCAATATGCTCTCTCCTATATTCTCCTTCATTGCCCCTCTAACTTTCTGGTGGAGAAGGATGGGTCTCCCTACCCCAGTGCCTGTGTATTTTAATTACCAGTGGCATGTGGTTAATAATGAAAATAATAATAATCATATATAAAGTTATTTATATTATTATATATTATATTTAATATTTATTATTAATAATAAATATTATATATATATAATAACATTTGATTGTAGAACTTTTAGTTCTAAATTCTTTTGGTTCCTCCCTCATCACCCACCCCCACTGGAAGGACAAGCAATTCCGTACAGGCTGTACATATGTAATAATGCAGGACATCTCAACAGTGGACATATTGTGAGAGACTGATTATATGTCCCTCCTTCCTGTCCCATCACCCCCCTTGTTCGATTCTCTACCGTGTCCCTGTCCCTTTATGGAAGTGTGTGCTTTCAGCAGCCCTCCCCCCCCGCCCTCCCCTCCATCATCCCACCTCTCATCCCCATTCCCCTTACTCTTCTGTGTGGCAAGATACCCAGTTTAGAGTTTATGTCATTCCTTTCCTAAGCCAAATTAAATGAGAGTAAAGTTGACCCTTTCCCTTTTGCCTTCCTGTTCTTCCCCTCCATTGTAACAGTTTATCCCTTGCCTCTTCTGTATGGGATGATTAACCCCATTCTGTCTCCCCCTGTCTACTTTTATTCTAATCTTCTCCCACCTCAGAATTTCACCTTTTAAAGTATCATCCCTTCCTATTCAATTGATCCTGTGCCCTCTGTCTATGTACACATATAAATTGAAATATTTTAGAGAAAATAATTTAATAAAGTTAAAATTTAAAAAATAAGTAAATGGATAAAGACATTTGCAACAAGTTTCTCTGATAAAAGTCTCATATTGAAGACATAAGAAACTCATTCATATTTATAAGGCAAATTCATTTCTCAACAATTAGTTGCTTTAAAAGATAATAAACAAACAGGCAATTTTCAAAGGCCAAAAGCTGAAGGATAAATCACTAATATTTAAAGAAATACTAATTGAAAGAGTTTCTATTCAACCTTCAAACCAGCATGGTGGCTAATAAAATAAATAAAGGAGAATGGCAAATGTTGGAGATGCTATGGGAAAGAAGAAAAATTATGCAAAAATGGTGGAGCTGTGAATTGGTATGATTATTCTGGAAATCATTTTGGAACTAGTCTACAAATTATTAACATATGCTTGTCCTTTGATTCAGATATATTATTACTAGATTTATACCCTACAAAAGGAAGAAAAAGAATGACCGTCTATCTTTGTATATATATACATACTACATAGTATGTGTGCATATCTATTTATCTATCTATCTATCTATCTATCTGTCTGTCTGTCTGTCTAACATATATATCTGTGTGTGTATGTACAATTTAATGAAGGTGGGGAGGTGAGTATATTTTATCTTTTGCTTTCAGGGTTCATGTTTTTATTGTTGCATTTATCAGTTCCAAAATCTCTCAAAGATGTTTTCTCTATACTTTAATTGTTCAAATGCTTTTCTGAATTCTGCTACTTTTGCTGTACATTAGAGCATACAATTCTTCATAATTTCCTGAGAAACTTCAATGCCATTTTTATAGCAAAATAATATTCTGTTATTGTGAGATCAAATTTGTTTATCTACTCCCCAGTAGGAGGATTATCTTAATTTTCATTTTTTCTACTGAGAAAGAATAATATATATGTATGTATATATGCATATTTATGTATATATGTATATGTATGTATATGTTCTAAATACAACATATTTATATATTACATGAATAATCATTACTTAAGCAACATATATTTACATATGTGTGCATAAAGATAGAAATATATTCATAACAATAGCATAAGAAACAGGCTGGCAAAGGAAATACTGAATCAGTTTTTTTATTTGTCCTTTGTAGATGGACGTTACAGAATGTAATTAATAGTCATGAGTGACTGGTTCCAGTGACAGATATCCTTCTCAAAGACACAGATTTGTATGGTGGTAGATTTTAGACTTGAATAGCTCCGGACTTCAAATTCTCCACCAAGTGGTCTTTCTGTCATCAGCATCTTCAGCTCTGTTAGGTTCTGTATTTTTGGTATTATTATAATTTAGCTCTTTCACCAAAGAAGAAGTCAACCAGTGTTTCAAAGAAGAACAACAAAATAAAGCATTAAAACATTTCCTATCAACACTATTTTCTCAAATATCCATATAGTAGTAATAAAAGAGAAATTCTCCACGAGTTTCCCCTATGGGAGTGAACAGCATCTGTACTGGCCATAGAAAATATCTCCCTCATCTCAGGAAATATCTTCTACTCCTTGTTTTTCTGAATTATTACAGATTAACTGGGTTTTATTGCTATATACTACCATTAACAAATAGAGAATGATTTATAAAGACATAGCATTGGGGCTCTTGTTTCTGTTTCAGACTGGATTGGGGGCCCTGGGGAACTCCTTCCTCCTGGGCCTGTATATAATCACCTTCTTTACTGGTCCCAGGCTGAAGCCCATTGACTTGCTTCTCTCCCACCTGGCCTTAGTAAATGACTTGGTGCTTCTTTCCAAAGGGATTCCTCACATAATTACAACTTTGGGGCTCACCAATTTCTTGGATGAGGTGGGATGTAAACTTGTCTTTTACTGTCACAAAGTGGACCGGGACCTTTCCCTGTGTACCACCTGCCTCCTGAGTAGCTTCCAAGCAATCACTTTAAGCCCTACAAGTTCTTGATGGGTAAAAGTTAAAGCTAGATCCCGAAAGTGCATTGCCCCATTGTTTCTCTTGTGCTGGACCTTCTATCTACTTACAAATTGCATGATTCTTTTACATATGAAAGGCCCAATGGGAAACAAAAATATCACTGAAGGACAGGATTTCATTTTTTGTGCTGCTGCATTTCCAATTTCACATAATATTGTAATGTATATACTCAAAATCTCCTTTCCTGATGTTTTGTGTATAGGAATCATGGTGGGAACCAGTGGATATATGATTTTCCTCTTGTACAGACACCACCAGAGAGCCCAGTACATTTATGGAAACAGTTTCACACCTAGCTATTCCCCTGAGACCAGAGCCACCCAAACTATCCTGCTGCTTGTCATCCTCTTTGTCTCCTTTTACTCTCTGAATTCTATCTTAGTGTTATATACAGGCTTCTTGGCTTGTTCACACCTCTACCTTCATGGCTGCCTGCTTCCCAGCTTGTAGCTCCTTTATTCTAATAGTGACTCCCAAGTCTGCAAATATTTCTTGGCACTCTGGGAAAAGACAATGATCCAGTTCTGATACAAAATGGCTAATAGGACAAAAAAGGAAAATGATAAATATATTTTAGGCTGCAGGAAAACAGGAATGGTACTGTACCTTGGAACTCTGAATTGGTCTGGCTAGTCTGGAAGGAAATTTGGAACTTTGTACCCCAAATGTCTCTGTGCATATAATTTGACCTGTCTATACCAATAATTAGGCTCATATTACAAAGAGATAATAAAGGATCCCCCTTGTACACAAATAAATCTAGGAGTTCATGCCATACTAATCCCAAACTGGAAACCAAAGGAGCTTCCTTCTATTGAGGTATGCCTACAAAGTGTATTATATTAATAAAATGGATTATTATTATGACACGATAAATGATATAATGGTTTTCCAGGAAACTAGAAAACCTTCCACGAAGTGGTACAGAGTCAATTGAGAAGAACCAGAGCAATTTATACAATTAGATTATAGATAAAAACAACTTTGAAAGATTCTAGAACCCAGACCAATGCAATGATAAATCCTGAATTCAGAACACTAGAAAGAAATCCATTATTTAAACTCTTTTCATAGAAGTGATGATGTTAAAATGCAGTCAGAAACTTTCAGGTATATCCAAAGCCAGAATTTTTAAAAAATGAACTGTATACATTTGTAATGAGCTTTTTTCTGTCTCAGTGTGAAGAGACAGTGGTAAAACGTGCATGATAAATACATATAAAGTCTGCTTTTTCAAATACAAATCTGAAAAGAGCAATCACTCAGGTCACAAAGGTTTAGAATATGGATTACAGTGCAGGTCCTGTGACTCCACGTTCACTGATCTGTGGACCCTGCCTTTTAATTACATATTGGCCAATCTCCTTTCTAACCGTTCTTTCTGCCACTTGGAACAAGAAGGGGAATAAAGCAAACATCATTGCTGGAACAGAAATGGCAGGACAGATGTTATGTCTCTTCATCCTGTTTTCTTTCACTCTTCAACCTCTTTTTACTCTCATCTCACCTGCATCCATAGAACCTCCACTGGAGATGTCGACCCACCCTCCCTGGTGTCAGTGAGATAAGAATCCTAAGCCAAACCAATGATAGTTACTGCATTATTTTAAATTGTATTTAGAGGTAATGTAAAAAAAAAAAAACAAATACTTCCACTCTTTTGATGGAAAGGAATCCTCCACAGCACCAAATGGGAAGAGGTAACTCAGTAATAGAAAAGACAAAGATTCCTGTGCTCTCTCTCTCTCTGTATATGTATATCTAATACACATATACACACACACATACACACTTACACACATACATATATATCCTAAACATAAATGCGCAGGTATTAAAGTGCATACTATTACCTTATGGAAATGATATAATTTATTTATTTCTCAAGTCCAAAGGGCCGTTTTCCACTTCTGTCTTTTCCCCTGGAAACTCCATCTGCCGACAAATTGCAGTATTCTTATATATGTGAAAGGTCCAAAGGGAAGCAAATACTTGAGTCAATCATACTATTTCCCTCATTTCCTGCTACATTTTCTGTTTAACATTTCAATCTCTGTTTTCTTAATCTCCCTTCCTAATGTTCCCTATGTAGGAACCACAGGGTAGACTAGAGGATATGGAGTTTTTCCTGTATAAAAACCTTCACTGACTCTAGCACATTCATGGTCCTATTCTTGGCCAGTATGTATTTCTTTTAATCACTGCCTTCTATTTAAGCATTCCACGTATATTTTGGGATGTCTTTTTTATGACTGCTCCACACTTCTGATTTCTTTCTTTTTTTCTCTGCTCTTTTGGAGGGGGAAGGCAGGGCAATTGGCTTAAGTGACTTGTCCAAGGTAACATGGCTAGTGAGTGTTAAGTGTCTGAGGTCAGATTTGAACTCAGGTCCTCCTGACTCCAGGGCCAGTACTCTATTCACTACACCATCTATCCACCTTCCACTTCTGCTTTCTTGATTTGTCTACCTGCTTATAACACTGTCTTTCTAATTTATTTATTTATTTTCAATTTATGAAATAATGGAAGTATTTCAGAACATAATGTAATAAAAAACATAATTGCCCATGAAACTGCAAATCTGTTATGTACAACTGGCTGTTCCTTTTATGATAAAAATGTATAATAAAAATCATGTAGATTTCTTTTTTTCCTTTTTTTCTTCTCTCTACCTAGAGATGGCTACCATTAAACAAAAAATAGGTATATATTTATAAAATCATTCTATGTATACTTCTATTTTTTGGTTCTTTCTCTGGACATACATAACTTCTTCCTTCATATGTCTTTTGTAGTTAAAATGGGTATTTTATGGTCTAGGTGTTTTTTTCCTGAAATTTGAAACAAAAATTGCTTTCTTAATTTTTTTTTTAAATTACAAAGGTACATAAGTTCTACATAAAACTAGAGAACTATTTAAAAAATTCAAAAGCTTCATCTAAAATACTTAAACCATAACCTTAATGCAAAATTTGACACTGTCCTATTCTGTGTTTTGTACAATACATCGTGTATTAAAATCTTTTTCAAATGATAAATGGGCAATTGCCTCATGAAAGGTTTGTTCATAGGGAGAGTGATTTACTAACAATTATGGTTCTTTTTACTCTTATGTTATCAAGACTAATTAACTTAAAGTTGACATTTTTACCCGAGTAGAACAATATGAAAGCAAATAAGTACAAATAATTTAATTTCCTAAGATTGTTTGATTATATTTTAAACTCATCTTTACCCTAGCACAATGCTTCTTACAGAAATGTTAAGCCAAAACCAAACATGCCAAAAGTGTTATTTAATAGAAATGGCCCAGGCTCATCCAATACTTACTGATGTTAATTAGTATAAAGTTAATCTATTTTTGTTCTAATCATTAGTGGCTCTCATGCCCCCAGTACTACTTGGCTATCCAGAGAAAGTTAATTCCCCCACACCCATATATGATCCTGATGCCATAGAACTAGTTGAGGCAACAGATAGAGTGCTGGACCTGTAGCCAAGAACAGAGACAAAACCCACCTCAAACACTTAGTAACTATACACTCTTGCTCAATTCTCTTAACCTCTGTATACCTTGGTATTGTCTTATATTAAGCAAGGAATAATAACAGCACCTACCTCCTGGGGTTTGTGCAAGCGGCAATACAATATTCAGATTTTAAAAATGCATCACAAACATGACAATGTGGTACAAATGCTGTTTTATTTTTGTTACTATTATTAATTATGTTCACAATCATGCATCTCCCTAAGGAGAAGAAATTCAAGGGGAGCTTTTATTTGAAATGGAAGCTGAAGAGCAGTTATTATTCCAAATTGATGTGACATCACTAATGTGATAGCTCAACTTCTAGTGGTGATGTGTTTATCAGTTGGTCTAAACTCAGGGACGTCTGCAGCCCCTTCTATCTGTGTCATTGTTTCATTACTTGCAGCTCCTCTTTCCCAGGGCTACTTTGTCAATCTGGCATTGTATAAAATAACGTACTCTCCAAAACTCCAATGAAGTTCCTTAAATTCTCTGTCTGTGCCATAAGAAATGCCAGCATAGATTTTCAGGCAAGCCCTGTAAAGGAGAGGTAGAAGGCACTCAGAAGGAAGAGGCTAGAAAGGCTTATCTTGAAAACTTTGATTGCACAGAGAATAGAGAAAAAGGAGTAAGACCAGACAATTAAAGGGGTCACAGATCAGAGAATGAGAATTTACTATAAACATTAGGAGAGATGGACAATGAGGAAAGCAAGAGTAATAGTTCTTGGAAATGGGTGCAATAAGTCAAATTAAAAAGGAATTAATGTACAGTACTAGGGGAAGGGGAAAAGAGAAAGGAGAATTTACTTGATGGAAGAAAATGGGAAAATATATAACCAGAGAAAAGTAGGGGGGAAAAATTACTGAATAAAACCCTAAAGAAAAAATTGAAACAATGAAAGAAAAGCAATATAGGAGTGAGAAAAAGAAAGCCACTGGGAGAAGGGAAACTTAAAAACAATAAAACAGCTGAATGAACACAATAATGTGTTTACTGCAGAATAGGCAGAAACAATAGCTTGAAAAAAATAAATTTGACAGATGGATGGAGAAAAAAAATAAACCTAACTCTCGTGATTTCAAAAATAAATACATTAAAATATCTAATGAAATAAAAAAGGTCAGAAGCTATGAAGAAAGCAAACCTTGCTGTTTCTGTTTATAAGAAATGTGTTTACAAAATAACCAAAAATAAACTGAGCAGATGGACAAAATTTGTTTTTCTTTGCCTTTAGTAAAAACAAAAAAGCAAGGGTTGCTATCATCCTATCAGACAAGTAAAAACCAACAAAGATCCACTCAAAAAATGAAGAGATATATAAGGAAATTACCCTATGGTAAATAGGAATCACAGATAAATCAATTTTATTATTAAACTTTTATTTCTCAAATCCCTTAGAATGCAGCTGTTAAAAGCAACATTATCTGAGCTTCAAGGGGACATAGACAGTAATATAATATTGATAAGAGATTTCAATGTACCCACGATGATTAGAAAGTTTGGAGAAACAAGTTTTCTGAGTTATTTAGTCATTTTATTATAAAGTCCAGCATGTTATTAATATTAATAAAAAGATGGTTATTTTGTTGTCTCATACCAAAGACAAACATGATAGGCTGGGCTCATAGTTCATATAGCTATTGAAGAGTAGGTGTTCAATATGGGAACAGAGTGACATCATGTTGCCCTTGGACAGAGAAACTATTTCTCTACTCAGTTCACTCCCAGCCTTGATTTGTTTCCATCTAAGCTTGACTGAAAGGAATTCACCTGAGATGGAGATTCTTTGAGGGATTGAGTCATTGGGCTGGGTCAGGTAGAGGAGAAGTTGAACTTGACCTTCAGGTACTGAGGTCTTGAAAATAGAAAAGACAGGGAGAACTGCAAATCCCCCCAAATCATTAGGTATTAACATTTGCCAAGATATTTGGATATATTTGCTTTCCCAGAGCTAAGGCTCAGTAACCAGGTTTGGCATAACAGCAATCCTTTGCACTCTGAATGATCTCATCTTCTGGCAAAGTGTATTACTTTGACCAGCACCAGGTGTTCACTGATGTATTTATTGTTGGCTCTCTCCCAATTTCCCAGGGACCTGAGAGTCATCTATCAAATCTCCTGACATGCTCACAATCCCTATTCCTTGTAACTGCTAAGTGAACTAAAACTAGCAAGCAAAATTGCCTTAATATTCTGGAACTAGATAGTAAAAGAGAAATTGAAAGGAGCAATTGATCACCTTCTGAAAGGGAATTCAAAATGAAAACTCCCCGGAATTTTATAGCTGAAATCCAGAGCTCCCAGGTCAAGGAGAAACTATTGAGAGCACTCAGAAAGAAACAATTCAAATATCTTAGAGTCACAGTCAGGACAACATAATATTTAGCAGCTTCTCCATTAAAGGATGAGAGGGCTTAGAAAATGATGTTTTGGAGGGAACAAAAGTTAGCATTACAGTGAAGAATCACCTACTCAGAAAAATTGAGTATAATTCTTCATGGGGAAAATGGATATTCAAAGGAATGAAATCGAGGACTTTTAAGCATTCCAATGAAAAGACCAAAGCTGAATAGAAAATTTGACTTTTAAATAAGAGACTCAAGAGAAGGAGTGTAGAAAGGAAAAGAGAAAAGAGAAAGAATAGGTTCTTCGTTCAGTTTAAACTGACAACATTCCTCTTTTGTAATACGTCATTTCTAACTCCTAAAAACTTTACCATTACTAAGGCAGTGAGAAGAAGTGTATCTACATAGGGAGAATGAGTGTTTACTATGAAGTGATGATATCCATAAAAATAAAATTTTGGGATGAGAAAGAGTAATGTACCGGGAGAAGGATGAGAGGAAAGGCAGAAGGGTGAAAATTATCTCATAAAAGAGGAATTGGAAGAAGAGTTTTTTTCAATGGAGGGAGAAATGGGATATGTTAAACTGCTTGAAACTTACTCTCTTCTTAAATGGCTTAAAGAGGGAAAAGTATACACACTCATTTATGTTTAGAAATCTATGGCTAAAAAAGGGTGAGAAAGAAAATATTGAGTAAGACTAAGACGGAGGGAAATTCACAGAAAGTTATTTTAAATTTGAGTGTGAATGAGATGTTTGTTGCAGCTGTCCTAGTGGTGGCAAAGGACTGGGCATTTTAGGCAATCCCATCAATTGTGGAATGGGAGAAGAAGTTGAGGTGTATGGTTCTCATGGCATACTACCATGCTAAAAGAAATGATAAGCTCAATGACCTTAGAAAGGCATGGAAAGACTCACATAAAATGATGAGGAGTGAAGTGAGCAAATGCATGAGGATCCTGTACACCGTGACAGCAAAGTAGTTTTAAAAACTTCTTTGAGTGACACAATCATTTTGACTAAAATGAATACAGGAGTTAAAAATAAAGGACATAGGAAGCAAGTCAACATCTGCATCCAGAGGAAGAGCTCATAAATAGAAGAAGAGAAGAAAGGAAAAAAAGAGAAAAATTAAGAAATTTGTACAATAACTTTATTGTATATTTGGAGGGAAGAGCAAGTTGTACAAAACAGATTTGCAGTTTCATGTGTAGTTGTCTTTTTATTAAACTGCTATGGAAATGCTTCTTTTGTTCTATAAAATGAAAATAAAAACATTTTTAAAAAGAAAGAAAGAAAGAAACATGAGCGTAGGCAAGTGAAAGAACTTTGTTTTTCTGGAAACTCACCTAGATTGGTCTGGGGCAAGACTAAGCCATGTACGCTGGCTCAGAGGCCCTCATTTGTGGTCCTTTTTTTCTTTTGATGTCCTACAATGCCCTCTACCTTGTAATGGGAATCTGAAGATCTTTCCTGCCCTTAGACCCTTTGATAGACTTAAGTGGCTCTGAGAATGTTCCCTGATTTGAAAGTATACCCTGCCCCCTAATAGGCTCAACGTGGTCATGTGGAGCCTGTGGCAGGAGGTTTGTTTTTTGGGAATGGCCACACCTTGTTACTTTGTAATTTAACAGTGGGTCAAGAGGGTTGTGATATTCTCTGACCCAGGAAAAGGATATATATATATAGCCAGATGAGACTCTGGGAAGCCATTGATCCTCCGGGCTTTGAAAAACCCAGATGTTGAGGCTTCCCTCTCTAGTAACTTGAATAGGTAATGCATGTGATAATCAGATGGTTGGAAGCCCATCTGCTGATCTGTTTCTTGGTCTGCTTGTAACTTGTGTTTGTATCTTGCGCTTGTAACTTGTGTTTGTATTTTCTGGAGGTCAGGGTGCTGACTTTTTCCCCTGAACTAGGTAAATGATATGTTTGTTTGATTAAGGAAAGATTGTTAACCCATTTTGAGTTGCTCTCCTTTAGAAAAGCAGATCTAAGAACCTGTGCTAGCAGCTGCCCTGGGTCTGCTAGGGTGCTTACTGATACATGCCTCTCCTTGCGTCTGTGACCCTGCCTGCCTGACATCTCCAGCACCTCAGGAAAGTTTCTCTCCCAACTGACACTGACTAGTTTTGACCCGTCCCTTTCTTTATTAGTCCTGAGTTAGAAGCCCTGAGTGGGTTTCTCAATAATTATTAGTAATTCTTTTTGATGATTTGCACTTGAGACAAAACTTAATTCTTTAGTCTGAGACATCCCTAAGCAACCTTCTTGTGTCTCCTACAAGTGACATGATAATTATCACTGTAGGGAAGCTGAGCTCCCAGAATTTCATTGTCATAAATGGTTCTCTTCTTGGTTGTCTTCCTAAAGACACAGAAGTGCAGAGGGAGCATGAGGCTTACTGTATACGCACATCTTTCCTCTCTCCTAGTAGTTGAGACTAAGTGTAAGGTAAGTGTCACAAGCGTATCTTTATCTTGAAACCTCAAAGGAAGGGATTTAGATGACAATGTATTCCTGCAGCTCTTCATCCTAACTCAGGAGTCCTTTACTCGAGAAAGTAAAGAAGTTTGAAGAAGCCTGTGATTTTCTCTAGTGATTTCAGGGTGACAGTCTTTCATCTGCCTCTTCCTCTGTGCAAAACTATGCAAAACCGTCTGTATTTTTTGCTTTGTATTCTTTATACTTCAAATATTATTCTTGTGTCTTTTCTTTGTTCTTTATGTGCTTTTTCTTATCACTCCGCTCAGATCAGCTCTAAGTACCTCTTCAGAATGATGTACATGGCCCCTTTTCTTTCAGAATGAGAGACCTTGGGTTCCTTCCTTCTCCTAACTTCTATATACCTTTCATTCCTTCATGTTGAAAGTGCTTCTAAGAGAACTCATTTCTGACTCTGGGACATGCACTCTATCTACTGCACCCACTAACTGCCCAATGTAGTATGTACTGGGAATGAAAAAACATGAAAAAAATCCCGTCCTAAGACAACTTTCATTATACTTGGAGGAAACAGTGCATAGAAATGCAAGGAAACATGTAATGTCTGATATATAAGTTAAATATATATTACATATATAGGCACTTGCATACATAAGTGCATATAAATTATGTCTATGCATAGGTACACACAGAGACAAACACACTTACACACACACATCCAACCCCACTCCCCCCCCCCCCGCATTATTTTGTACAATCAGCAGCTGGGGTCCTTTACAGGAGGAGACATTTGAACTGAGGCTTTCACACTTTTAGGAATTCTGAAAGGTGGCAGAAAGAGCAGCGCAAGTCAGCCTGTACAAGGAAAGGAAGATGGGAAGCTGGCAGGGAACAGAAGTAAGCCACTTTTGCTGGAATCTAAACAACTGAAAAAAGGCAAGTGGTCTTTTTAAGTACCACATTCCCCAGGACACATCTTGGACCAAATCCTTATTTCCCTTCATAGAGCATCTTTATATATATGAGTATATATTTATCGATATGTGTATTTATAAATACATGTTGTATATATGTATCTATATACATCCATGGATGTGTGTTTATAAAAATGGATGTGTGTATACATACATACATGCATATATATGCACACACACACACACACATTGATTTACCTTAAACCAATGTGTTTCCAGGGTCTGTCCATCTTTGCCCCATTACCTCCACCTGACTCCTGCTTTCACCCCCTATCTTTCTGTTTACATTTAGAAAGAAGTTCCTTAATGGTCTCTCTGCTACTGCTTTTCTATTTGTTAAACCTTTCTATATTTTTCTTTTTCCTCATGTATTTGAGAAGCAAATCTCTACAGACTGGATTTTCCTTCTAAGAATCTTTCAAATGCCTCTTTGTGACAACCTCCATGTTTTTTTTCTTCTCTTTTAGCTAAACTCAGATTTGCAGGGTAGGTTACCCTTGGTTGCATCTCAGGATGCAGTGGAGCTCAAAGCTCTTGGTCTTTGGAACAAATCATATCATTCCCTCCTTCATTTTCTGGCAGGTGAAGAATTGTTTCATGCTCTGTAAAGTTCCATTCCATCCCTTAGTATTTAAAAATGTTCATGCAGATTGCTTACAGAATTAGTTTCTGAAGTGATTTGTTGAATTTTAAAACTGTGCAACTTAGTTATTTCAGTCTTTTCAGAAGTTCTAGACAATTCTCTTTTATTTCTCGCATTGTGGAATCCAAGTGTTTTGCTCTGCCACATTCTTCTGGGAGATCTATGTCTTAGTTTGTTCCTAGACTTCCTACCTTAAACATTAGCATGCTTTGCTTTTGTAGTGAGTGTATTTCCTTTTAATATTACTATTTTTTGCTTCTCTTCTTCTAAATTGACTTTCACTCTTTTGTATTTCTATTTCCAATCTATCTTCTCTCTTTTGCTTCTTTGGTGAGACGTCTAGACTGAATGTTTTCTATTCTGCCCATTATTATTGCTGTGCAGGACATAAATTCTGCTTTCATAATTCTAATTTCATTTTTGAACCAATGGGTCATAGAATATTGTGGCTCCATGTAGTCTAATTCCAGTTAGTCTTATATGTCATTAGTCATTGGATACTTTTTAATTCCTGGCCCAGTAAGTGGCAGGAAGATCTTCAAATTACCATTGCCATTAACAGCAGACTGAAAAAGAAATGTGAAGAATTACAAACTAGCCAATGGTTTTTATACCAGTAACGCAGGGCATTTCATCACAATGATGACTATAAAATAATAAAACTGCTCAATGTAAATGACAAAAAGTATTATAAATGCTAAAGAACTTGGGGGCAAAATAAAGTATGAATTAAATATGAATTAAATAATGCAGAAAGTATTCGAATAAGTGAATTTTCTTTAATAAATATTATGTCCCTAAACAAACCACAGTTTATATATGATGGAGAAAAGCTGGAGACCTTTCCCCCCAAAAAAATAAGTTTTAAGGTAAGGATGACTATTATCACCACCAGTATTTAACATAATGCTAGAAATGCAAGCTATACTAACAAGGTCATAAAAAGAAGCTGAGGAAATAGGTATAGGCAAAGACAAAGTAAAGGTATTATTTTTATAGGTGAAATGACTATTTATTCTGTAAATCCTAAATGTCAACCACTGATAAAAGGAAAAATGAAGCACTTCAAGAGAATTATAGCATATAGTATAAATTGACATAAGTTATCATTGTTCCCATATATTATATACAAAATCGATCAATCAGGGAGGCCATAAACTTATGAGTATTTACAAATTGCCACATACTGCATGTAGTGTTGGGCACACAAACATAAACAAAAAGAATGTCCATTTCTGCCCCCAGGGAGTTTACATCCTAAATGGGAATAGAACATAGAAAAGGAAGTAAGAAAGACTTTACTGTGAAGAGGTACTCCTGTGCGTTATGAGAATCACAACTATTACCAGATGGGTAATGAAGCTTATACGGTCCCTTCTCAGTGTAAAAAAAAGGAAACCTCCCAAGAAACCCATCAATGGAAGAAGTGGGGTGGAATGGTGGAGAAATTTTCCAGGCTGAGAAGGTCTAGCATCTGAAGGATATTCTGAGATGAGAAGGAAGTTTAAATCATGGTGACAATGGTAAGAACAGAGCCAGAAAGGGAATGGAGAAAGACTGAGAAAGGAAGTTTCCATTAAAAAAAACACACAAAAAATGAATTTATCTCTGAATTTTTGAAATCCATCTACAAAATGCTTAGTATAAAATTTAAAAAATCTTAATAAGAGAAACATCAATTTCTCATGCACACATTGAAAGAAGATAAGAAAAATTATAATTTTTATACCAAAATTAATTTACCCTTATGAATTATGGTACACAAACAAAAAAGTCAAGAATCACACAGGTAACAATAAAAACAAAAACAAGGGAAAAATAAAAGAGCATATCAGCACAATATCTCAAAGCGTACTAAAAGCAGAGAGAGGGAGAGAGGGAGAGGGAGAGAGAGAGAGAGAAAGAGAGAGAGAGAGAGAATTAGATAATAAGCAGAACAGATGAATTTCACAACAGAGGCAAATAATCATAGTAACATAGTGTTCAATACAATCAAAGATAAGTTATTTGAAGAAAGAAGAGAAGTTTCATAATAACCAAGGGCACAACTGTACATTAGTGTGACAGAAATCAGGTTTAGACCAACACTTCATAATGTATCCAATCCAATTCAACACAGTACAATCAACATTCATTAAGCGCCTACTGTGTGCTAAGCACTGGGAAGAGAATAAAAAGAAAGCCTATCCTTGTCCTGAAGGAGCTAACAATTTAATGGGGGTAGGGAGACCCCATACAGTAAATTCATGTTGCAAGGTACTGGAGGTACCCCTTTTTATGGGTAAGGGGGAAGGAGGCAGGAACACCAGGAGCCATCTTGTTCTGTGGAGTTGAAACAAGACAGAGCAGCAGATACAGATGGGAGTGAAACCAAAAGGTTTTGTTTCTGCTCTACATAAAGGAATGTATTGGGAGCAGCCTGAAACTCAACCCTCCAGCCCTTCAGTGAGAAGGGAGAGGAAGCTAAGGAGGTAGTGTCAATCAAGGCTGGAGCTAGCAGTGTGGTGATGAGATTAGAGGTGATGAGTATAAGGTGTGAAAAAGACCAGATGCAGAGTGGAATGTGTACCTAATGGAGCAGATGCCTGTATAAGATCCAAATGCATACATGATCTAAATGTAAAAAGCCACATCATAAGCAAATTAGTGAAACAATGAAGAAATTATCTTAAAAATCAATGAATAAGGCTAGAGTTCATGAAAAAGCAATAGGCAGAGAGGATAACAATATACAGTGCATATTTTTGATTATAGAAAATTGAAATGTTTTAGAGAAAATCTAGCAAAGTAAAAATAAGAAAATAAATAAGTAAATAGAGAAAGACACATCTACAGGAAGTTTCTCTGGTAAAAGACATATATCAAAGACATAAGGAAGAGATGTACATTTCTAAGACACATCCATTTCACAACACAGATATTTTAAATGATAACAAATAGTAAGATTTCAAAGGCCAAAATCCCAAAGATTGACAACCATGTGGACAAGTGATATAAATCATTAGAAATGACAGAAGTACAAATTAAAAGAATTTATATTCAACCTCATATCCCTCAGGGTGGATAATATGACAGAAAATGACAAATGACAAATGACAAGATATTATAGAAAAGAAAAAAAGATGATGCAAATATATTAGAACTGTGAATTTGTTTGATTATACTAGAAATCAATTTGGAATTATGCCTTCAAATTAATATAGTATACCTGCCCTTTGATTCAGATATACAACTACTGGATATATACTCTGAAAAAAATAAAAAAGTGGAAAAGCAACTTAATTATATGTATAGCTATAAGTATATATATAAATACAAATATATATGTATGTATGTATGTATGTACACACATACATACAATTTAATGAGATTAGGGAGGTAAACATATTTATTTTCCTTTTCAGGTTTCGTGTTTTATTGCTACATTTATCAGTTCCAAAGTGTCTCAAGGTTCTTTTTGGTATAATTTAGTTGTTCGAATTCTTCACCTAATTCTGCCGGCTTTGCTCTGCATTAATACATGCAACTCTTCAAAATTTCTTCAGAAACTTCCATCTTTTTTTATGGCACAATAATATTCTATTATGCTGATATCACATTCATTTATACATTCCACAATAGGAAGTCTCCTCATTTTCAGTATTTTCGACTATGAATGAAACATTATATATGTATATATATATATACAATGTATTTATAAGTATATATGTATATGTGTACAAGTATATATATTCCAAATACATAATTCCATGAATACTAATTACATATGTGACACATATTTCTATCTGTGCAAACCAACAAATTTGTTTACAATAGCATCAGAAGTAAACCAGCAAAGCAAATACTAAATCATTTTTCTCTGTGCCCTGTAGATGGAAATGACAAAATGTAATTAACAGTAATGAGTGACTGGATCCGGTGACAGACATCCTGCTCAAAGGCACAGATTTGTATGATGGTAGATTTCAGATTTTAGAAGTTCCTGACTTCAAATTCTCTACCAAGTTCTCTCTATGTCATCAGCATCAACATCTGTTAGTTGATGCATTATTGGAACTATTATTATTGAACACTTTCACCAACAAAGAACTCAACTAGTGTTTGAAAGAAGAAAACTTTCTAAATGAAGAGGAAAACAAAACATTAGAAATTTTTCTATCGATATGATCTTCCTGAAAACCTATCTGCCACTAATAAAAGAGACATTCTCCACAGGTTTAACTGTATGGGAGTGAACAGAGACTGCACTGGTCATGGAAAGTGTCTCCCTCATGTCAGGAAATAACTTCTATTCCTTGTATTTCTGATTGAGAAAAATCAGCTGGTTTTGATTGCTATATACTCCCATTAACAAAAAGAGAATGATTTCTAAGGACATAGCACTGGGTCTCTTATTTCTGTTTCAGACTGGACTTGGGGTTCTGGGGAACTCCTTCCTCCTTGGGTTATATACCATCACCTTTTTAACTGGTCCCAGCTTGAGACCCATTGACGTGCTTATCTCCCACCTGGCCTTAGTCAATGACTTGGTGCTTCTTTCCAAAGGGATTCCTCACATAATGACTACTTTGGGGCTCACCAATTTCTTGGATGATGTGGGATGTAAACTTATCTTTTACTGTCACAAAGTGGCCCGGGACCTTTCGCTATGTACCACTTGCCTCCTGAGTAGCTTCCAAGCAATCACTTTAAGTGGAAAAAGCTTCTGGTGGGCAACACTAAATGCTGGAGCCCCAAAGTACATTGTCCCATTGTTTGTCTTTTGCTGGACCTTCTATCTACTAACAAATCACTTGATTCTTTTCTATATGAAAGCCCCAAAGAAAAAGAAAAATATCACTGAAGGACAGGATTTCCTTTATTGTGTTGCTGCATTTCAAATTCCACATAATATTGCAACACAAATACTTACAGTCTCCCTTCCGGATGTTTTGTGTATAGGAATCATGGTAGGAACCAGTGCATATATGGTTTTTGTCTTGTACAGACACCACCAGAGAGCCCAGTACATTCATGGCAACAGTCTCAAACCTAGTTGTTACCCTGAGACCAGAGCCACCCAAACTATCCTGCTGCTTGTCATCCTCTTTGTCTCCTTTTACTCTCTGAATTCTATTGTAGTGTTATGTATGCACTATAGAAAATCTTCCTGGCTTGTTCACACCTCTACCTTCCTGGCAGCTTCCTTCCCAGCTTGTAGCTCCTTTATTCTAATAGCTAGTGACTCCAAAGTCTGGAAATATTTCTTTGCTCTGTGGGAAAAGATGTTGATGCAGTTCTGAAAGCACTCGGGAGTTTCACCGCAAACCAATCAAAATCTCTAACAGGACAAAAGCTTGTTTCTTGGGCTGTAGGAAAACAAGATTAGTAATGAGATCTTGGAGCTGTGGAGTGGTCTGGCTTGTCTGGAAGGTAATTTGGAACTGTGTCCCCCAAATAATATGACTGTGCATACCACTTAACCTCACTATACCAATACTAGGCTTATATTCCAAAGAGAGAATAAAGGAACTCATCTGTATACAAATACATCTATTCTAGAAGCTTATTCCATAGTAATTCCAAACTGAAAATTAATGGAGTTTCATTCTATTGGGTTACTGCCTAAAATCTATATTATATTTCTCTGTTATATCATTTAGCATGTTTGAGGCATACTTTCTAGTTAAGTTTCCCCATTCTGAAAAATCAAATCTAGAATTGCTTCAGTATTCACTAGGCCTAGGTTTAGGTGACCTGACCTTCAAGCAATCTGGAGCTTAAAGCAATGGAGACCCTCCCCCAGAGCCAACTCAGCAAAAGATATGCCAAATAAGATTGACAGCTTTCAGTGGACACCGACATGTGACCTTGTCCTTTGTCTCAGAGAGATTCCCACACTTAGGTTGTGGGTCAGCTCCCCCTATCAATAAGAGTGAAGGCCAGTTAGGTGGGGGTTGGGTTTCTGCATTAGAGGATTATATAACCATGAGCTGGCTTCTACCTGTTGCTCTCTCCATGCCACCATGTGGGTGACAGGGGCAGAGTCTTTTCTCATGGGAAAGAATAAAGACCTTTTCTGACCTTAGATTCAGACTCTGAACTCTTTCATCTCTTACAGTTTGGAGGTCCCACCAAGATCTTTAGAACTCCGCTCTGGACAGGGGGAGTGCTCCCCAGACTTGACCAACAAGTACAGGACATCCCACTGGCTCTTTTCAGTGACCTTTTTATAGGGTAGGGGAGCGATTCCTCTCTATGGAGAATGAGGCCTGAGGGGGTCTGAAACTGAGATCAGAAAACAACAAAGGAGAGGGAACAAAGATTACTGAAAATCATGTAAGTCTGTGCACAGACCCAGGTAAGGAGAGGCCTGGGAGATTTGGTGGTGGGTAGAGTGGACTGAGTCTGCCTAGGTGTTGGGAAATTCCTGGACTAAGAAGTCGACCTGGTCAACTGAGTCTGGCCAGAAATTAGGGCAATCAGGAGAAAGTTTTTAGAGGCAATGTTGTCGAGTGGTCCCTGACAAGGGCCCCTCAGAATTCAAGCCTCCGCACCCCAAGTTCTGGACCAAGAGGTTGACCATCTATCTGGCTCAAGCTTGGATAGAGAAGAAAGGGACTGAGTGATGAGCCATCTCACCTGCCTCTGGTAAAAGGGAAATTTTTAGCTTTTACCCACAAGCTGCTAGTCAATTGGGAAGAAATGTTTCCTTCAACCCCCCTTCACCCCATAATACCTTTCTCAAATAAATTTGGCAAAGCTGGTTGAGACTGTGTTTGTTCTTTATTTCTTTTGTTTGTTTGTGTGGATATGTGTGAAGTTTGTCTACTCATGAAAAGGAAAATGTTTTATCATTCAGACAGAAAAGCCTTGGGAGAGTTTAGTAATCTTTCTTCTCTGCCTAACTTAGAATGGAAAGAGAGAGAATTCAGATCTTTAGCAGATAATAGGTAAGTGAAACTTTTTTTTTGTTTGCCTGAAATGCCTAAGGCAGAGGTAGAAGGAGAAGCAAAGGGCATAATTGCGTTAGTTAGGGTGGGGGAGCCACTACCCCCATCCCCAACCCCTTGAGAAGGTTGGAAGATAGTGCTAGTGAATTTTTAGCCTGACTTCAAAACCAATAAACCAGGAAGTTAGAAGGGATAATGTCTATCCACCTTTCAGGCTGTATTAGAATTTAGTTCTAAAAGTTCAGATAATCATTAAATTCCACATTGCTTTCTATTTTTTCATTTCTTTGTAACTATTTAATAGTATCTTGGTTTCTCATGAAGTCCTTAGCTTCTACTTGCTCCAATCTAATTCTGAAGGAATTATTCTCTTCAGAATGTTTTTGAGATTTTTTTTCCATCTGGCAAATTCGAAGTTTTAAGCCATTCTTCTCCTCATTGGCTTTCTGGGCCTCTTTTGCCATTTGAGTTAATCTATTTTTTAACATGTTGTCTTCTTCAGTCAGGTTGTTGACTCTCTTTTCATGATTTTCTTGCATCATTCTCATTTCTTTTCCCATTTTTTCCTCTACGTCTCTTATTTGTTTTTCAAAGTCCTTTTTCAGGTTATCTATAGCTTTTAGGCATTCTTCAAGTGTCTTGGAAGCATTTGGTGTGAGAGTTCTGACTGTGTTGTCTTCCTCCTGTTCTATGCTTTGATCTTTTTTGTTCACAAAAAAGGATTCTAGAGTTTTATTGCTGTTCTTATTTTGCTTCCTTTTCCTCATGTTGGCCAGTAAATTAATTGGTTGGTTTTGTTTTAGCTTTGTGAGACCCTGCTTCCAGGGGGTAAAGCTCTGTTCCAGATCTCTGGGGTTTTCCCAGCTGCTGGAGCTGTTAGGGGGGGTGTTGCCGGCCCCCCCCCCCAGCTTTGGCTTGTTGAAAGTGCTCTCCAAGACCACCACCCAAGACCATGATTGGGATCCAGGCTGCTCAATGCAACAGCACTTGGCCCTGATCAATTGACTCAGCCCCCCTACCAGATTTGCAGGCCAGGAGCTCTGAAGCAGCCCAGTGGGGTCAGCCGGCAGTTACAGCAGCTCCTGCCCTTCCCCCACTGCTTCCTTGCCCTGGGGGTATATTGGCCAAACTGCTTTTCCTCCCCCAAATTTAGCTTGAAAGCTTTACTCACTTTCACTGACCTCTAATCCTGGCTTAGTAGATGTGAAGATTTCTCGAGGTACTTTAGATCTTCTCTGAAGTAGACTCATGCTGTGGCTTGGGAGGCTTGGCTCCTCCAGACCACCCTGGGCCTGGCCGCAGTTTCCGGGTTCAGGCTGGGCTGGCCTTGGCTCATGTCCTGTCGCAATGATCCCCTACTGCTGAGCTGCCTTCTGTGAGAGATGTGTTTTCTGTATTTTTGTGAGTTTGAGAGACCTAGAATGTGTCCAGAGTCATATTTTATGGGCGTTTAGGGTGGCTGTGTGTGAGCTGTGGGACCTTGCTGCTTCTATGCTGCCATCTTGGCTCCGTCCCCGGAAGTCTCAATCATTAAATTCCTAAGGTCCTTCAGTTGAGAGAGAATTTAAAAGATAACCACACGTAGTTAACTGGGTCCCACTTTGTCAATGAAGGGAGATAGGAGACAAGAGATAGATAGGAATGGGGTGGAGGGCAGGAGTCAGCCTCCACTGAAGGTGAAATGGAGATCACATGTGTTGGCTTAAAAATATTTTTAAGTTACGAAGTTATAATTTAATTCCTGTGTAAGGGGGTTTGGAAATGCATTCACCCAAAGTTTTGAGTAGAATATAAGTTTTAAACATTTCTAAATTATGTAATTTGGAAATATTTATGAACTCTGATGTTAAAACATTTTCCTTATTCCTATTCAAAACTGTTATTCGAGGATATGGTTCTGTACGTTAATTTGGATGTGGGTGAAATGTGTAATGTTTTGTAATCTATATTACTTAAGAAATTTGAATTTAAAGATGGGCCCTGTGTACGGTAAAGATATTTGTAATTATCACTAGAACCAAAAGAAGCAGTTAGAATGATTAGCCCAGCGTATTGTAAACTGATCTAAAATGTGAGCAGGAATGGGTATAGTGTAACAAAAGCAATTTTTGTTGTTTGTTTAAATGTTGTCAAAGTATTGGAAAACGAAAAATTGGACACTCTGACCTGAGTGTCTAAAATATTGTATTTTGGGAAATCTGTAAAATTCATTTCCTCATAGTTCTTGGCCAGCCTGTAATTTATAATGGGAGTTAAATATCAGATTCTGATAAAAAAGAGAAGGCTTAGGAATGATAGGGAATTACCCTCTCTCACTTGGAAAAAAAAGGAGATGGGGGGGTGGGGAGGAGTAAAGCCTCTACTAGTTTTGGGAATTCAACTAATGTCATAATGTCATTGTGTTATTATGGTATCTAAATTGTAAAAACCTCATATATTGAAAAAACTGAGTGAGAGCCACAAATGGTGTCAGTTTTAATCTGAATTGGGTTGAAACTAAAAGGTGGAGATAAATTGCGTAAAATGTTATGTTATATGTTGTTACTTCTGCTACTCAGAAAACCAAGTATATATAGCTTCACCTATAGTTATGAATGATCCTTTTGTGCAAGGTGAATTGGAAATGTGTTTTTGTAGAACTTTTGTTGAGCAAACTTAATAAATGTATATATATATATATATATATACATTAATTAAATTAAATATACATTTATTAAATTTATCATATTTTGAAATATCATAATTTAGGAAATCATAAACTTTCAGGTTTTTCTTTATTTAAAAGGAAGTTTCAGTTAAGAAATATATTTGCAAGGAGTAATTATTGGTAATTATGTGAAGTAAAGACCAGTGAAACCTCCTAAGTTTTGCCAATTATGTGGGAAAGTTTTTTATGACCCGAGAATTTAGAAATTGTGTATTAGTTAATAATACTAGAACAATTTGTTTTTGAAAAAGGGAAATATTCTTATTAAGAAATGTTTTACAAGATTTTTGTTATAAGATGAAGGACACAAGATAAGAAAGAGCAGATAGAGATGCCCCTTAGTGCATTAGATATTATATGTAGTTAATTGCGTACCTTTAAAGACACAAGATAGATGTTAATGTGTATGGGAAGAAGGAGAGGTTAGGTGGCCCCTAGAAAACCTCATCAATCCCAGGAAAGGGGCAATAAGAACTTTAAAATGTTTAAAGGGAAAGTCAGTAATTATACAAAGACTTTGTAAAATTAATTGTATATAGATTTTGTAATATTCAAACTTACTGTGAATTTTAATTCCAGGTGGATTGCCTAAAGAGTCCTTATCAGATTAAGTAAGGAATCTCCTCTCCCCGCCAGGAAAGAGGGGGGGAGGGGCAGCAGTTACTTCTTCAGGCTATGAAGTTACTCACTGAGCCTCACTCAGCCTCACTGAGTCAGTCTCAAAACTGGCCCTTTAAAGTTGGTATAATTTATTTCTAGTAATTGGTTTTTGCACCAACTTGGTATATAGAACAGGAATTAATTATGTATATGAGTCCTGGTAAACCTTTGTGCTATGTTGTATGTTGCTTTCATAAATGTTCAGTGACACCGGGATAAATTCAAACTATTTTTTTTAGAGAAAAGAAATACTTTTAGAAAGGATGTTTTACAGAAGACATCTTGCTGTTTTATTCTGTATTTGTGGTTATTTTATGGTATAAGCCAAAGTTAACAATTGCAATTGAATGTATAAGTAAAGGGTTTAGATTCCTGAAGTAAGAATAAACAAACTTGGGAGAACATTCTTTTTTTGTATAATATGGGAATAATTAGACCAAGGGAAAAGAAGTTTGTGAAGCAAAGTTGCAAACACAATGTCGAATCATTATCCCATATACTAAGGCTGGGATACATCTGAGCTACTATAATAGCTCAGTGTTTATTTAGGATCTGGGCTATTCAGCCTCAGATCACATTCTTTTTATATATTAAAGAACTTGGTAAAGGGATATTTGACCCAGTCATCTGCCTGTCACTAGATATTTGTTGGTATAGAACAAGGTCCTTAAATGTTTCAAAATGATGTTAGAATAATTGAGTATTTGGTACAACTGATTGAGGGGCCTAGCTGTTATTCTATTAATTACTGAAACTAGATCAGAAGTGTTTTCTATGTGAGAAAAAGAGTTTCAGTGCAAATTTCTTAAAGGGAGGTAAATTATGGAATACTTTTGTACTAATGAAAAAGTCTACCTCATTCAAAATTTGTTACTTTTGTGGAAATAATACATGTATTCTGTGGTGCAAACATGTTTTATTATAAGCAACATATTGATATACACTGTTTTGGGATTAATTACTTATGGATCCTCCCAAGTCTTTTCATGATAACTGGAGTAGAAATCAGTCTCTCCTATAAGTAAATACATTCGTATAACTATTGAACTCAAGGATAGGAAACTTATATCTGCAAAGTGTTGATATAATTGAAAGTTTCTATCTGCAAAGAATAGACTCAGAGTGGAAGCTTCTGAGGGAATTACAAGATCAGATGATTCTGTATGTCAGGTCTATCAGTTTGTGGGATTTAGCCCCCATTTTGATGTCCTTTTTTATTTCTGTCCCTCAATGCCCTCTCCCTTTCTTTGGGTCTGTGCCCCTGCCTGACACTGACGTCTCCAGCAGCTCAGGAAAGTTTCTTCAAAGTTTCTCTCTCAACTGACACTGACTGGTTTTGACCTGTCCCTTTCTTTGTTAGTAAGGCTGAGGGGAATTCTCAATAATTATCGGTAATTTCTTTTGATGTTTTTCACTTGAGGCAAAACTTAATTTTTTGTCTAAGATATCCCGATTCAACATGACAGACTGTCTAGTCTCCTATAGGTGACATGATAATCATAGCTCTGGGGAAGCTGAGTTCTCAGAATTTCATTCCCATAAATGGTCCTCTCCTTGGCTGTCCTCCTAAACACACAGAAGTGCAGAGGGCATATATGACTTACTGTGTACACACACCTTTCCTCTCTCCTAGCAGCTGAGACTAAGTGTAAGGTAAGTGTCACAAGTATATCTTTTTTTTCTTTTTTTTTGGAGGGCTGTTGGGGTTAAGTGACGTGCCAAAGGTAACACAGCTAGTTTTTGTGTTAAGTGTCTGAGGCTGCATTTGAACTCAGATCCTCCTGACTCCAGGGCCGGTGCTCTATTCACTGTGCCACCTAGCCACCCCTTCACAAGTATATCTTTATCTTCAAACCTCAAAGTAAGGTATTTGGGTGACATTTGGATTCCTGCAGGTCTTCATCCTAACTCAGGAATCCTTGAATTGAGAAAGGAAAGAAGTTTGAAGAAGTCTGGAAAAAGGGAACTGAGATTTTGTTCAGTGATCTCAGGGTAACAGTCTTTCATCTTTCTCTTCTTCTGTGCATAATTATGATCCCCATCTGTATTTTTTTTTGCTTTGCATTCTCTATACCTCAAATACTATTCTCATGTCTTTTCTGTGTTCTTCATACGCTATTTCTTATCACTCTACTCAGATCAGCTCTAAGTACATCTTCAGAATGATGTATTTGGCCTTTTTCCTTTCACAATGGGTGACCTTGGGATCCTTCCTTCTCACTTCTATGTGATCTAAACTCTTTCAATATCTTTCTTTCTTTCATATTGAAAGTGCTTCTAAGAGGCCTCAATCCTGACTCTAGGGCAGGCCCTCTATCTACTGCTAAAAATATGAAAGAAAAGGCCCTGTCCTAAGAGAACTTTCATTATGCTTGAAGAAAACATTGCATAGAAATTTAAGTAAACATGCAATATGTGGTATCTAGTTAAATATGTATTATTTATATAGATACATACATAAATGCACATAAATTATTGTCTGTCTATGCATAGATGCATCGCCAGTCACAGAGACAGAGACACACAGACACAGACACAGACACAGACACACACACACACTGGTTATTCTGTACCATCAGCAGCTGGGGCCCTTTATAGGGGGAGATATTTGAACTGAGGCTTTCACACTTTTAGACATTCTATAGGCTGGTAGAGAATGCATCCCAAGTCACCCTGTACAAGGAAAGGAAGATGGGGAACTGACAGGAAAAAGGAATAAGCTACTTTTTTTGGAATCTAAATTATTGAAAAAAGGCAAGTTGTCTTTTCAAGGACCAAATCCCCCAGACCACGCATTGGACCCAATCCTTATTTCCCTAGATAAAACATCTCTCTTCATTTATTAAAGTCTTTATCAGTAGAAAACCTGCCCATTGTTAAAGCAAAGCTTCTCTCATTTCTCTCCTTTCTTTCCATACTTCTGCTCACCTCTTCATCCACTGCTGTGTAGGCCCTTCTAGAGGGGTCAACTTCCACTTATTTCTAAACTTTGATATGACTTGAGCAAATCACATACACGTTTCTCTCTCCCTCTTCCTCTCCTCTCCTTACATTACTCCTCCATTTTTAATGTCACACTGTAGATCTATGTGCATCAATATTTATTTGTACATATATATATAAATACATGTTGTATATATGTATCTATATGCATTCATGGATGTGTGTTTATAAAAATGGATGTGTGTATACATACATACACACACATTGATATACCTTAAACCAATGTGTTTCCTGGTTCTGCTCAACTTTGTCCCATTACTTCCACTTGCTTTCTGCTTTCACCCCTATCTTTCTATTTACATTTAGAAAGAAGTTCCTTAATGGTTTCTCTGCTACTGCTTTTCTATTTGTTAAACCTTTCTATATTTTTCTTTTTCCTCATGTATTTGAAAAGCAAATCTCTACAGATTGGATTTTCCTTTTAAGAATCTTTCAAATTTTTCTTTGTGGCTGAACCTCCATTTTTTTTCCTCTTTTAGCTAAACTCAGATTTGCAGGGTAGGTTACCCTGGGTTCCTTCTCAAGATGCAGTGGAGCTCAAGGTTCTCTTGGTCTTTGGAACAAATCATCCCATTCCCTCCTTCATTTTCTGGCAGGTGCAGAATTGTTTCATGCTCTGTAAAGTTCCATTCCATTCCCTACTATTTAAAAACCTTTGTCCTAATTGCTTAAAGAATTACTTTCTGAAGTGAATCGTTATATTTAATAACTGTGTATGTGGAGATTTCAGTCCTGAGTTCTTTTTTTTCCCCAGAGTTGATTTGTGAATTTTTTCTATTTTTTTCCATATTCAGAAGTTTTAGACAATTTTCTTTTATTTCTCTGTATGGTGGAATCACAGTCTTTTTCCCCTGTCACATTGTTCTGTGAGATCTGTGATTCTTAGTTTGTTGCTAGACTTCCTATCTTAAAAATCAGCATGCTTTGCTTTCGTAGTGGGCATATTTCCTTTTAATGTTACTATTTTTTATTTCTCTTCTTCTAAATTGACTTTCACTCTTGTGTATTTGTGTTCCCAATCTAGAGTTCTCCCTTTTGTTTTTTGCTGATACTTGTCAGTATAGACTGAATATTTTCTATTTTGCCCATTATTATTTCTTTTTTTGAAAATTTATTTTCTTGGTTACGTCATTCATTTCCACAAGGTTTTGAGTTACAAATTTTCTCCCCTTTTTG
>CM053596.1:65665554-65686855 GCA_028646575.1 Pseudocheirus occidentalis
CTATATGGGATGATTAACCCCATTCTGTCTCTCCCTGTCTCCTCTCATTAGAATCCTCTCCCACATCAGAATTTCACCTTATAAAGTATCATCCCTTACTATTCAATTGATCCTGTGCCCTCTATGAACTCATACACACACACCCAGATATGCATTCATGCATATATATATATATATATATATATATATATATATATATCCTCTTATATAGACATGTGTATGTATAAGTATATATATATATATATACATATATGTATATATATATATATATATATACATGGTAGGTGAAGGGAATACAAATGCGTGTATATATATACATACATTTGTAGTCCCTTCACCTATCCTCATATAGAGAAAAGTTTCATAAGTTATTATTATCATTTTTCCGTATTGGCATGTAAATAGTTCAACTTTGATAAGCTTCTTATGATTTATTTTCCATGTTTACCTTCTCATGCTTCTTGTATTTGAGTGTCAAATTTTCTTTTCAGTACTGCTTTTTTCAGTAAGAATGCTTGAAAGTCCTCCACCTCACTGAATGACCGTATTTTCCCCAGGAACATTATACTCAATCTTGCTGGGTAGGTGATTCTTGGCTTTAATCATAGCTCCTTTGATCTCCAGAATATCATAATCCAGGACCTTCAGTTCCTCAATGTAGAAGCTGCCAGATCCTGGGTTATCCTAATTGTGTTTCCACAGTATTCAACTTGCTTCCTCTTGGCAGTCTGTAATATTTTCTCCTTTAACTGGAGATTCTAGAACCTGGCAATAATATTTCTAGGAGTTTTTTGGGAGGAATCTTTTTCAAGACGTGATCTGTGAATTCTTTCAAGTTCTATTTTGCCCTCTGAATCTAAAACATCAGGGCAATTTGCCTTGAGAATTTCTTGAAGGATGCTTTCCAAGTTCTTTTTTTGATCATAGCTTTCAGGTAGACCAATAATTTTCAGATTATCTGGCCTGGATATATTTTCCAGGTCAGTGGCTTTTTCAAGGAGAGATTTCACATTGCTTTCTATTTTTCATTTGTTTGTAACTGTTTAATAGTATCTTGGTTTCTCATAAAGTCATTAGCTTCCACTTGCTCCACTCTAATTCTGAAGGAACTATTCTCTTCAGAATGCTTTTGAGATTCTTTTTCCATCTGGCAAATATGACTTTTCAAGGCATTCTTCTTCTCCTCATTGACTTTTGGGCCTCTTTTGACATCTGAGTTAATTTGTTTTTTAAGGTGTTATTTTCTTCAGTCAGGTTGTTGACTCTCTTTTCCTGATTTTCTCACATCATTCTCATTTCTCTTCCCAATTTTTCCTTCACTTCTCTTATTTGGTTTTCAAAGTCCTTTTTAAGCTGATCTATGCCTTATATGTAATCTTCATGTTTCTTGGAATCATTTGGTGTGGGAGTTCTGACTGTGTTGTCTTCCTCCCATTCCATGCTTTGATCCTTTTTGTCCCCAAGAAAGGATTCTAGAGTTCAGTTTTTGTTCTTACTTTGCTTCCTTTTTCTGCTTATGATGCCTGTAAATTATTAGTGTTTTTGGCTCCGTGTAACTCTCCTTCCAGAGGGGAAAGCTCTGTCCCAAATCACTGAGGTTTTTACTGCTGCTGGAACTATTAGGGGCTACTGCAGCCCCCACCAGCTTTGGCTCACTGAAAACGCACCCCTGAACCACCACCCAAGACCATGATCTGGATCCAGGCCACTCAACAAAAGAGCACTTAGCCTCTGAATGATCACTTGCGCCCCCTGCAGTTCTCAGGCCAAGAGCTCTAAAGCAGCTCCCTGGAGGCTGCAAGGCCTTTTTTCTGCTGCTTTCTTGCTCTGGGGGCAGTCTGGCCCAACCACTTTTCTCCCCCAAATTTAGCTGAATTCCACTGACCTTTCACTTAGTCCTTATTTCTTCTTGCTTGATAAATTTGTAAACTGCCACAGCTGTCACCGATCCACTCTCCTGGAGGCTCCAGCTCTGGCTCCTCCAGACAGCCCTGGGGCCAGGCCACGGTTTTAGGCTGGGCATGTTTTGGCTCCTAGCCTGCTGCAATGAGCCCTTTGTGCCGAGCTGCCTTCAGTGAGAGATGTGTTTTCTGTATTTTTCTTTTGTTTTGGAGCCCTAAAATTTGTTTAGAGTCATATTTTATGGCTATTTGAGGTGGCTATGTGGGAGCTGCAAAACCTTGCTGCCTCTATGAGGCCATCTTGGCTCTGCCCCTCCAGAGTAAATCTAACTGATAAGTCATACACTTGAATTTTCCCACAACATCTTAGCAATGGTTTTAACTTTCTAATTTCTCACTATGTCGAAGATGTGAAATTATGAGTCACTTTTAGGATATAATGCATGATTTTGCTATCTCTCGAAGAAACAGAAAAAACCCTCAACGACTTATATGAGCTCCGAGAACTGTTATCTGGAAGGACCTCTGTGAACAAGGGTTATCATTGTTTCTCTTTTTGTGGTGGCATAGAATTTGATATTAGGGATATACCCGTCAATTGCAGAATGGCTGAAGAAGTTGTGGTATATAATTGTAATTGAACACTACTCTGCTATACAAAATGATGAGCAAGATGATTTCAGAAAAATCCTGGAAAGACTGATGTGAACTGATGCATGGCAAAGGGAGCAGAGGCCTGAGGAAGTTGTATACAATGATAGCAATATTGCACAAAGAACAACTGTGAATCACTTAGCTATTCTCAGTAACACATTGATCCAAGACAATTACAAAGGACTTTTGATGAAAAATGCTATCTGCATTTAGAGAAAAAAATTGGTGGTGACTGAATACAGACCAAATAGTATTCTTTCTCTCTTATTTTCTCTCTCTTTCTTATTCTCTCTCTCTCTCTCTCTCTCTCTCTCTCTCTCTTCTTCTCTCTCTCTCTTCTCTCTCTCTTATTCTCTCTCTCTCTTTCTCTCTCTTATTCTCTCTCCTTCTCTCTCTTATTCTATCTCTCTCTTTCTCTCTCTCTCTCTTTCTTTTTCTTTGTTTCTGTGTTTCTTCTTTCCTTCCTTCCTTCTTCTTCCTTCCTTCCTTCTTTCCTTCCTTCCTTCCATCTTTCCTTCTTGCCTTCCTTCTTTTCTTTTTTGGATTCACATTTTCTTCCACAAAATAACTAACATGGAAGTTTTTTTACAGGATTTCACATGTATAGGGCATAGTGCAGGGACAGAAAGGAAAAAATATAGAAGTAAATTTTCTTTTCAAATAGTACAAATGTTTCTTACATGTAATCAGGGGAAATATTATTTAATTTACTAACATTGACTCCATCATCATTTAATTTTCTGTAATGTATCATTATAATGTACCATTGATATATTTAAGAAATTCAAATACCAACTAAAAAATTCAAAAATTTAATACCATGATGTACCACAGAAGGCAGAATTCTGAAGACCTTTCAAGTCTCTTTTAAATTACAGACATAATTATCTGATCTTCTTGGTTTTTGAAAAACAACACCATTTCAAAGTTTTTCACTTTAATTTCATAGAATTACAATTTGATACTGTTCAATTTTAATTCATTTCAATTCCCACTTCAAATGGAGAGGAGATTGTTAAGAATCTAAGCCTTACATTAAAACATAGGTAACAACACTGTAAGGATCTATTACACAAATGAATTTTTAAAAGATGATAATCATACTTCAGATGTAGAAAAAGGTCCTGGAATATGTAAATATGCAAAGTAAGTAATTCCACGTGGTACACAGAGAGCACTGAATATCAAATGAGTTTCATACAGTAAAACATGTTTGCACTTCATGACATGCTCAACAAATTAAAGAAAATCCTAAGCAAAACAGGCTTTCCCTTCAAGGTGACACAAACCACTCTCTAAGTAATTCTCTTATTTTGGTTCTTGTTTTCTGGAGGGGGGAAGGCAGCACAATTGGGGTTAAGTGACTTGCTGAAGGTCACAGAGCTAGTAAGTGTTAAGTGTCTGAGGTCAGATTTGAACGCAGGTCCTTCTGATTCTAGGGCCAGTGCTCTATTCACTGGAGCACCTAAATACCCCCTAAGTAATTCTCCTATTAAATTACTGATTACACTGAAATTGTTTTCCTAATCACATAGTGATTAACTTATTTGTGCCCGGTCAAACAGGTAGTGGGCAATGAGGCAGAGGTTTTGAACTCGGATCTTTATATGTCTAATCCAGAACTCTTTTCCATTGACCACATGAAGTTGGAGCCTGTTGTGAAGACAATTAGGTTTAAGAGCACAAGGATATAGGACAGACAATTATGATTAGAAGTCATTTTCAATGTTCCTCGTAAAGAAGAGTTTTGAATAATCCTGAGATCTGAATGTTGACTACCTCTCAGTATGACAGAGTCAGAGCAGAGTTAGGAATTAAGATAACTAAGGATAGTGAATGGCTTAGAAGGCTAGAGGGTTGAATGGGAAATACTGGAGAAGACTGTGAGTCAGATACTTAACTCCAGGAGAAAAGAGGGAGAGTAACTTAGAGGCTTGGTTTCAAGAAAAGAAAAGAATCCACACAGTGTAGTGAGTGTGAGTCTTAAAAGAGGAGACATTTCTGAACGAGGGTCTGAAAAGTGACACTCTGGATATTACAAATATGAGATTAGTATCATTCAGCACTGGAGAGGTTGCACACAAACAAAGTGTCTTTAACAAAGAATTCAGATAATGGAGAGTATGACAGGAAGATATCTAAGATAAAAGGGAATTTTGTAACAATAGATTCCAAAGGGTGATGCACAAAGCTGACAGAAATTGAGTCAAGACAGTGAAGGGCTGAGAATGAAGTCTACCCTGGAAAAGGGGTTTCCAACTCTGAAGATTGAATCTGAATCACAGGGAGAAGTGGAGTGAGAGGCAGAAATTTGCTGCTGTAGGACAAGAAAAGTGCCTATTAATCAGAGTCTTTCATAGGTCAAGCTAGAGTTAGGAAGGGCAATGGTTCTCCAGAGATCTCTGCACTGGAGGCCTCTAATCTCAGGCAACCTGGGACTTCTGGTGATGTGTTTTACTTCTTCAATCTTCAGTGGCAGGTAGAGTCCTCTGAGTTTCTTCATTATCCAACCAGGGAAATGTGAATAGAAGAGACTTTCTCAATATTAATGGCAGCAGGGGAAGCTCTGTAAAGAAAGAGGTTTCTAATTCAAGGTAGTCGATGGCAAGTGCAGTAGGACTTCCTTAGAGATCACCTAGTCCAATAATCTTGTTTGGAACAACAAAATTGCTGTTCTAAAACCAAAAGTAACTTGTTCAAAGCTACTCAGTCAGTGGGAAGAGCGAGGATTGGCATGTCTTCCTTATCCTCATCACAGAGTGATGCTGCAGCATCTTCATTTTATCCCATAATGATGAGAAAAGATTTCTTTCATTTTAGCCGAGTCAGTTCCCACTTTGATTCTTTGTGATGTGAGGCTGTGAAAACACAAAGAAGTTTTGTTCAATCTTTAACTGAGTGCCTTTTATAAGCTAATGTCTGTGCCCTCAAGCACCTTCTTCTAGTCACTTCTGCCTCCCACCCTTGCTCCTTTGTTTTGGTGGCTATGACTCTGTGCACGTGCGGGTGTGTGAAAGTGTGGTTCTGGGGGTTTCTGTCTGTGTTTGCATGTTTGTGCAGAATCTACTGTAGAATGTTTCATAAAAAATTATTCATTATGTTTTAGATAGGTTTAAATGTGCCCTACCACTGCTTCCTCAGGGTGCTCTGAACCACAGTCAGGAGAAGACCTTGTCTGCACAGATTCACCAGAGACAGGTCCAGAACAGACCAGACAGAATCTCCCTTCATAATCAGAGACAAGAGAGATGGCTGTTTCTATGCTGAACTGAAATAACAAACAACCAAACAAAGAACAAGTGTATAAATACAAGAAGAAGTAAAGCATGGATACGCTAGAATTCATATGAAAAATATCTGAGTATGAAAGTCATTAAGAGTCAACAATGCGAGAAATCAGACAAAATAGCTGATGTTTATTTAGAGAAGCATGGGACACAAAAGGAGAGATAGGTTACTCCTTATACATTCAGGTCGGGTCAAGCCGAGTCTGGATCATGGTATTCTGTCACTGGAGGCAGGTGGGGACTCATTTTAGGAAAGATAATGAAAACTAATATATTTCTAATGGGTTCTCATTATGACATGATAAATGATATAACAGTTAGACAAATATAATATAGGTTTTAGGCAGTTATCCAATAGAATAAAACTCCTTTACTTTCCAGTTTGGGATTAAAATGGAATAAGATTCTAGATATATTTGTATACAGACAGGCTCCTTTATACTATCTTTGGAATATAAGCTTAGTATCAGTATAGTGAGATTAAGTGGTATGCACAGTCAAATTATTTGGGAGACACAGTTCCAAATTTCCTTTCCAACAAGCCAGACCACTCCACAGCTCCAAGATTGCATTAGTATTCCTGTTTTCCTGCAGCCCAAGAAACATTTATCATTTTCTGCTTTTGTCTTTTTAGAGATTTGGATTGGTCTGAGGTGAAACTCCCGAGTGCTATCAGAACTGCATCAACATTTTTTCCCAGACTGCCAAGAAGTATTTCCAGACTTGGGAGTCACTAACTATTAGAATAAAGGAGCTATAGGTTGGAAAGCAGGCAGCCAGGAAGGTAGAGGTGTGAACCAGCCAAGAAGATTTTCCTGAGCCAATACATAACATTAAGATAGAATTCAGAGAGTAAAAGGTGACAAAGAAGATGACAAGCAGCAGGATAGTTTGGGTGGCTCTGGTCTCAGGGGAACAACTAAGTGTGAGACTGTTGCCATGAATGTACTGAGCTCTCTGGCGGTGTCTGTACAAGACAAAAACCATATATGCACTGGTTCCCAGCATGATTCCTATATACAAAACATCAGGAAGAGTGACTGTCAGTATATGAACTGTAATATTATGTGGAATTGTAAATGCAGCAACACAATAAAGGAAATCCTGTCCTTCAGTGATATTTTTATTTTTATTTGGGCCCTTCATATATAAAAGAATCGTGTAATTTGTCAGTAGATGGAAGGTCCAGCAAAAGACAAACAATGGGACGATGTACTTTGGGGATCTAGCTTTAAGTGTTGCCCACCAGGAGCTTCTAGGACTTAAAGTGATGGCTTGGAAGCTCCCCAGGAGGCAGGTGCCACAGAGGGAAAGGTCCCGGGCCACTTTGTGACAGTAAAAGACAAGTTTACATCCCACATTATCCAAGAAATTGGTGAGCCCCAAAGCAGTCATTGTATGAGGAATCCCTTTGGAAAGAAGCACCAAGTCATTGACAAAGGCCAGGTGGGAGAGAAGCATGTCAATGGGTCTCAGCCTGGAACCAATGAAAAAGGTGAAGGCATACAGGCCCAGGAGGAAGGAGTTCCCCAGGACCCCCAATCCAGTCTGAAACAAAAACAAGAATCCCAGTGCTATATCATTAGAAATCATTCTCTTTTGTTAATGGGAGTATATGGCAATCAAAACCAGTTGATCTGGCTCAGTCAGAAATACAAGAAGTAGAAGATATTTCCTGAGATGAGGGAGACACTTTCCATGGGCAATACACCCACTGTTCACTCCCATGCAGAAAAACCTATGGAGAAGGTCTTCTTTATAATTGGCAGATTGATATTCAGGTAGATGGCCTTGATAGAAAAGTTTATAATATTTTGCTTTGCTCTTTATTTATGGAGAGTTCTTCTTTGAAACACTGGTTTAGTTCATCTTTGGTGATAGAGTTAATTTTTAATAATCCCGGTATTACAGGCTCTAACATAGTTGAAGATGCTGATGACAGAAAGACCACTTGGTGGAGAATTTGACGTCAAGAGCTCTTAACATCTGAATTGTACCATCATACCAATCTTTGCCTTTGAGTAGGATGTATGTAACTGGATCCAGTCACTCATGAATTTTAATTATATTTTCTCATTTCCATCTACAAAGGAGAGAGGAAAAATGATTTAATATTTTCTTTGTCTGCTTGCTTCTAATGCTATTGTTGTAAATATATTTCTATCTGTTGGTGTACACGCATATAAATATATATTACATTTGTAATTATTATTCAAGAAATTGTGCATTTGGAATATATTTACATTATATATATATATATGCATACACATATTCATCCAAATATATATGCTTCTTTCATAATAGACAAAAATGTGAAAATAAAGGCGACTGTTCTGATTCTTGAATGAATAAATGAATGTTATATGAGTATAATAAAATATTTAGTGCCAGAAAAAATGACATAGAATGTTCTTTTTTTTTTCTTATGACTCACCATTTCCTTTATTTGTACAAAATAGTGATTAATCATACCCTGGCTGGGAAAAAACGGTGGTTAGCTTTAAACAAGTCCTTGTGTCCTGTAGCATCTATTTTGAAGGATTGGGACTAGCAGCTTTAGCCCCAGAATCTTTGGGCTTGGATTTAGCAGACTTAGCAGGCTTAGAATCAGACTTTGGGACCTTGATGTCAGCCTTGGCGGCCTTAACATCAGATTTGGTGGCCTTGGGGCTAGATTTAGTAGCCTTTGGATCAGACTTACTGACCTGGATGTCAGACTTGGTAATGGATTTGGTAGTCTTGGGGTCAGTGGGCTTGGTAGCCTTGGGGTCAGTGGGTTTGGTAGCCTTGGGATCAGTGGTTCTGGCAACCTTAGAGTCAGGCTTCGTGGTCCTGGAGCCTAGAAATTTGATGCCACTCCTAGGATCTGGGCACTTGGTAGCCATCTTGTGGCCAGCATGCTGGGCACTGGCCTTGGGGATCTTGGGCCTGAGGAGCTTGGCTTTGGTGGCCTTGGTGCTCAGGGCTTTGATGGCCTCTGCTCAGGCCTTGATGGCTTTGGCATTGTTGCCTGCATATTCTTCAGCCCCTTCTTGTTGTGTTTTTGGGAAACTGCATGTTTCTCAGAAATTTGGGGTCAATCCCTTTCAGAGACTCGTATCTCTGTGACCTAGGTTTCTTGATGCCGTTTCTGTGCCATTTTCATGATTGGTTGTGGGTGGTATGGTTCTTAGACTTAGCCATTTTTACACCTGCACCCTGCTCTAACAAGCACTCCACTGACCAGAAGAGGCCAAAGGGAGAGAGAGAAAGCTAGAATTTTCTGAAGAAACTGACTTGTATGTACAAATGCAGGGCATATTTGGCAGAATTGGAAGACGAATTTGTAAAATAAATTATAGGGAAAAGAACTTTGAGAAACTTTGCAACTGATAAATTCAACAATAAAACATGAACTCTGAAAACTAAAATGAATATGCTCACTTCCATACTTTCCTAAAATTGTATATATATATATATATATATATATATATATTTACCTATACTGAATTTGCTTTTCTTAATTTTTATTTTTTCAGGATATATATATCTAGTAGTTGTACATCTGAGTCAAAGGTCATGTATACTTAAATAATTGGAATGCATAATTTCAAATTGATTCCAGAATAATCAAACAAATTCACATTTCCACCATCTTTGCATTATTTTTCTTCTTTTCTGTAGCATCACCAACATTTGTCATTTTCCTTCATCTTATTTGCTACCCTGAAGGGTTTGATAATCATCCTTGCCTTACAACTGATTTTTTTTAGAAAGGACTCCAACTTTTCTCCAGCACATATAAACCCTGATTTAGGTAGACAATATGTACTATATTAATGAAAATTAATCTAAATTACTTTAATTTGTGTTTCTTTAATTATTTGTGATTTAGAAGATTTGTCTACATGGTTATCCATCCTTGGGAAATTGACCCTTGAAACCTGTCTATTTGTTATCATTTTAAATATCTATGTTCTGAAATGGACGTGTCTAAGTAATGTGCATATGTTCATTATATCTTTGATATGAGACTTTAACCAGAGAAACTTCCTGTTCCTTCTGTTTCCTGTTTCTTTCTCCATTTACTTATTTCTCTTCTAATTTTCACTTTGTTAGACTGTTTTCTCTAAAATATTTCAATTTTATATAATCAGAAGTAGACATTGAATCTTGTTATCCTCTCAGCCTACTGGTTTTTTTCATGAACTCTAACCTTATTCATAGATTTTTAAAAATAATTTCTTCCTCGGTCCACTAATTTGTTTATGATATGGCTTTTGTTAGCCCCTTGGCGACAGGAACAGGCTTTCTAAAAATTGTCTTCCCAGCTCTTTGCACACAGAAGGTGCTTACTGAATGTTTATTGGATTGGATATATTATGAAGTTTTGGTATAACCTGATTTCTATCAGACTGTTGTCCAGCTGTGTCCTTGGTTATTATGAAACAGTGCTTGCTTTCCCTTTTTTAGAAAGGCCTCCAACTTTTCTCCAACATATGTCAACCCTGATTTAGGTAGACAATATTTACTATATTAGTGAAAGTTCACTTATTTCAATATTTTCTGGATTATTTAATTCCTATTGCTGCTATATTTTGCCCCAAGTTCTTTAGCACCTACAATACTCTTTATTATTTATATTAAGCAGGTTTATTATTTTATAGTCATTATTGTGAAGAAAAGCCTGCATTACTGGTATGAAAACCATCTGCTAGTTTATAATTTTTCTACTTTCTTCTTCAGTCTACTGTAGCAGGAATGGTAACTTTAAGATCTTCACTGTCCCTTAATAGACCTAAGGAAATTTGAAGATCTTCCATGCCCCTGAATGTAATCACATGGAGCCTGTGGTGGGAGGACTTTGATGAAAGGTTAGAGAATGAAGGAGTGGAGCAGGAAAGGAGTAAGAGCAGTTAGAGCAGAAGGGAGAGGGAGCACACAGGCGGAAAGCAGACAGCTAAGATTCTGAGTGTTTGTTTGTGGGAAGGCCTGAGCTAAGGGAAGACTTTGGGATGGTGCTACTCCCTACAATGATAATGTGTATTAACTTCTTTGTTGCTGTGATGGATTCAGTTTTCTAGTACTGGGATTTGGCTTTCTGGTATCTGAATAAATGTTTTTTTTCTGTCTTCTCTGTGAAGAATCTGATACACTTTGTGATTCATAACTAAGCCAGCATATTCATAGTCACCTGTAAATATTTCCTTGGTGCTAAATCTGGTATCATGAACAAAATTGTAGGTATCAGATCTCTACTTGAAGGCAGAAAGACTTTAGAGAAGAAATGAATATTACATGATGGGATGACTTCCCTTATTCTTTGTGGCAAGAGAATGGGCTAAAAGCACAGAACCCTGTGAAAACTGGGAACCTAGGCTGCAGAAGGGAGAATGAAGAGATTTAGAAAGATATTTGCAAGGAATACCAATAAAACCAGGGAAAGAACTGGCAGGAGTCTATAAAAGAGGCTGGATTTTATCAACAAGTTACCATATTATGTAAAAGCAGAAACAACTTGGGGAGGATAGATGCCGCAGTGAATAGAGCACTAGTACTAGAGTGAGGAGGACCTGAGTTCAAATCTGGCCTCAGACACTTAACACAAAACTTCTGCATTCTCACCTCCAAAGAGGAAAAAAAATTAAATTTAAATTTAAAAAAGCAGAGACAACTTGCTGCAGGAAAAAGCTCAGATGGAAAGGGAGTTAGTTAATTTACATAAGAAACATTCTACATTACAGTATGTGAGGTTTCCTTTAGAAGAGCAAGCTAGAAAGTTTCATTTGGTAGAACAGAAGGCTGCTGTATGTTTGACTAGGAAAAAGAAGGAAAAATCTAGCAAAAGGAACGTATATACATGCATGCATCTGCTGAGCCTGGTTGCCCCAACAAAAACTGCCAGAAAAATGTGTGGAGGTAAATGAAACAAAGTCAGATAAGGAGCCTTTCATGAGTGCAGAAGTTCACACCCACACTAATAAGAAACAGGAGAACCAGGGTGGCCACACCATGTTTAGGGAGGAAATTGAGGATTTTATAGGTCACTTATATGTTAGGTCAATTTACCCAAAGGATGGGAGAATCATCAGTTTCTTGGACGGTGAGAATCATTGATGAAGAGCCTGGAAGAGTAGCAGTAGATAACACATATTGCTAGAAATTTATAGATATTGATCAGAATCTTTTTGTACAACAAGCTTTTAGGGATTGACATATGAAAGGAGGTAACAATGGAACAAAACTGTTAGATTTAGCTGCTGAGGGATGCAATAAAATGTATCCCACTGATTCTATGTGGCCTAGAGGAGATAAGACTTTGGCATTTGCTTAGAGACTGTATGAGAAAGTTAAAAGAAGAGGTAATGAAAACTGCTATCATGACCAGAGATGCTGAAGCTTATCACAATTTCCCCTTAGCAGTTCCTCATAGAAATATCATAGTGGGTGGTGGAGTCAAGATGGTGGCATAGAAGCAAGAAAACTCCACAGCTCCACCCATAACCACCTCAAATACCTATAAAATATGACTCTAAACAAATCTTAAAGCTCCATAATTCATAAAATGACAGAGAAACAAGGCCCCTGCTTAAGGCAGCCCAGCAGACAGACAGAACATGCTCATCTCAGCATGCTGGGAGCAGAGCCCAGCCCCACTGTGGTTTTAGCCCCAGGCCATCCAGGAGAAGACCTGGCTGGAGCTTTCAGGAGAGCAGATCACCAGCAGCAGTGATGGTTTCCGGAATTACCAACCCATAAGGGCCAAGGACAAAGGGAAAAGGTCAGAGGAACCTGCTAAATTTCAGGAAGAGGTTATGGCCAACTTCCCCAGGGCTAGAAGCAGTTGGAAGCAGCGGCCCTGCAGGCACATCCATGGAGCTACTTCAGAAGCTCGTGGCCTGCAGATTGCAGGAGGGCCAAGCAATCATTCAGAGGCTAAGTGCTCTTGCCTTGAGATGCCTGGATAGGAACTGTGGTCTTAGTTGGTGATCCTGAGGTGTGTTTTGAGTGAGCCAAAGGTGGTGGGGGCTACAGAGACTATGGCCTCCTAATAGCACCAGAAGCTGCAAAAAAACCAGGAATTTGGGACACGGCTCTCCACTCTGAAAACAAAGATCTACTGAGCCCAAAAGTCAAGTACCTTACTGACAATATGAGCAGGCAAAAGAAACAAAGAAAGCTCAGCAATCCAACTTTAGATTCTTTTTGGGGGGACAAAAAGGGTCAAAGGATTGATTGGGAGGAAGACAACACAGTCAGAACTCCCACACCAAAAGCTTCCAAGAAAAATGTAGACTGGTTATAAGCCATAGAGGAACTTAAGAAGGATTTTGAAAAACAAATGAGAGAAGTGGAGGAAAAATTGGGGAGAGAAAAGAGAATGACGCAAGAAAATCATGAAAAGAAAGTCAACAACCTGATTGAAGAAAAGAACACCTTAAAAGCAGGCTAACTCAAATGGCAAAAGAGACCCCAAAAGCCAATGAGGACAAGAATGACATGAAAAGTAAAATTTGCCAAATGGAAAAAGAATCTCAAAAGCTCGCTGAAGAGAATAATTCCTTCAGAATTGGAGTGGAGCAAGTGGAAGCTAATGACTTTATGAGAACTAAAGATACTATTAAACAGATCCAAAGAAATGAAAAAATAGAAGGCAATGTGAAATATCTCATTGAAAAAACACTGACCTGGAAAATAATCCAGGAGAGACAATTTAAAAATTATTGGACTATCTGCAAGCCATGATCTAAAAAAGAACCTAGAAAGCATCTTTCAAGAAATTCTCAAGGAAAATTGCCCAATATTTTAGAACCAGAGGGCAAAATAGAACTTGAAAGAATTCACCAATCACCTCTTGAAAAAGATCCCCCAAAGAAAACTCCTAGGAATGTTATAGCCAGGTTCCAGAGTTCTGAGATCAAGGAGCAAATATTACAAGCTGCCAAGAAGAAACCATTTGAATACTGTGGAAACACAATCAGGATAACCCAGGGTCTAGCAGCTTCTACATGAAGGGATCAAAGGGCCTGGAATATGATATTCTGGAGATCAAGGGAGCTAGGATTACAACCAAGAATCACCTACCCAGCAAAACTTAGTATAATATTTCAGGGGAAAATATGGTCATTCAATGAGGTGGAGAACGTCCAAGGATTCTTGAGGAAAAAACCAGAACTGAATAGAAAATGTGACATAAACACAAGAAGCATGAGAAGGCAAACTTAGCAAAATTTAACTATTTACATGGCAACATGGAAAAATGAGAATTGTAACTTATGAAACTTTTCTCAGTGTGAGGATAGGTGAAAGGAATACACATATGTCCATGTAGAAGGGTATATATGCATATGAATACATATGGGAGTGTATGTATATGTGTGTACATAGACAGAAGGCACAGGATCCATTGAATAGGAAGGGATGCTATTTTAAAAGGTGAAATTGAGAGGTGGGAGAGGAATATAATGAGAGGAGACAGGGAGAGACAGAATGGGGTCAGTCATTTCATATAGAAGATGCAAGGGATAACTGTTCCAATGGAGGGGAAAAACAGGAAGGCAAAAATGAAATGGGTCAACCTTATTCTCATCGAATTTGGCTTAGGAAGGGAATGACATACACTCTAAAATCTTATCTTGCCCTGCAGGAGAATAGGGAAGAATAAGATTAGAGGGGATATGATGGAGGAGAAGGCAGGTGAGAGGGAAAAGTTGTTAGAAGCACACACTTATGTAAAGGGACGGGGACAAAGTAGAGAATAAAACAAGGGAAGTGCAAGATAGGAGGGAAATATGGTCAGTGTTACGCAATATGTCCATTGTGGAGACGTTCTTTGTAACTACACATGTATGGCCTGAATTGAATTGTTTGTCTTTCTAGTGAGGGTGAATGACAAGGGAGGAAGGGAAAGAATCTACAATTTAAAGTCCTAAAATCATATGTTAAATATATATATATATATATATATATATATATATATATAATTGTTATCATCATCATTTTCATGCAACAGGGAAATAAGATATACAGGCACTGGGATAGGGAGATCCAACTCATTCTACCAGAAAATAAGAGGGCTGATGGGGGAGGATATAGGAGAGAGCAACTTGGGGGAGGGTACATTCAGGGGGATCACTGTTTTGGGGGTGTTGGTAGGGGAAAGACAGGGAGAAAATTTGTAACTCAAAATCTTGTGGAAACCAATCATGTAAACTAAAAATAAACAAAAGTTAATTTAAAAAAAAGAAATACCATAGTGAAGATGGCTCTTCCTGCTCATAAACACCTTATTCTGACTTTATTAATTGGGGAGATAGTGCACCATCCTTCAGAGGTGATGGATAAGATTTCACAGTTAACTGGTTTGGGGGAATTAGGAAAAAATAAATTTTTTTGAGAGAGCAAAGCAAATATCTGACCCAAAGTCAAGAATTGTTTACTGCTCTATTGACATCAGGGGTAGATTTTGCAAGAATAGATGGTATTGGGGCAGCTAGGAGGCCCAGTGAAAAAAGCGCTAGCCCTGGAGTCAGGAAGACCTGTGTTAGAATCCAACCTCAAACACTTGACACTTAACTAGCTATGTGACCTTAGAAGTCACTTAACTACAATTGCTGTGCCTATCCCCCTCCAAAAACACACACAAAAAAGGAATAATTTATATCCCAACTAATGAACTCTATGAAATGTACCAGGAAAAGGGACTTAATATTAGACAGAACAGTGAGATAAGAACTGCCCCAACAGATCCTCCTGAATTATTGTATCCAAAGTGATAACACCTTTAGGGAAAATAGGTAATTGACCAAGCCCAAGTAAGACTAAAGATATAGACAAGATTACAGGCCCCATATCAATTTGACCATTTACTGGGAAAATTGATCAAATATAGTAAAAAGGCATTAATAGATACTGGGATAGAGGCATCCCTTATATATGGAAACCGTGACAAATTCAAACATGGAACTTCTATTACCATCACAGTCTGGGTGAGACTAAAATATCAGAGTGACAAATCAAACCAACTATGAAAATTGGACAGCTACCTAAGAAATATTATACTGTGGTCATTGTACCAATTCCTTAACATAACATTGGAATAGATATATTGAGAGGTTTCACTATAAATTTACCTGAAGGAAGATACCAACTTGAAGTAAGGAAAATAGGAATTATCTAAGGAAGATAGGAAGTAGTTTTACTAGGAAAAATAAAAATATATCCAATGACTTTTCCTAAACCTTCTGAAGTAATTACTTTAAAGCAGTATCATGTGTCAGGTGGACAGGATGATATTACCAATAGTATAAAGGAAAATTTTGAGGCAGGATTGTTAGTCCCCACAATCACTAGATGGAATACTCCTGTCTGGCCAGTACAAAAGTCAGATGGGACATGGAGAATGACAATGAATTATAGACAATTGAATAAGGTGACTCCTCCCTTGTATGTTGCTGTTTCATATACTGTCACCTTAATAAAAAAGATCCTGAAATATGATGGGACTTGGTCCGCAGTTTTTTATTTAGTCAATGCTTTCTTTAGTATCCCAATAGTTTCTAAACAATGGGACAAGTTTGCTTTCACTTTCCAGGGCAGACAATACACTTTTACCTGCCTGCCACAAGGACATCTGCATAGCCCCACTATATGTCATAGGATTGTGACTGAACATTTGGATAAATTAGAGCTGTCTGATGTACAGCTGACCCACTACACAGATGATATTGTGATACAGAGAAAAATTGTCAAATAAATAGAGAAGAGCTTGATGCTTTTAATTGAACATATGAAAAGCAAAGGGTGGGAAATTACCCATGCAAACATTCAAGAACCAGCTCAAGCCATAAAATTTGGGGGTACACCATGGAATAGGAGGCTGCAAGAGATTCTCCTGCAAGGCTGACAAAAGATTTAGGATTTTCCTTTCCCTACAAAAAAAAAGAAAGAAGCCTCAAAATTTATAGGTTTATTTGGATATTGGAGGCACCACTTTCACCATCTGGGACAAATTTAGACATCTTAATATTAAGTTACTAGGAGGAAATAGGAATCTGTTTGGGGAGTTGAGCAGAGTAAATCTTTTGAAGAATCCATGCTTTCTTTAGAATTGTCCCTATATTTATGGCCTTTGCAAAGTGGCTCTCTGGCATTACAAATGACTGTAAAGAATGGATATACAAACTGGAGTTTATGGGAAAAAAAATAAAGCTGAAATATACCCTTAGGATTTTGTTCTACGAAACTCCCTACATCTGGAGTTTAATTTACCCCCTTTGAAAAGCAGTTGCTAGTTGCATATTGGGTTTGGGTAGAGACTGAAGAACTGGCTCTGGACCATGAAGTAATATTGAGGCTGGAATACCAATTATGACTGGAGTAATGAGTACCTGAGCTTCTCACAGAATTGGACATACACAAGAGGCCAGCATAATTAAATGGAAATGGTATATTAAAAATGGATCTAAAAGAGGCAAAACTGGGAATTCTGTTCTACATGCATTTATAGCAAACATAAATACAGAGCAAAATGATACATCCCCTTGACCAAATTAACAGATGGTGCAGTCCTTGGTAAAATTCAGTGAGGGATATGATGGATTAATGGTAGAAGAGAAGGAACACGCCTGGTTTACTGATGAGACAACAAAATATTTGGGCCACAAAAGACATTGGAAAAGTGGTAGCCTATAGCCCATTGACTAGGTTGACTTTGGAAATACTGGAACAGGTGGAAGTAGTCAATATGCTGAACTTGTTTCTGTATATCAAGAAATTAAAATAGAACAAGGAAGACACTGTCATATATTCATTAATTCATGGGTGGTAACTACTGGACTAATTGCATGGGTGCCGATGTGGAAAGAATCAAAATTGGGAAATTCATGGCAAACAATCCTGGATGTCTTTGGTTACTAACTTGTCAGTTTTTATGTAGTTATTCACATGACACTCACCACCTCAAAAAGTGAATACAATGCACATGCAGATCGACTACCAAAGATTGTTACTCAATATTCTGTCTCTACTCTGAAACCAAGTAATGATTCCATACTAGCAAAATGGATCCATCATATGGCGGGCCATTTAGGGGTCCAGGCCACACACCATTGTGCACAAGATCAAGGTATTAGTATCTCTCATTCATTGTTAAAACAAATAGCAGAGAAATGTCATATATATCAATGGAAAAGGATCGAACTGTTCCTCAGGTAGTAACTGGAGAGATAGAAAGGGAAAAATTCCAGCCCAAATCTGGCAAACAGATGATATTGGTCCCCTATCCCAAGATAAAGGAAACAAATTTATATGTATTTGTGCTGACACCTCTTCAGGGGTACTAGTGGCTTGTCCTTATAAGAATGCAACCTAGAAAAACACTTGTACAGTTCTAGATATAATGAGTCTATACTATGGAAGCTCAATGGAGATTCAAAGTGACGGTGTGTTACATTTCAAATGTAATGAAATTAGGAAATATTATATTTTAAACAATATAGAAAGAATGGATATATCGTATTCCATATTATCCACAAGCATCTGGGTTAATTGGAAGAATGATGGATTATTGAAAGAATAGTTTAAAAAGTTGAGTTCTAGTAATTCATATTAACATTAAAAGGATAATTTGTTCATTGCTTTACATAATTTGAGTAACAGACCATTGGGAGGATATACAAGCCTAGCCAGAATGATGACCTAAAATTTGCAAATTAGAAAATATCAAACACATAAGATCCCAAATACGAAGTATTGGACTTTGAGGCAAGATGTTCCAGCACCGTATCCAGGAATACCTAGTTTGGTAGGGTATGGTTTACATTGGTTAGAGGACTTTTGACTGGACTGAAAAAAATAAGAAAAATCTCCACTGGAATGTGTATGAGAATCCCTATAAATCATTTTCAATAGATATTACCTCAATCATGTTTAGCAGCTCTAGCAATATATGTATTGGCTGGAATAATAGCTTCTAATGATTAAGGAGAAACTATTCTGTCACTCCAAAACTGAGGTGAAGGACTCAGAAAGTTTTGCCTTGTCGATACACCTATTTGAATTTTAAAAGGTTTTTGGGCTGAATATAATTAGGGTGATTATTTTGTACTTTTCTTTCTCTATTTACTCTTTCTTTAGTTTAAGTATCAAGAACATATTTGTAAGTAATGAGATAAATAAGATGAAGGACTAGACATTTTCTTTGAACCCCTTAATCTCTTAAACCTTTCCAGTACAGAAATTATACAATGAAGACAATGAAATTTCAGCCATTTTCATGGGGCATCAGAAGCCCAAAGGAATGCTGTGGAGATCTGTGCTCTAGGCTGAAGAAGTCTGTCTGCTCATGCCAGACCAGAGAGTCAGTCACTTCTTTAGTCCTCCAGACTATGAAACCTCACTTGGGCCTCACCACCACGCCTGAATCAGACAGTTTCCTCTACTACCAAATTTCTCTACAAAAGAATTAGGAAGAAAGGGAAAGAGACAAGAAATATGTCAACACTTGAAATAATAATCAACACCAATTTAACCATCATCGTTCCTTCTCAAAGAACCACAGAGACCCAGACTCCAAAAGCAAGCAAATACATATTCTTATATGTACACATATATACATATACATATATATGTATAGAGAAAGATGATAGATGGATGGATGGACGGATGGATACATACATACATACATACATACATACATATACTCATGAATGACAGCCCTGGGCTACAGAAATGAGGAATAAAGGGCATGACACAATTTGTGGGATCGGTCTACAAAACATTCCATTAAATTTGAGGAAAACACTATATATTCAGTCAAGGGTCAATTCCCCCCCACCAAAAGTCACTTGGGGGAGAGACTTCAGCTGGAGAATTATGAATTATTCAGTATTAGAAGAAAATGAAATGATATGAAAGACTGCACTAAGGAAAGCAAAATCAGAGGAGACAGAGTCAGAGCAGTGGAGGAAAAATAAGTATAACAGAAAACAGAAATTACCAAAGATCTCAGAAAAAAAGGAAAACTAAAGACTTTGAACATCAGCAGATAAATAACAAGGGAACATCATAAGAGCAGAAAAAATATGACCTCCAGATTTGGTAAATGAGTTATGACATCTACAAATAAATCCAGCAAGACTAAAATAAAATTTAAAAATTATCCAATGACTAATGAGATGTAAGATTTACTGGAATTAGAGGAGTACGTGAAATCACAATATGCTATGACTCAGTGGTTCAAAAGACAAATGGGATTATGAACGCATAATTTATGTCCAGCACAGCAATAATAATGGGCAAAGGGGGGCGGAGCCAAGATGGCAGCGTAGAAGCAGCAAAGCACCACAGCTCCCACACAAACACGCTAAAAAACTCATAAAATGGGACTCTAAACAGATTTTCAAGCTCCAAAACTCTCCAAAAGACAGAAAGCACATCTATTGCTACAGGCAGCTCAGCAGGTGGGGCTCTTCTCAGCAGTCTGGGAGCCACAGTGGCCCTGGGGCATCGGGCGGGGAGCTGCGTCTATAGGAGAGCAGACTGGCTGCACTGGAGGCACAGCTACCACATTTATCAGGCCAGAAGACAAAAAGGCTAAGAGAAAGGTCAGTGGATTTTGCTAACTGGGGAGGAGAAGAGCGGGTCCGGCCAAACTTCTCCCAGGGCAAGGAAGCAGTGGGAAGCGGCTGTAGCAGCAGGAACGGAGCAGCAGCAGCCTCCACTGGGCTGCTTCAGAGCCCTCGGCCTGCAGATATCAGGGGGGCTAAGGCGATCCATCAGGGGCAAGGGTTCTTGAGTTGAGTGGCCTGGTCTGGATTTTGGTCTTGAGTGGTGGTCCTGGGGTGTGCTTTCAGTGAGTCAAAGCTGGGGGGGGCACTGCAGCATCCCACTAATAGCTCTGGCAGCTGTGAGGGCTCCCACAATTTGGGACAGAGCTTACCCCTCCAGGAGACAGAGTTCCACAGAGCTAAAAAACCAAGCAATTAATAGACTGGCCAACATGAGGAAAAGTAAGCAAAATAGGAATAGCAGTAAAACTCTAGAATCCTTTTTTATGGACAAAAAAGATCAAAGCATGGAGTGGGAGGAAGACAACTCAGTCAGAACTGCATCGCTAAATACTTCTAAGACACTGGAAGAATGCCTACTAGCTATACATCAACTGAAAAAAGACTTTGAAAACCAAATAAGAGAAGTGGAGGAAAAATTGGAAAGATAAATGAGAATGATGGGAGAAAGTCATGAAAAGAGAGTCAACAACCTGACTGAAAAAAACAATACCTTAAAGAGCAAATTAACTCACATGGCAAAGGAGGCCCAGAAAGCCAATGAAGAGAAGAATGCCTTAAAAAGTCGAATTTGCCAGATGGAGAAAGAGTCTCAAAAGCATTCTGAAGAGAATAATTCCTTCAGAATTAGAGTGGAGCAAGTGGAAGCTAATGACTTTATGAGAAACCAAGATACTATTAAACTGTTACA
>CM053596.1:65687355-65719173 GCA_028646575.1 Pseudocheirus occidentalis
TTTTCTTGGAAGCATTTGGTGTGGGAGTTCTGATTTCTGGGCTCTCTTCCTCCCATTCCATGCTTTGACCCTTTTTATCCATAAAAAAGGATTCTAGAGTGTTATTGGTGTTTTTATTTTGCTTCCTCTTTCTCATGTTGCCCAGTCAATTAATTGGTTGGGTTTTTTTTAGGTCTGTGAAACTCTGCTTCCAAGGGGGGAAGCTCTGTTCCAAATTGCTGGGGTTTTCCCAACTGCTGGACCTATTAGGGGATGTTGCAAGTCCCCTCAGCTTTGGCTTGCTGAAAGTGCACCCCAGGACCACCACCCAAGACCACGATCTGGATCCAGGCCACTCAACTCAAGAGCACTTGGCCCTGATCAATCTATTCAGCCCCCCTGCAGAGTCCGCAGGCCAGGGGCTCTGAAGCAGCCTCAACACCAGAGGTTCCAGCAGTTCCCTTCCCCCACTGCTTCTTTGCCCCAGGGGCAGAATGGCCAACTGCTTTATCACCTCCTAATTAATTTTCAAAGTTTCAACTTTCACTAACCATCTGACTGAAGCTCCCCTCAGGCAGGTGCTTTAGATTTTCTTTGAAGTAGATTCAATCTGTGGCTTGGGAGGCTATGCTGCTCCTTGTGGCTGCCCTGGGGCCTTGCCTGGCCTGCGGTTTTGGGCTGGCTGGGTCTCTGCTCTGCTGCCCCTCTGCCATCCCTGTTCCTCATGCCTTGGCAGATATGGAGGTGCTGGAGGCTGTAGAACCTCAGCAGGCTGGCTGCAGGGCTCAGCTCAGCTCCTTCCTACCGCCCCAGGCTTGGCCATGGTCTCGGCTTCAGGCTGTTCCAGCCTCCATTCTGGCTGCTGGATGAGCCCCTGCTCCCTAGCTGCCTTCAGGAGAGATGTGTTTTCTATATTTTTGTGAGTCTGAGAGTCCTAGACTTTCCTAGACTTTGTCTGGGCTCATATTTTCTGGGTGTTTAGGGTGGCGGTGTGGGAACTGCGGGACCTTGCTGCTTCTACGCCGCCATCTTGGCTCCCCCCTGAGCTTAGATTTTCAGTTCCAGACTGATAATCTCCTCAAGGTTTCTCTCTCCAGAGAGGTAAGAGAAGGTAAACATGACCAAGAACAACAGTAGTAATACTAACTCCTAACATTTATGCAACATTTTACATTTCTCAAAATATTTTACAAATATTACCACTTGTGATCTTCAAAAAAGCCCGGGCAGAACGTATTATTATTATCCTCATTTTACAAATGATGCCACTGAGGCAGAATCAGGCTAAGTGAATTGCCTGATCTTATATAGCCACTAAGTATCTGAGACAGAACTTGTACTCAGGTCTTCTTGACTGCAAGGGCCAGAACTCTTCTTTCTACATCACCTAAACATATTCTATCAGGATTTTGCTGTACTAGGAATCTTTGTACTTTCCTGAAGAGTCATTGAATTCTTGGGGCTTGAGAACAATTAGAACAAAGGAGTTACATGTTGTAAAGCAGGAGGCTAGGAAGGCAGGAATGTGAACTAGCCAGAAAGTTGGTTTCCTCTTAACATAAGCGATCTTAAAATAGAATTCAATAAGTAACCAGATACAAATATGCTGACCAACAGTAATATGGTTTGAGTGGCTCTGATCTCAGAGGGCCTACTAAGTGGGACGTTATTGACATGAATACACTACACTGTCTGGCAGGGTCTGGAAAAGACCAAAATCTTGCGTTGACTGGTCCCCAACATGAGTCCTACACCTAAAACATCAGGAAGGGTGATTATCAACACGTACAGTGCAACATGAAATGAAGGATAAATTGTAGCAGAATGACAAATGTAGTCATTTCTGCCAGTGATATTTTTTACTTCCTTTTGGGCCATTGAAATATAAAAGAACAAACCAATTTGTCAAGAGATAAAAAGTACAGAACAAGAAACAGAACTGAACAATGCACTTTGGAGCTCCAACTTTGAGTTTTGCTTCACTTTAAAATGATGGCTTGGAAGCCACTCAGGAGGCAGGTAGTCAGGAGAAGAAGGCCCTGGGCAACTCGGTCAAAGTAACAGACATGTTTACAACCCACATCATCCAGGAAACTGTTGAGCCCCAAAGTAGTCACTGTTTGAAGAATCCCTTTGGAAAGAAGCACCAAGTCATTGAAGAAAACTAAGTGGGAGAGAAGCAAAGGTATGGGCCTCATTCTGGAACCACTGAAGAAGGTGATGCTGATGCCCAGGAGGAAAGAGTTCCCCAGTGCTGCAAATCTAGTCTGAAACAGAGAAATATGTCCAATACCATGTCATTAGAAATAATTCTCTTTTTTTGGCAACAAGTGAGTTGCTGTGAAAACCAATGGATCCTTCGTTATTCAATACAAGGAGTAGAAGATTTCCTGAGAGAATGAATAGACTTCACTTGTCTAATATAAGGCACCTCTAAGCTTTCATTCCATCCAAAGTATGTAATGAGAATATCTCTTTTAGTGCTTCCTGACTGACCATTGAGAGAATAATATAGAATAGAAAGTTTCTGATTTATTTGCTCTTTATTTCAAGAAGATTCTTCTCTTTTTTGCCTTTTTTACAAGAGGCAGTTGGGGTTAAATGACTTGCCCAAGTCTCATGGCTAGTAAATGTTAAATGTCTGAGGCTGGATTTGTACTCAGGTCCTCCTGACACCATGGCCAGTGCTCTATTCACTGCGCCACCTAACCACGCCAAAGATTCTCCTTTGAAGCATTTATGAGTTCTATGGTGAAATTATTAAATTCAGCAACCCCTAAAAGGTGCTAGTAGACGCCTTAATACCTAGAAGGTGCCTAATATTTAGGAATCAGCACCTAGAATGTATCTGTGATAGAGAGAAAAATTAGTTGCATATATGATGTCATGATTGGTAACCCTAACATGGTTTAAAATGGTTTAGGATTGTGTCTTTGAGCATGATGACAGTCACTGGAATCATTTGCTCAGCAATGTTACATTGTATTATATCCCTTACAGGTGATAGAGACTTGAAGAATATGGTATGTGAAATCCCAGCTCTCTCTCTCTCTCTTTCTGTGTCTCTATCTTTCGGCCTCTCTCTGTTTCTCTCTCCCTCTCTTTCTATCTCTCCTTCCATGTCTCATGCCAAAAGATTTCTTTCCAGTTTTTATTTTTTATGATATAGCTTGATACATGATATTGTCACTTCTTTCTTCTAAATTTGCTTTTTTATTTTTAATTTTTATTTATTATTTAATAATTATTTTTTTTAATCTTGAGATTCCTTATGTTTTGCCCATTTATATTATATATATACATATATATATATATATACACACTGTTTTTTCTACCTATAAAAACATCTTCATAGTATGATTGATATGAAACAGAATATAACTAATGCTGTCATTTTTATTATAGTCACTTTTCATACCCATTATAATTAATATTTCTCCAATTATTTTGGTCTGCTTTTACTTCTAAGAGGATTTCATTGTTGAATTTCTGTAGTTCATTGGCACACATTTAAAGATGTGCTCCTAAGTATTTTGGGATTTTTATCTCCTTGGGTTATTTTGAATGGAATTTCTGTTTCTAGTTCTTTCTTCAGGCCCCTCCTAACTCTATTTTTCACACCGCCAGCATTATTCTGCTCCATTCCCACCCTGGAAATTTCCTCAGTCTTTTGTGTGTTTTTGTATTTGAACATCCCTATCCAATTATAACCCTCAAGTTCCTTCTTGGTGTCCCACTTTTATCAGTGGTCACGGACTGTCCATTTTTTTATCCCCACCACACCCCAACTTGTGCTAGAGGCTGACAAAACCTTATCACCATGCTCCCACATCAGTATCTCTCTCCACTGTGTTTTCCACACACCCACACACACACGCACCATTAACATGTGTAATTTACATATTAGAATGTAAAATCCTTGAAGGTAGGAAATTGTTTCCTTTCTGCTTGAATCTGTGTCTTCAGCCCTTAAAATCATTTCTAGCATATAGTTGGCACTTAAATATTCATTGCCTTTTTGTTTTCATGATTTGTTTTTTTATATGCATGAAAGCTAGTGATTTTTATAAATTTCTTTTGTATCCTGCAACTTATTAAATTTATTAATTATTTAAATTAATTTTGTTGACTTAGGTTATCCCAAAAATATTACCTGTAAAATGATATTTTAATAACTTCTTAGCCTGTGCTTGTTCAATTATTTCTTTATTTCTCATCTTATTACTACAGCTGGCATTGACAAGAATGCGCTAAATCAGAGCAGTGGTGATAGGCATCCTTGTTTTATACCTCACCTTATTTGAAAGGTCCCTAACTATTATTTAAAATACATAAGGTTTGTGCATGGATTTACATTTATGATGCTCACTATGCTGAAGAAAAGTCCATTTTTCAATGTTTTTAAATTTTCAATATATATTAAAGCTATATTTTCTGCGACGAGTTTTTAACATCTATCTTTGTAATCATATTTTACTTTTTATAAGATTAAAATTACTTAGTATGTTTATAGTTTCCATGAGGTTGAATTAATGCTGCATTCCTGGTACAAACAGAACCTCATGATAATAGCATACATGTTCATTTTTTGCACTTTGTCACGAAGGTTTTTTCTGCATCTATTAAGATAATCTTATGCTTTCTGCATGTTTTGTTATTGAAACAGTCTATTAAGCTAATAGTTTTCCAAATATGCAACCTGCCCTGCATTGCTGGTATTAATCCTGCCTGGTCATAGGTGTATGATCCTTGTGATATATTGCTGTAATCTGCTTACTAGCGTTTTCTTTGTTGTTGTTGTTGTTTTTTTTTTTTGCCAAAATATTCATTGGAAAACTGGTCTATAGTTTTTCTTCTTTGTATTTGCTCTTTCTGGTTTATATCTCAGTTCTGTACTTGTGTCATGAAAATAGTGTGACTCCTTCTTGTTCTATATTTCCAGATATATTATACATTATTTGAATTATATAGTACTGGGATTAAGTCCCTAGGTCTTGTGCCATGGGTGCAAGACCTTACTGCTGGCCTGTGCTAGGTGTTCTCTAATGGCCTGTGTCATCAGTGGCGAGGTACATAGTGGAGCTGCTGGCACATCTTTGGGCTTTGGACCTCACTGCTGGCTTGCTCACCTGTGACTGTCTGAGTGTGTCCATAGATTCTAATCTGCAATGGAATGCACTTTCCTTTTACCTGAGTTAGATTTTTCCTACTGTCTTTATAAGTTGTCTTGGAGGGGGAAATTGCTTATCCCTGTTCTTTTATAGGTTTTCCACTACCAGAATTCACTTTGAGGCATTATTTTATGCTTGTCTGAAGGTGAATTGGGAGAGCTCGGGTGAGTTTCTGCCTAATTCTGGCATCTTTGTTCAGTCCTCTTTCCAGTTCACACTTTCAGACACATTCATTCTTACTCTTGCCACCATAGATCAATTTAGGAGAATTTCTGTCAACTAAAATCTCTTTGGGACATGATTTAACATACATATCATCTCTATCGCCAAAGAATATTGGCCAATGGAACATTTTACTTGAGTCCACAGTCATTAGTATGTAAAATATCTACAGAAAAGAGTCAAGAGAAAGAATTGGCAGAAGAGAAATGCATGAGTATTAAAGGAAATAACAATTCATGTTGAAGAGAACAATAGAGGATAATATATAAAATGTTGGGCACTTTACAGTTCCATGTTAAGAGAACACAAGGGCCATAAGGCAGTGTAGAATCTCTACATCTTTATCACTAATAATCAAGGGAAGAGTGGTGGGACTTTCATTAAAGTTGTAGAGAGTGCATTATACTTGTGAAATTAGATTGAGCCATGCTGGGGAAAGAAGGATGGAGCACTGTTCTGATAAATCATAGTATTTCATAGATAAAAGAGTCTACTGAGGTCCCTGGATTTAGTCTAAGTGATGACTCTATCAACAATGACTAAACAAAATATCAAGTCTTCATTAGCTGGTACTTTGAGTTCGAATATATAGTATAATGCACTATTTCATATTAATTATTTCCTCAAGATCCCTCTCCTTTGAGAGATAAGAGGTGAACATGATAAACAATAATTATAAAAACAACAACAATAATTATGCCTAATACTTATACCGCATTTTAAGATTCACAAATCATTTTACAATTATTTCTTCTAAACTTCAATATCTCCTGGAAGATAGGTATTATTATGATCATCCCCATTTTACAAATGATGATTCTGAGGCCAACTGAGGTGTTGTGAATTGCCGTGCTTCATATAGGTACAGAATTCCAAAGACAGAATTTTGATCCTGATCTTCTAGATTACAAGGTCCAGACCTCCAGCTGCTGTTTTACCTAACCGATTTTTCTCAGAATTTTATTGAACTGAAAGTTTTATTCTATTCCACAGAGCTAAAGAGTACTTGGGGACTTGAGAGTCACTGACAATTAGAATGAAAGGACTACAAGTTGGGAAGCAGGCAGTTAGGAAGATAGAAGTGTGAATCAGCCAGGAAGACAGTTTCCCCAAATAAACATAAAATGATAAAACAGAATGCAAGGAATAAAAAGATACAAATGTGCTGACCAACAGCAGGATAGTTTTGGTGGCTCTTGTCTCAGGGGAGCTACCAGATGTGAGTTTATTGCCTTGGATATACTGAACTTTCTGGTGGTGTCTGTACAAGATAAAAATCAAATATCCACTGGTCACCACCATGATTCCTACACAAAAAATATCAGGAAGGTTGAATATTAATACGTATGGAACAACACTTAATGAAACATCAATTGGAACAGAACAATAAATGAGATCATGATTGTCAGTGATGTTTTTGATTCTTATTGGGCCTTTGACAGCTAAAAGAATATAGAAATATATCACCAGATGAAAAGTCCAGCACAAGGAAAAGAAGGGGACAATGCACTTTGGCATTCTAGCTTTGATTTCTGCCCACCTGGAACTTCTAGGACATAAAGTGATGGCTTGGAATCCACTCAGGAAGCAAGTAGTGCAGAGTGAAAGGCCCCGGGTAACTCGGTGAAAGTAAAGCACAAATTTACATCCCACATCATCCAAGATATTGTTGAGCCCCAAAGCAGCCATTGTCTGAGGGATTCCTTTGGAGAGAAGCACCAAGTCATTGACAAAGGCCAAGTGGGAGAGAAGTAAGTCTAGGGGCCTCATCCTGTGACCAATGAAGAAGGTGATGGTATAAAGGCCCAGGAGGAAGGAGTTCCCCAGAGCCCCAAATCCAGTCTCAAACAGCAAAAGGAGCCCCAATATTGTGTCATTTGAAATCATTTTCTTTTTGCTGCTTTCAAAACCAATAGATACTTGCTTTTTCAGAAATGTAAGAGGTAGAAGACATTTTCTCAGATCAAGGAGACACTTTGCTTTTCCAATATATGTCATGAATGAACCATTCATTCCATCTAAAGAATATGATGAGAATATTACTTTTAGTGCTGCCTGACAGATCATCAAGGGGAGATTAGAATGTCCCTGCTGTCTTTTTTTTCCTTTCCTTTCTAGAAGATGCTTCTTTCAAACATTTAGGTTGAATTCTTCTTGGTGAAATAGTTAAATTACACAATGCTAGCAGATAGCTTAATGCCTAGAAGGGACTAATATCTAGAAAGCATTGGTGATAAAGAGAATAAGTAGTTACCAAAGTGATGCTATGAATTATAATCATCTCATATGTTAGGTTTATGTAATGCCAAGCATAGGCATCTTCCAAGGTTCAGATTACCAGCATAGCAAACCCCATTTATTCAGCAAACATTCACAGAACAGTGAAAGTCAAAATACAGTATAACTCCTTCACTTAGCAAGTAAGTTTTCAATTCAATTCAGGTACTATTCCACCCTTAGACAATACATTCATTTAGTCCATCAAAGTCTCTTCTCAAATGGAGGTCAGCTTCCAGTCATAAACAAAGTACATTAATTTGGTCAATCACAGAGCACAAAAAGTTTTCCATCCCTGGACTCAAAAGTAATTACAATACCATCCATTAACACCAAGCACTTTCTCAAAAGGGAGCAGGAGAGCACAAAAGGCCATCCATCCTTAAGCCATAACAAGGTTAAGATAACATCTCAGCATTGAAAAGCCAAGGAAAGGCCCTTCTTTCATCTTCACTGGAGGCAAGCCCTTAGCAACCTCAGTTCCTGGGGAGACAAGGCTTAACAAATCCATAGCCAGTGTCCTCATCAAGTCACACTCTGCCTGTAGAATGGTCCCAGAACCCCTGAAAGTATAAGCAAGCCCCTCTTCCAGGATTTCTGTGAACATACAACAAGAAAATCCTCCTTCAGGGCTTCTGTAACAACAGCCAGGTTCCAGGACCTCTACAACAGCAGCACTGTCCACCACCAGGTGAATCTGGAAAAACAACATCAAAACAGACAGACAAAATACTGGCATCATAGCCATGGCTCTTCAGTTCTTGGCAGCTCCAGGTGGAAGTCCTCAAAAGTCCTGGGCAGCTCCAATGGGCTCTCAGTAGTCTTCCTCTCAGTAACTCATGCTCCACAGTACTGGACACTGCTCTCCCAAAAGTACTTCTTCTGGCCTTCTCTGGGCTTGAGCCTTTCTTTCAATTCATGGCTCCTCCCAGTTCAGCCCTCTCTCTTCATGTCAACAAGTCCATCTCACAAGTGGGATTCACAAGCTCTGGATTTTAATACTTAACCCAAAAGCCAAGTCAATTCAAGGGCATCTCCAAATTCCATTACCATTACATTAATCATACAACTCTTCTCAAAGTGAGCCCCCTGGCTTTGAAAAACCCCGATGTTGATGCTTCCCTCTCTGGCAACTTGAATTGATATGGATGTGATGGTCAGATGGTTGGAAGCCCATCTACTGATCTGTTTCTTGGTCTGCTTGTAACTTGTGTTTGTAACTTGTGTTTGTATTCTCTGAAATTCAGGGTGATGACTTTTTCCCTTGAACTACGTAAATGATATGTGTTTGATTGATTAAAGTGAAACTGTTAACCCATTTTGAGTTGCTTTCCTTTAGAAAAGCATGTCTAAGAACCTGTGCTAGCAGCCATCCTGGGTATGCTAGGGTGCTTGCTGCTACAGTTTCATAGTCCTGTATCTGATAAGGTTTTTGTTGTGTTTTTGAGCATGATGGTAGTCCCTTTGTTCATTTATATTAAATTTTGTTACGTTTTTCTACAAGTGATAGAAACTAGACTTTGGGATTTGCATTCTCATATTTTCTTTCTCTCTTCACATGCCAGCATTACTTCTTTTTTGTTGTTGTTGTTGTTGTTGTTGTTTTTTGTTTTTTGTCATTTTTACTTTTGAAATTCTTGACCCCTTCATATTATTTTCACTAGTATTTTTTCTCAGTATGGAAATGTTTGTTTGGTAGTATGATCGAGACACCAGGGAATGAGTAAATTAATATAAATAGTTTTGTCATTTTTATTACATTGACTCTTCCTATCCATAATGATTAATGTTCTTCCATTTGTTTCATCTGTTTTCATTTCTTCTTACAGTGTTTCATTGTAGGATTTTTATCATTCTTGAGTTAATTTTTATAGAGGACTTCCTTGGGATTTTTACCTCCTGGAGTTATTTTGAAAAGAACTTCTGTTTCCAGGTCTTTCCTCATTCCCCTGCTGACTCTGTTCTTCACTCTGCCAGCATTATTCTGTTCCATTCTTAACCTGGAAATTTCCTTAATACATTGGGCTTTCTGATGCTCAAAAATTGCTACTTGCTGACAGTCCTCGCCTTCCTTCCTAGGGTCTCAGTTTTTGAAATGGACAGATTCTGTCTATCATTTACCCCCCAGCCTGCCCTGAATTATGATTCAGACTCTTGGGACATTACCAGCATGGTCATACATGGGTACCTCTCCCAATCAATCTTTTAATTTCCTGGGAAAGAAAATATACAGGCACTGGTGTATGGAAATCCATCTTGTTCTACTAGAAAGTTAGGGAGGGATGGTGGAGGATACAAGAGAGAACAGATTGGAGGAAGGGTTACTCAGTAGGCTTGCTATATTGGGATGGGGGTTAGTGGAAAGAGGGGGGAAATTTGTGAGTTAAAATCTTGTGGAAATGAAGATTGATAACTAAAAATAAATAAATTGAAAAAAAACTTTTCAATTCCCTTGCATATGTTGTCTTCTCTATTAGAATGTAACTTCCTTGAGAAAGGCAACTTCCTTTCTTTTTGCTTCTCTTTGTGTACCCAACATGTAGCACATAATAAACTGTTAAATATTTATTGTTTAATACGTGCCACATTCAGGTGGTAATATACAGCAACACTAATGGTTTATGCCAATTATTTTGTATCTTGCAACTTACTAAATTTATTAGTTGTTTCATTTTGTTTACTCCTAGTTGATCTGAAGGAAACAATATCATTTATAAAAATGATATTTTAATAACTTTTTCCCTGTGCTTATTCTTTCAGTTCTTGATTTCCCATCTTATTACTATGGCTGGCATTTTTAGCAGTTTGTTACATAGTAGTGGTGATCATAGGTATCCTTGATTTAGCCTTGACCTTGTTGAAAAGATCTCAAACTTTTATATTTGACATACAATATTTGTTCTTGGATTTTGGTAGACAGTCTTCACTAGACTGAGGAAAAGTCAAGTTTTTCACTGCTTTTAAACTTTTTATTAGATATTTGTGTTACTTTATTTTCTTATGCCTTCTTGGCATCTATATGTATATTTATAATTGTCATTATGTTGAACCAATCCTGAATTCCTGGTATAAACTTAACCTGATCCTATTATATAACCTAACACTTTATTATAGCCTACATATCAATTTCTATCCTTTTATTTATACCATGTGCATTAAAGATATTGTTCTGTATTTCCCTTTCTCTGTTTTTTCTCTCTTATTTGGGTGTTAACTTCAACAAATAAATGCTGAAAATTCTCTTTACATGCAATGGAAAAAATAAAATGATATTGAAAATGGAAAAATAAATAAATGATTGGGTTGAATTAAATTGCTTTTAATATCCCTTCTGGATCTGCACATTATCTTATAGTCCTTTTAAATTACAGGAAGAAAGGGAAAAAACAAGACAATCTTATGTTCAAGGCCTCCTAGGTCCAGAATAATCTGACATAGACACAGTATGAAATTCTGGACAAGGTAGGAACTAAAGTAACTTTAAACTTCCCACAAAACTTATCTTAGAAAGCGAAAATTATTCACAAACAACAAAAATGGATAGAGACTGGGGGACACAGCTGGCCAAAAAGGGAGTCTCAGACAGGTAGCTTCTGTCCCTTTGAAGATTGCAAGATTTTTGATGAAACAAAGATCCAATATCTCATAGTTGTTGCTTAAGAAATGCTTCTAAACTTTTAATATCAAAACAATTTTAGGGTGGTTATCTTCTTATAAGTTATAGGATACTGCAATAAGGAGAGAATTCAAATTGTGATTGATCTCAGTGTTAAAGAAGATGGTTATGTTGGAGAGGAAGGAATGATAACAGGTTTGCAAGAAAGAATAACCCGAGACAAGAACTATCAATGATGTAATGAGATCCAAACACTCCTAATGTATAAACTGATGTTATATAGTGAGATTAAACATTAATTAATGAAAATTCTACCTGATACACGGGTATTTTGCAATAGATATGAAAATAAAGGGAAAAGCTCAGAGCAAACAGAGTGAATACTGCCGTCCTTTCTGGCAGAACAAGGACATGTGGCTTCAAGGATGAGAAGACATCAGTGAATGATCTTAGGCATGTTTTCAGAGATCCAAATTGATTAGATAATAAATGCATTGTTCTTTTTCTAATAAAATTTTCTACCTTAAGAAGGGAAAAATAAAAGCTTTGTGAAACTTGATATATCCACTTGACTGTTTGCTAACTAGAGTATGGCTATTGAGTGAAATTAGTCTTGTAATGGAGAATGTGCCATGGAGATGTGCCTTTAATAAATATCCATTATCTTTAAATTTTGGGGTGGTTGCTATGCAGAGAATTATCTGGTTTCTAAGAGAACATAAGCTGCCATTGGAAAAAAAAATTAAAAAACATTTTGCAGTTATTCAATTGAATCTTGGAGAAAATGTATATTATTAGAAAGTTTAAAGCTAGTAATTCCCTCCAGCTTGTTGCATTTATTCTTCTGCTTCATTTCCTTACATTGCTGGTGATGAACAGTAATTAAAAACCTGACAGGAAGCTATGTGACTGTTTGTGGCACTCAAGGGGCAAGCAAGCAAGTATAAAAGGATGGTGTACAATACGAAGAATTACTTGAATGAAGTGAAATTTCTGGGACCTCCTACCTGTCTAAGCTATTTGTCTCTCCCTCTCTCTCTCTCTCTTTCTAACTGCTCCTTTCTGACCCATCTTTCCTTCTATGTTCACTTGGTGATCTCATCACCTCCTAGTGGTTCCAGTATCATGCTGATGAATTCAAGATCTAAGTATCCAGCCTTCACTATTCTTCTAGGATCCAGTCCCCCTGTACCAAGTACAAGGTTCAAAACTTGCCTTGGATGTTCCATAATAATGTCGACCTCAACAAGTCTAGAAAAGAACCTATCCCATTTCCCCGTCCCCTTTACCTATCCCATGTTGAACTTCCCTATTTGTATGAAAAATCTCACTATTTTTTCTGTCACCTAAATTTGCAATAGAGATATCTTTCCTAATTCAAATTCCCTCATTCTCCTTAGGTAGTCAGTTTTCAGCCACTCTTCATTCTTCTTCTAAAACTGGGGAACGATTCTCACCTTGATATTCATAATAGAGACACCTAAGTTTTAACTCTCATTATCCTTCACCCAATAATTGTGATAGTTGCTTCCCAGTAGATGAATGGTCAAAGAATACGAAGAAGCAATTTTCAGAAGGAAGAAATCTAAATGCCCATATAGCCAAATTCATATGACCAAATAACTAATATTTACAGGATTTTAAAATAAGCACATTCTAAAAAATGATGTGAAGAGAAAATACTGTTTGTTGAAGGAGTTACAAGGAAAGAGGCAGATTCACGTTGGTTGACTTATGACTTGCTACAGTCTCTCTGAAAAGTAATATGGAACTATGCCCTTGAAGTTGCTTAATTCCATCCCTAAACTTTTGATCTCTTTGCAAATAACTTTCCCAACCAAGAGATTCCTCCTCCCTGAAGCTCACTCTGTTCTATCATGTTTTCTATTGAAACTCCTATTTTATATTTTATAAAATTAAAGTACCTTTGCCCAGATCTTTACTCAATAATCCTTTTTATAATCCACAATATTTTAAAGACATTTTAAAAAGTAATTTTATATTTGCAATATAATGTTGTTCCTTTCACAATTTAAAAAAATGTAAAAAAATACTTTCTTTGGCTTTCTTATGGAGATTATTAATAAAGTTCCAAGCTTGGAAGATCATTTAATGACATCTCACCATGGTCACATTAGCCAAATTCAACTCACCTTTTAAGATATCTCCATCCCCCTTTCCTTAAACATATTCCCACACTTTCCTCCTCCCTGTTTTATTCAGTCATCTTTCATTATTCACTAAAGTCCTTAGGTATATGATTTATCTTGATTCTTTGCAATTGTACCTATAGATCTTACAACAATAGACAGCGAATAGGAAACGTTGATTTATCTCAATTATTGATAACATTTAAGCAGCTATATCATGAATTGGTCTGTACCACAAATGAGGAAAGAAAATCATATACACACATACACATACATATACACATGCATATACTTATACATATATGTATAAATGTATATACCTATGCATTTATATACATCCTTATGACTATGTACAGAAACTTGTTTATGTATATAACCCCTTTTCCTCCTTCTTTGATGTGGAAGTAAAAAAATCACTCTCTGTCTCTTTCTCTATCTATCTATCTATACACACACACACATCCACCCATGCACACATGCACACACTAAACATATACACATATGTATTATCTTTTGACCTTTGTTCAGAGGACCAGGAAGCCAGGAAAGTTTGGCCATGGCTTGCTAGTGAATCAGCTTTAAGTGAGGGATGGCTGTGAAAAGTCACCAGCCTCTCTTTCTCTTCAGGAGGCATCTGGGTCCAATGGCAACACATAGCTCAGGACAACTGGATATGGCCCCAAATGTAACATATGTAAACAAAAATACATATATACATATATATAGGAATAGATATAAGATGAATGTGTTATAATGAAAATGATTATATATATAAATATGCAGGGTTATATACATACATACATACACGTATATAATCACTCCTCTTTGTTATAATGGAGAATCCAAAAAATAAACAGGTTGCCCAACAATTTGAACATATTTAAAGGAACTGTGAAATGAGAATGTAATGAAAAATAATTTTACTAAAAAAATAACAAAATAGAGAATTTCAGAGAAACCTAGGGAAACTTGAATGAGTTGATTGAGGATTACCTTTCATAGAAGGAGGAGAATGATGTATAATATGACAATACTATAAAGAAGACAACTTTTAAAGGCTTTATGACTCATGTCAATGCAAAATCCCACAAGAATTTTAGAGTATTGTAGATGAAGCCTGTTATTCTCCTTATGAAAGAGAGGGAATGGACTCAAAGTTTAAAAATAATTTCTATTGAGACATAACCAATTTGGGAATTTATTTGGGGAGACAATTCACAATTGTCAAAAGGCTTTTTTCCCTATGTATTCTTTCCCACCCCACCCCCAATGGCCAAGTGACTTCTAATGCCTCTCAAACATCCAGGTAAAACATACAATGTGTAATTTTCCACTATTAAGCCTGTGTCAGATAGATAAGGCTCCCAGTTGTGTTTTTGTGTTTTTTTCACTGGATGCAACTTGACTGACTGCAAAGTTCTGAGGTAGTCATTTCTTCTCTTGCCTTAAATAATTATAGTCAGATCCTCCCACCATTTTGTAATCCATGTAGGGAAACTTTCCTTCCCTAAGCTTCCCCACAGCTGTATTGCTAACAGATAAAGAGAATTTCTCTACCATCTCTGAGTGTGATTAGCAATGTCCCTTCTTAAATTTTTTACCAATTAGCTGATCTCAACCAAGTTCATTCTTAGGCTAGCTAATTTTGCTTCCTGAGCTCCATCTTTGAGAATTTTTACTTGTTGTACTTCATATACCTCCCACTTGTCCTGGATGAGTTTCTTGTTTCCTTAGTGAGGGGTAGGGATGGGTGAGAATCTTTATTTATTTTGACAGAAAGAAAAAAGAGAATAAAAATAAATGGCCCTAGTGTGGTCCTATACATTGAAGAATTCATCACGAAACACATACCATTCTTTATTTCTTAACATATAAACAATGGGGTAGGGTGGGATCAGTGTAAAAACAAACAAATAAAAAAGAGTCTGAAGAATCCAGATGTTTATCTGGATTTTGAAAAACAGAAGGATATGTCTCAAAGGAAAAGTTCAAAAAGACAAAAACATGTTGTAAATTAAGAGCTACATTTAAAAAATATTTTTATAATTTTTTATTTTTTTTAAAAAATTTAAAGGATTTTACTATTGATTACCCCTCCCCTAAAATTTTACTTAACATCAGATGGGAACATTCTTTCTCTCTCTTTCTGGTTTCTTTCTTTTTTAAAAATTTATTTTCTTAATTACATCACTCATTTCCACAAGATTTTGAACTACAAATTTTCTCCCCATCTTTCCTCTACCCACCACCTCAAAACAACCATCCCACTGTATAGCCCTTCCCCAATCTGCTCTCTCCTATATCCTCCCCCATCACCTCTTTGATCTTCCGGTAGGACAGGGTGGGTCTCCCTACCCCAGTGCCTGTATATCTTAATTCCCAGTTGCATGTAGTTAATAATAATAATATATTATATATACATATATAAAATATATTTTTAACATTTGATTATAGAACCTTAAATTCTAGATTCTTTCCTTTCCATCCTCAACATCCAGCTCCACTGGAAAGATATGCAATTTGATACAGGCTGTACATGTGTAGTTATGCAGATCATCACCACAATGGACATATTGTTAGAGAGTTATTATATGTACTTCCTTCCTATCCTGCCCCCTTCCCCTTGTTCCATTCTCCACTCTGTCCCTGTCCCTTTACAGAAGTGTGTACATCCAGCAATCCTTCCCCCAACCCTGCTCTTCCCTCCATCATCCCACCTCTCATCCCCATCCCCCCTACTCTCCTGTGTAGCAAGATACCCAATTTAGAATTTATCTCATTCCTTCCATAAGCCAAATTCAATGAGAGTAAGGTTGACCCTTTCCTTTTTGCCTTCCTGTACTTCCCCTCTATTGTAACAATTATCTCTAGGCTCTTCTATGTGAGATGATTAACCCCTTTCTGTCTCTCCCTGTCTCCTCTCTTCCTAATCCTCACCCACCTCAGAATTACACCTTTTAAAATACCATCCCTTACTATTCAATTGATCCTGTGCCCTCTATGTACACATATATACACATACTCAGGTGTGTTCATACACACATATAAACCCTCCTATACAGACAAATGTGTATGTATAGTATATATACTTTTGTATTCTCTTACACTGTCCTCATGTTGCAAAATGTTTCATAAGTTACAAGTATTATTTTTCCATGTAGGCATGTAAATAGTTCAACTTTGATAAGTTCCTTATGATTTATTTTCCATGTTTACCTTCTCATGCTTCTTATATTTGAGTGTCAAATTTTCTTTTCAGTTCTGCTTTTTTTCAGCAAGAATGTTTGAAAGCCCTCCACCTCACTGAATGACCATATTTTCTATTAAACTAAATTTTGATGGGTAAGTGATTCTTGGTTTTAATCCTAGCTCCCTTGATCTCCAAAATATCATATTCCAAGCCCTTTGATCCCTCAGTGTAGAAGCTAACAGATCCTGGGTTATCCTAATTGTGTTTCCACAGTATTCAAATTCCTTGCTCTTGGCTACCTGTAATATTTTCTCCTTGATCTGGGGACTCTGGAACCTGGCTATAACATTCCTAGGAATTTTCTTTTGGGGATCTTTTTCAAGAGGTGATTGGTGAATTCTTTCAAGTTCTATTTTGCCCTCTGGTACAAAAATATCAGGGCAATTTTCCTTGAGAATTTCTTGAAGGATGCTTTCTAAGTTCTTTTTTTGATCATGGCTTTCAGGTAATCCAGTAATTTTTAAATTGTATCTCCTGGACCTACTTTGCAGATCAGTGGTTTTTTCAAGAAGATATTTCATATTGCCTTCTATTTTTCCTTTGGTTTGGATCTGTTTAATAGTATCTTGATTTCTCATAATGTCATTTGCTTCCATTTGCTCCACTCTGATTCTGAAGGAATTATTCTCTTCAGAAAGCTATTGAGATTCCTTGTCTATCTGGCAGATTCAACTTTTTAAGGCATTCTTCTCCTCATTGGCTTTTGAGCCTCTTTTGCCATTTGAGTTAATGTATTTTTAAAGTGTTATTTTGTTCATTCAGGCTGTTGACTCTCTTTTTATGATTCTCTTGCATCATTCTCATTTCTCTTCCCAAATCTTCCTTCACTTCTCTTATTTGGTTTTAAAAATCCTTCTTAAAGCTGATCTATGGCTTATAGGCATTCTTCCTGTTTCTTGGAAGGTTTTGGTATGGGAGTTCTGACTATGTTGTCTTCATCCCATTCCATGCTTTGATCCTTTTTGTCCACAAAAAAGGGTTCTAGAGTTTGATTGCTATTCTTACTTTGCTTCTTTTGCCTGCTCATGTTGTCAGTGAATTACTTCTGTGGAACTTTGCTTCCAGGGGGAAAAGCTCTGTACCAAATCACTGGAGTTTTTGCACCTGCTGGAACTATTGGGAGGGTGGTATTTTTTTTGCCCCTTCCACTAGCATTGGCTTGCTGAAAACACACCCCAGGACCACCACCCAAGACCACAATTCGGATCCAGGCCACTCAACACAAGAGCACTTAGTCTATGAAAGATTGCTTGACCCCCCCCTACAGTCTGCAGACTGGGAGCTCTGAAGCAGCCATGTCAAAGCTGCTGCAGAACTGTTGTTTCTGCTGCTTCCTTGTCCTGGAGGCAGTTGTGCCAGACTTCTTTTCTCCCCCAAGTTTAGCTGAGTTCCACTGACTTTTCACTTAGTCCTTGTTTCTTATGGCTTGATAACTCTGGAAACTGCCACAGCTGCTGGTGATCCTCTCTCCTGAAGGCTCCAGCTGCAGCCTGTCCTGGCTGCCCCAGTGCAAAGCTGTGGTTTCAGGCTGGGCTGGCTTTGGCTCCAGTGTTGTGAAGAGCCCTTCCTGCCGAGCTGCCTTCAGCGGGAGATGAATTTCTCTATAATTTTTGTAAGTTTTGGAGCTCCAAAATCTGCTTAGAGTCATATTTTATAGGGATTTGAGGTGGCTATGTGGAAGCTGTGGACCCTTGTTGCTTCTATGGCACTGTCTTGGCTTGGCCCCTGTTTCTCTACATTCTTTTTTTTTTTAATTAGAGGAGATAGATGTACCCTTCATAATAGAATTAATCAGTCACTTAGTTTAGTGCCTGCTATTGGCCAGATGTTGTTCTGGGACTTGGAATTATAGAAATAAAAAAGAAAAAGTCCCCATTTTCAGTCAGCTTATATTCAAAAGGAAGAGGTAGAATATGCATATACGGACATCCATAAAACAGTTACAGTGTGCATAATGAATAAAAATATGTACATTATTTGTTATTTTATATCTATTTATATGTTTCCATATTATGTGCACATACACATACATACATACAAACATATGAATATATGTGTGTACAAAACCACACATATATAGATTATATATATATATTATAGTATAATGAACTGAGCAAATATAGGTCAACCTCAAAGGAGAAGATGCTAGTACTGAAGGAATCAGGAAAATCCTCACAAAAGAATATTCTGGGGACATGAGGACAAAGGTTTCCAAGAAGCTGTGTTAGAAGAGAGCATTTCAGGCCTGGGGGAGAGATAAGAAAAGTAATCCCAGAGCATAGATAGGTACCAATAAAGCCATATTGGTATAGTTGGCCATAGAATTTGAGAAGGGGGAAAGGTGAAGGAAAACTGGAGACAGGAGATTTCAGCCAAATTGTGAGGAACAGCAAATATCAGAAAAATCTGAGATATGTTGAGATGTAAGATACACCTTAAAGAATTGTTAAAACCCACTGTTTGTATGTTAAGGAATAAATATTGTTATGTTTTCCATGATGAATTGCTTAAAGAAAATCAACCATAGTCTCTGTGTGGAGGACAGATCAGAATGTCTGTTAAGACTAGAGGATGGGAATCCCCAAGTGCTGTTAGGGAGAGATCAGCAGGGGTCAAAGGAAGGAGAGCTGAGGAAGGGTAGCTGGTGAAACCTAGTTTAAACAGGTTTATGTTAACCTGACAACAAGAATAGAGAGACATTTTGCTTTTCCAGGAAATATGACAGCAACATTTAATTATTTTCAAACTGGATGATCATTCCCTATTTCTGGTGACTAATATTGGCAGAAATGAAAATGACAAAAGGAATATGAAAGGCATCATTGTGGACTCTGAAATTTTGCATAGAGGAGGAAGAATTTGAAAGGAGACAGGGGACTATGGGGAGGGACTTCTATCCAAGCTGGCATTCTGAAAGGAAAACAGCAGCTTCTTTTCCTATTCCTGCAGAAACAGAAAAATAGCACTATAGTGAACAATACTTCATGAAATCCTGTTAGTAAATATACTAAGTGACTTAATCTTTTTTAGAACTGCACAAATCATTCATAAACTTATGGGCAATTGGATGTGATTCACCAGCAAAGTTGGCACCCATGATCCAGAAAACACACAAATTCATAATTTTTAGCACCCCCAATGACTGCTCAGAGGCAGACATACCCTGAAAAGTCTAAATCCAGAGACAGTGAGATCAAAGGGTGGGTAAAAATGGTGATCCCCTTCCCTTTCCCCAAAGTAAAAAAACACAGTGTATAAGAAAAGTCTGAGCATGAATACAATTAATGAGACAGTGCTAGGTAACTCGTGTTGTTAAGAACAGCAAAAAGAAAATGATTTAGTTTGTCTCTTTTTCCTCTTTTGGAGTAAAAAGAAGAGGAAAGAAAGGCTAAGATAAATTCTTGGGACTTAGTATTATAATAATTCCAAATGGAGAGAAGATTCACTCAATGAATTGTTACTTTTTAAAAATTGTTTCTCTGTCAGGAGGAATGACCTTTGAACAGGAAAAAATTGTGATGAAATTGGACAATAGGGAAATAAAATCCATAAAAATAGAGAGTTGGCAAAAAAACATTTAGGAAATTATGGAAACACAATTAGGATAACCCAAGTTCTAGCAGCTTGTAAATTAAGGGATCAAAGGGCCTGGAATAATATTCCAGAGATCAAGGGAGCTAGGGACTTGACACTCCATTGCCAGTTTGAGGAGGCTCCTGTTCCGTGCTTAAAGGCCCATGACCACCATGTCTACTGCCATGAAGTTTGGGATCAAAAATTTCCAACCCCAAACCCCAGATAATGGCAATTTTGTGCTGGCACATTTTGGTGAATGTAAAGCTTTAAAAGAACAATTCATGAATTGTTTTCATGATAGTAGCTTTGAAAATGCTGTGTGCAGAAATTAAGCAAAACAAAGTTTAGAATGCACAATGTAGAGGCAGCTAATGACACAAGAACCACTGGAAAAGCTGTGATGTAAAGATCTAATAGATGAAAATCAGAAACAAAAAAGAACTAGTAATGGGAAGAAGACATTTGAATTGCTTCTTACAGGAATCCTCTGTGGTGGTACATAATGTGTATTCTTTTTTATTTCCACCATCTGTAAGAGATTAATATTTAACCCTGATTGATATTAAAATCTTACTGAGGAAAGGTGCTTTGTTTGGAGAATTCCCTTTTTTCAACATTCACCTTAAATGAAGTAAGAGGCAAGAAATCAAAATGATTTTACCTTGCATTGCTAATGTCAGTCTTTGGTTAAGTTTCTAATCCTGATATGAACCAAAGTTAGGGAAAATGATTACTTTTATAAAGTCAATTTAAAATTTCAGGGTTATCATCTGGTAAGCTGTTTCTTTTTAGAGACTTTCCTAAAAAGTGTATGGGGTTTGGGAGGATTGTTTTTTGCCAATGCTTTAGCTTTTCTTCATTTCAATTATAGTCCCATAATGCAAAATAAGAATGTTATATGTGATTTGATGGAAATACTTGTAAAGAGATGGCTTTTATCTTCTGTAAATGTGTAATTTCAATAGAGCACCATGACTATTTTCAAGTTAAAATTAATGCCTATAACGTTGTCTATTTATACAAGTGTTATCAAAAATAAAAGTGCTACACTACACAGCAACGAAATATTTTCTTCACAATTCAGAGATAAGTATCGTAACAAATTTCCTTTTTTGAATAAAATGAAAAAATACAAAAGAAGTGAGAAATACTTTGACTTCTGATATATTGGTGTCTCTATGTTTTTGAAATCAGGTATGTTTCTAAATGGTTCAGCTTATTGTTTGTATTAGCCTTTATAAAACTGTTCAAACATTTTAAAAAAGAACAAATAGAATGGGGTTCACCTTATCAAAGGTTTGACCAAATAACAAAGAGAATCAGGTTGTTCATGTACTATAACCTGTTTACTCTTTTTAAGCTAGAGAATCATGCATGCATAGGAGACATAAAATAATTCCGAACTATGGCATAACATATATAGAGATCATATATTTGACTGACATAGACATCCTAAGCTGGGATTGTTCTAAAATATATTTAAGACTTCTCACTCTTTTATCAGGCAGTCAGAATAAGAATCTGCTGCCACGTATGTACATGTTTTCTAGCTTCACTACCTTTAAGAGAATAAGTGATATGAATTTCTATTCCACCTAGCCTATTTGCCTCTTTTAACCAAATTTCGACAGAGGTAAGTGTCACAGAAAATCACCTAAGTGATTTCTTTCATACCTGAATCATCTCCACCAACTCTAAACCTGTTTGTCCTTTGATTAAATCTATTTTAGATTTGACTGTCTAATATTATGATCTTTACCCCAGCTTTTCTTTCCTTAATAAATTCTACTCCTTTTATTTATTTATGTTTGTGTGTATCTCTGATTATCTATCCTTCCTGACACTTCTTTGTTTCTACCTGCAACATTGATCCCCTATTTTCTTAACCTACCCCCCCACAAAGGTCAGCTCTTATTCTCTCTCCCCACCCTATCCCCTTGCTTTCTTTTATAGGGCTTTGGAATATGAAACAGAGTATCTGCCATTAGTGCGGAAGTCAGGGAAATGGCTGAGTTTTACCTTTAACCTTCTATACATCTAACTATAAATAGGGCTTTCTCTACTCTATCAATTGCCTGAATTCTAATGTGGAGATGTAGTGGATAAAGCACCAGACTTGGAGTCGGTGAGATTACATCTGAATCCTGCCTCAGATACGTCCTCCTTTTGTGAACCTGAGCAAGACACTTAAATTCTCTCTGCCTCAGTTTCTTCACCTGTCAAATGGAAATGAGAGGACAATTTACCTGTGAGAATCTTCTGTGAGAATCAAATGACATAGCAGGAGAAAAATGCTTAGCAAAAACTCAGTGCTAGACCTACGAAAGTTATCATTTTTATGATTGAAAGAACTAACATTTTGAATGGTAGAACTTAAAGCTTTTGAAATTCCACATCATACTCATCAGATTAATAAAGAAGACAATGGAGGGGAAGAACAGGAAGGCAAAAGAGAATGGGTCAACCTTACTCTCATTGAATTTGGCTTAGGGAAGGAATGACATACACAGTAAATTGGGTATCTTACCATATAGAAGGGTAGGGGGGAAGAAGATGAGAGGGGGCATTATTGAGGGGAGGGCTGGTTGGGGGGGTATTTAGAAGCAAACACTTTTATAAATGGACAGAGTCAAAGCAGAGAATAGAAAAAGTCGGGGGTAGGATAGGATGGAGGGAAATACGGTCAGTCTTTCACAATATATCCATTATGGAAATGTTTGGTTTAACTACACTTGTATAACCAATATTGAATTGCTTATCTTCCCAGTAAGGGTGGGTGATGAGGGAGGAAGGGAAAGAATCTGGAATTCAAAGTTTTAAAATAAAATTTTTAAAAATTATTATTATTATCATTATTATTTTCTACATGCACTGGGAAATAAGATATACAGGCACTGGGGTATGGAGATCCATACTGCCCTATCATAAAATGGGAGGGGGAATGAGGAAGGACATAGTAGAGAGCAGATTTGAGGAAGGGGTATACAGTGGGATGGTTGTTTTGAGTGGTGAGTAGGGGAAAGATGGTGAGAAAAATTGTAAATCAAAATCTTGTGGAAATGAGTGTTGTAAATTAAAATTAAACATAACATTTAATTTAAATTTTAAAAAGAGTGAAAGAAAAAAATTTCAACTCCGGTCCTGTGACTCAACCCAGCACTTTTGACTAGACCATACTGCCTCACTTCTTAGCTCCACAAATGATTGGCTACTTATTTATCTATCTCTGCCTGTTGCATTCCTCTTTAGAACCTAAGTTCCTTTGGGACAGTGACCTTATTTCCTTTTTGTCTTTGCATACCCAGAACCTTGTACATAAAAGTGCTTAATCAATGTTTGCTCAATTGAATTAATAAATAAATAAGAATAAGAAATTTTAAAAAGATAAAAAGGAAATTAAACCAGCCAGAAATGAGCTTCTTAAAAAATGTATCAGGACAAGATGGATTTATAAATGAATTCTATCAAACACTTAAAGAACAACTAATTGTAATATTAAATAAAGTATTTGGAATAATAGGTAAAGGAGTCCTAACAAGGTCCTTCTATGAAACAAATATGGTGCTGATACCTAAACTAAGAAGAGCAAAAACAGAGAAAGAAAATTCTAGACCAATTACACTAATGAATATGGGTTCAAAAAGCCTAAATAAAACACTAGCTAGGAGATTAAAAAAAAAGAGGGTCAAATTGCATTTGGAAAAAGTTTCAAAAGCCTATGTAACTATATGTAGTTGCTTTATTTTTTTAATGGCATGTCTTCTATTACCTATTTTGCTTTTTCTTTTACATTTTCCCTTTTTATTTATTTTTAACTAAAATACTAAAACTTGAATATATAGTAAGAAAGAAAAAGGAACATGTTATAAACTTAAATACAAAATAAAAAAGAAAAGTATTGCCAGGTGCACAAAATAATGCAAGAGAGGATTCAAAATATGCAGCAATAATTTTCCATTTCTAGATAGTCTATATAATAAATACTACACATTGTGTTTAGAGCTGTCCATTTTTTCCTTGCTTGCTCACAAGTGTTCTTTTGTTCTCTACTGTGCACTTTTTTACTTTGTCCTTTTCCCCCTTCCTCTGCTCTCTCCCAAGAAGTACAACTAAGCAGGGACACACACACACACACACACACACACACACACAAACATGCATACACACAAAGTATGTGAATATATGTGTGTATGTATGTATGCATTTATGTAAAAATATGTGTTTATGAAATACATACATACATTTCCATGGATAAAAATATACTTAAATCCCTATAATCTTACTCATATATAGACATTTACATTAATATGTATCCATGTAAGTCTGTACTATTCTTATTATTCCTGTTTCTTTGACAGCGGATAAAAGTTTTCCTTCATGTGTCTCAGTCTTTCCATATATTTCTAAGTCTAACTAATTGTTTATTAAACCACAGCAATATTCTGTCTTCATACTGTCTAGTTATTTTAAATATTTGAAAACAATAGTGATTAATATGACTGACATATGGTCTAGTTTTTCTGTTTTTCTCCTTTGATTAAATCTATTTTAGCTTTTACTTTGTCTAAGATAATGACCATTAACCCAGCTATTTTTCCTTTATAAATTCTACTCCTGATCTTTATTTTATATTTATGCTTATCACTTATTTCCTATCCTTTCTGACTCCTCTAACATCTTTACTTCTACCTGCCATCTTGTGCTCCTGTTTTTTAACCTATTTCCCTGGACTCCCATCAAAGATCCCTCCTTTATCTGTCTCCCCACCCTATCCCTTTGCTTTACTTTAAAGAGCTTTGGCATCTTAAACAAATTATTTTCCATTCCTGTAAAAGTCAGGGGCAAGTGACTGAGTTTTACCTTTGGCCTTCTATACATATAACTATAAATAGGGCTTTATGTACTCTTTATCTATCTATTGATTGAATTTTAATGAGGAAATGTAGTGGTAAAGCACTAGGCTTGGCTCAGTGAGATTTGATCTGAATCCTGCCTCAGATACATCCTCCTATTGTGAAGCTTAGCAAGGCACTTAAATTCTCTCTTCCTCAGTTTCCTCACCTGTTAAATGGACATAAGGGGACAATCTAACTCATAACACTTCCGTGAGAATCAACTGAGGTATCAGGAGCAAAATGCTTTACAAAAACTTAAAGTGCTAGACATATGAGTGCTATCATTTTTATGGTTAAAAGAACTAACATTTTAAATAGTAAAAATTAAAACATCTGAAACTCCACATCATACTTATCAGATTAGGAAAAGTGACAAAAAGAAGAATGAAAAATATGGGAGGGTTTGCATGGAGGATACATAATAAACGATTGTTTGGAGCTGGAAATTTGTCCACACATGCTCGAGATCAGATTGGACTTTAGTCTAGACAGTCACTCAATTCTGAATACACTTTGCCCTAACAATGACTCTACAAAGACATATACAACCAAAGGAAGCAAAGAATGAGGGAAAGAAGCCAAGGTACAGAAATGTCTATGGCTACTTTTTTTAATAAGAGCAGAGACTGGAATCAAAACAAGTTCATTTAATAGGGACTAATTTGACAAATTTTGGTCCCCCTTTCAGAAAAATTAGAGATTAATGAAGAAGCTTTGTAGTAAATCAAAGCAAGTACAAGAGAGAGACAGAGGTCATAGTGAAATAAGGGAAGAGATGAAAAAGACATAAAAATTGTGAAAGGGTAGGGGGTGCACTCAGAGCAAGAATAAAGATGGGGATTTCATTTATGCCCAGAGAAAAGAGGAAGAAGAGCCAGTGTCTCCCTGGGATATCAGGAGAAAAATCCAAATCTCTTTTCACTCTTGACCTACTTCCTTTCTCAGCTGGAGGAGTCTTGAATTGTATTTGTGATCTGAAGAAATACATTGTTTTACAAAGCCCTGCAATTGAAGTGTGTATATATAGATACACTCACCATGCTGCTCTCAGCTGCTGATGGGGAAGACAGGTCCGTGATATCTAGTAAGCCAACAAGGAAACAAGATATGTGTCTTTACATACAGTTATGTGCTACCCATGAACTAGCATGGTTTTAGATAGAAGGACAGAAGAGCAGAGAGGCTATTTGTGGGTGTACCAGGTTCTCTGATATCACCGTCCCAAGAGCTGTAATTACCATGTCACCTGTCAGAGACAAGACAGTCTGACAGGGTAGTTAGGGGTGCCTCAGATAGTTAACTTTTGCCCCACATGTAAGTCATCAGCAAGAATTACTGTTGATTCATGAGTATTCTCCTCAGACTGACTAATAAGCCCTAAGAAAGCCTCAACAACTACTTAGTGTCTCAGCTGGGAGGGAAACTTTCCTGAGCTGCGGCAGATGTCTGTCAGGTGGGGTCAAAGACACAGGGAGAGGCAAAGAACTTTGGAGGCCCAGGTGTGAGGGCCTCTGAGTAATGCAGACAGAGTCTTAGGGGCAGCAAATTCATTCCCATTCACTCAATTCCAAGGGCCTGCATTCCTGCCTGTGATCTTTCTTTCTTCCTAGGTTCTACCATATCATTATTTAATCCAATCTAGAACTCCAACTAGTAGCTCAAGAATTCCATATTTAAAAAAAAAATCTAGGTATGGAAAGTGAGGTATTGTGCTGAGTCAGTCTGAGGGAATCTATTTTAAAATCCTTGTAGCTTCCTAAGAGAATGAGGCACATGCTCACTCAGCCCATCTTCTCTTTTGAAACATGTATCAATCAAAACACTTAGGAAAGATTTGAGTGGCACTTATCCTACCACCTCATGATTGTGTGATCCAACCAAAATGCGTGTGTCTTTATATGGAAGGTGCTTCTTCTTCTTAAGTCCTACAATTCATGACCAGGTGAACCACACTATCCATGATAATTAGTGACAATGACACTAAAATGGTTTCCCATTTCTTTCTCCAGTGGATTAAGGTAAACAGAGGTAAAGTGACTTGGCCATGGTCTCAGAACTAGGAAGTTTCTGAAGATGGATTTGAACTCAGGTCTCGTGCTCTATCCACTAAGCAATCTAGATGCCTCTGAAAGATGGTGACTCTGGTGTATAGAAAGCCAAGCATAAGTTAAATTGAGGCTTTGCAATGGCGAGCAAAATGGTATTTAGCTCCTTGTTTCAGTTACTCAATGTCTTTTGAGCCTAGCCTGTAATTATAGCAAGTCTTTGTTAGGAACAAAAGCTGGGAAGCCCACAGTGGGAAGAACTTCGCAAAGACTGGAACAGGAAGGATGGAAGAGGAAGGGTGGAAAAGGAAGGAGCAGAGGATATTAAAGCTCAAGAGTGTGCTGGGTCTGAGCAGAACTGGGAGGAAGGATGCCTGTGGTGCCAGCACTCTGTCTGTGTTGATGCTACTTTGTCAGATCTGTCTGCTGATAGAGGTCACTGCTGTTATTACAGAAGCCCTGGGAAGTGACTGCTGTTTCAAAAGTCCTTAAGACAGACTTTCCTACTGTCTGTTTACAAAAGTCCTGGAGGAGGGTTTTACTGATGCATTCAGAGGTCCTGAGATTTACTGATGATTTGGGTTAATTTCTCAGACATAGGCCCTGCCTGCTGGTCAGTGCTGATTTCACAAGCAGAAAGTGAATTGATGATAGTGCTGGCAACATGTGTGAATATTGTTGTAACTCTGCTCAGCTAGACATGTGAAGCTGGGTCAGGAGCTTGTGAAAAAAAGCTCCTTTGTTCTAAGTGGCCAACTGCACCTGAAAACCTTGAACAACATTATCAGAGAGAAAATTCCCTCCCAATATGGTACAACTTGAATCCCTAATCAGTCTAGCTTTCAGACTTGGAACCTCCTGAAGCAATCAAGCCTATCCTCCCAACAGCCATATTGGATATATCTGAAGTCTTAGGCCTTAGTTTTGATTTACTGGAAATCAGGTGATTTTGGGGAAAACAAAACTCTGGAAATCTCCTGCTTGAGCCCTCCTTTCTATTACCCCACATGCCAAATAAGGGAAAAGTAACCACAAATGCCAGTCAATAGTAAGAGCTTTGCATGGGGGTGGAGGGGTTCTGGGAGGAAGCTTTGTGATGTTTGTTTATTTAACCCAGCCTTCTGCTTCTATAAATCATCCTCCTCCTCTGGATGTTCTAGTGGTGAAGATTGCCCATTTCTCGCGAGATTCTAATAAGTCTATTTTTCTACTTTCACCTGGAGAGATCTCTGAGTAGTCAATTTGGGGTAGGGTCTTTGTACCCCACACACATCCAAGTGGACTTTGCTGATGGCCAGCTACCCAGGAAATGTTCAGAGAATTAAACTCCCCCAAACTCAGGAGGTATAAGAAGAAAAATTTTTTTAACCTAAACTATTATTTTTTTCCTTATTTATACATAAAGAAATGGAAGCCACTTGTGCAGGAATAGGCAGGATAGTATGGGTACTTATCCCACATTAGGGTGCCCAGGAACAGAAAGGATAAAGTGGTCCTTGTATCAATATTGAGTCATCAGAGTAAGCCACTTGTTGCATCCCTGTTAGGCAAGCTTTTAAAAGCCTAGCGTCCATGCTACATTCATTCCCAGGACACCAGTGAGAGAGCTTAGTTTGGGTTATTGTGGTAGTGTATTTGGCCAGATCAGTAAAAGAACTTTGATTATTGTCAGTTGCACATATTAAAGAACAGACTAGAACCTGGTGAAGTGCATTATGTTACAGTTTGCCAACACTTTCAAAACCAAGACTGCCCGTCATTGCCTCATCCATGTAATCCAGATTTCTTAACAAAAACAAACAAACAGAAAACAAAGTTCATGAAATTCTTAAGACACCACTTTTTTTGGACATAATTAGAACTAAAAAAGTAAAGATTTTTGGTGGGCCCCAGGAAGGGAGTGACAGCAGGTAGCTAGGGAGGGTTGATGGGGCTTCCACATCGGAATTTCTCTGGTGCACTCGAGGACTTTTGCCCTTGAAGAACTTTGTAGAGGTGAACTTCATCATCCATAAAACTGTAATGTGACAGCACAGAAAGGGAGCTTAGAAGAGTGCGAAGCAATAACAAATTCTCAAAACAGCTGTCCCAGCTGTTAGTTTTACTAAAATCATAGGAGAATCATGCCAGTGCACCCCAAAAAAGATGGGGTATGAACACTTCTATTTACAGAGGTTCCAGGAGTGGATGCCCGAGTGACTGTGTGGTATCCGGACCAGCAGAGCATGGAGAGTAGTGAGTAAAGATGGGACAATACATAGGCAAAATGAGACTGAGGGAGAGAGAGGCTGACGGGACCTGTGACATGGACAGGGAAGTCCGGGCATCAATTTCACAACTTATCACCTAGTGAAAGAAGCCTTTGGAGGGGAGAGCAGAGAGGTTCATACGTTCCCTGCCTGTACTCAAACGAGTCCATCCCTTCCTAGTGAAGGTGGCCAAAGCAGGGACCCATCCCCAGAGAGAGAGGGGGAGTGGCTTTGGCCACCCATGCCCACTTACAGAGACCCTGGGACTATAGAGTTGGGCAAAGTTCAGGCGAATCAACAGAAAGGAGGAAGGGAACACAGTCATGAAATCTCGTTCACGTAGAAGAGCACACTGCTTGATGAGGCTACATGTAGAATAGAGGCAGGGTGCTGGCCGAGGGATATAGAAAAAGAATTATGGCTCAAAATTTAAAAAAAAAAATCGATACTAGAGTTCTCTCGGGTGTCCCACACCCACACTCTGCATTAGAACAAACACTAGAGAGGGCTTGAGAACAAGGGGATATGATAGGTGGTTGGGAATTCTTCCTGGTCGTTGAAGAACCTGACCCTTTATTGAAAGGGGACAGATGAGAAGGTGGCACAAACCTCTCCCTTTTAAGGTTCTTCAACAGCTGAAAGAGGCCCTCTTTAAATATGGCCCTACTGCTCCTTTTGTACTATATCAATTGGAAAATATCTCAAAGTCCATTCTGTGTCCCAATGATTGGAAGGCATTAGCCAGAGCAATATTGACCCCAGGACAGGTTGTTTTTTGGATGGTGGAATACAGTGAGCAATGCTGCCTCCATGTGTCTGAATTAGCACCTGGTGCACCTATACAAATGGTGTTTCAAAGACTTTCAGGCACTGGTCCTTCTGCTGATACAGCCTAACAATTTTGCTATAAAGAGGAGGCATATTTAAATAACTAATTGTCGCTCACCATGCCTGGAGTAAGATACCTGTGGTCAAAGAAGACAAAGAAAGCTTTACACAAATAAGCCAAAAAACAAATGAGCCGTTTACTTTTATATTAGAAAAAACGCTAAAGGAGCTAGGAAAAGGGACTCCAGAATTACCCAGTTTCTGCTTTTTTTTTCTATTGGAATATATTAATGATATGTTTGGCATCAGAAATAAAAGTGCTAGGGGTGGCTCAAGCACTTCAGTGTGATACAGTTATCTCTAATATTGTCAAGTAAGTCTCACCTGGCTTCCGTTACTTATCTGGAGAGCCAGCAACTGTTTAATTTTTTCAGGAGATCTCCTACAGATTCTATGTGAGCCTTTGGATTTATTCTGCTATTTTCTGTGTTTGTTTTGTCTTGTTTTTATGTCTTTGTGTGAGCGAGCATGTGAGAGTAATTTGTCATTCTGTAAGAAAAGTGTGAATGGAAGTTTTGAAATTTTTAAAGGTTTGAAAATTTCTTTCCCTTCATTCTACTCTGAAGTGAAGTGAGGAGAAGGTGATAAGAAATAATATGGGAATTTTTCCCTTATATTGAAAAGGTAAACAAGCAATTGACCATTTCCTGCCTCACCTATTAGAGAAAAAATCTTGCATGTTGGAATGCTACTAAAAATCAATCTGAACTTGTTCTAGTCATTTTAAGGGAATGTGAAAAGGTGAAATGTGTCATTCATAATCTGGTGCTAAGAAAAATCAGAATTTGTTGTACTAATTGGCATTTAGACAAATTGGAATTTGCTAAGATCTGGTAAAGAAACATTTGAAAGGTGAGAGCTTCAGGCCCCCCAGTTTGGGGGGAGTGGAACAAGGCAGGCCTCTGAAATTTTTTTCCAGAAGTTCCATTCCCCTTAAGTGGGGGGGAGGGGGTTGAGAACATTTCACTCTCTCAGAAATTTTTAGGACTAAACATAGCACTGAAGTACAAGGTAAAATTAGCAGATTAAGAGAGAGAGTGCTGTAGAAATAATTGGGAATTTAAGTTACCTTCCCCAATCTGACTAAAAGGAGAACGTAAGTCAAGGCACTCTGAAGCCCACACATTGTTTAGATAAAGAAATGAACCTCTTCATTCAAACCTCTAAATCCACAATAAGACTCTACACCTGTGAGAAGAGGAAAAAAGCTGAACTATAGTGAAATTCAGGTGTGGTAAAGATTGAGGGATCATTTCAAGCCAGAAGTAGTGTTTTATCAGCAAAATTTTAGGCTCAGTTTTGTTAGAATCAAATGATGTAGAACTTGTTTGAAAACAGTTTGGTGTATCAGTAATGAGATATTCACAACACCCATGATGGTTATGAATATGGTGGTATAGTTTTGGATCACAAAATGTAGCAAACTCTCCACATGGAAGGCAGAACCAAGGTCTTTATTCAGAAATCATAACACTGAGTCCCAAAACCAGAAGGACAAGT
>CM053596.1:65719673-65739059 GCA_028646575.1 Pseudocheirus occidentalis
CTGCCCTGCTAGAAAGCTAGAGGGGTGTTGGAAGAGGGAATAAAAGGGAACAGATTGTGAGAGGGGCCTTACAGTGAGATCAATGTTCTGGGCTGGGGGGTAGGGGTAAAAAGGAGAGAAAATTTGTAACTCAAAACCTTGTGGAAATGAATGATGTAACCAAGAAAATAAATTAATTTTTTTTTATCTTATGACAATGCACTTTATTTTTTTTAAATTTTAATTTATTTTCCCCTCCACTCCACCATAAGATGGCATGCATTCTGATTGCGCCTTCCCCCAGTTTTCCCTTCCTTCTATCACACCTCCCCCCATTTTATTTTCTTGTGGGGCAAGGCAGATTTCTCTATCCCATTTCCTGTATATCATATTTCTCAGCTTCATGCAAAAATAATTTTTTACATTTGTCATTATAACTTTTAGTTACAAATTCCCTCTTTTCTTCCCTCCCAATCCACCTTCATTGAGATGGTAAGTAATTCAATATAGGTTATACATTAGTAGTTATGTGAAATCCTTCCATAATATTCATATTGTGAAAGACTAATTGTATTTCCCTCTATCCTATCCTACCTCCACTTATTCTATCTTCTCCTTTGGGCCTGCCCATTTTCCAAAAACTCTTTGCTTCTGACTACCTTCTCTTCCCATCTTCCTTTCCTTCTATTATCTCTCTACACTCTTATATCCTTCCCTCCTACTTTCCTATAGCTATTTCCCCCTACTACCATAGTACTGAAAGAGATCTCATGAGTTATTAATATCTTTTCATGTAGGAATGTAAATAGTTCAGTTTTTATAAATCCCTTATTATTTCTCTTTCTTGTTTATGGTTTCATGTTACTCTTGAGTCTTATATTTGAAAGTCAAATTTTCCCTTTAGCTCTGGCTTTTTCAGTAAGAATGCTTGAAAATCCTCTATTTCATTGATTGTTTATTTTTCCCCAGAAGTATTATACACAGGTTTGCTGGGTAGGTGATTCTTGGTTTTGATCCTTGCTCCCTTCACCTCCAGAATATAAAATTCCAAGCCCTTCAGTCCCTTTATGTAGGAGCTGCTAGGTCTTGTATTTTTATTTCCACAATACTCAAGTTGTTTCTTTCTGGCTACTTGCAATATTTTCTCCTTGACCTGGAAACTATGGAATCTACCCACAATATTCCTAAGTTTTCCACATGGGATCTCTTTCAAGCGATCCAAAGTGGATTCTTTCCATTTCAATTTTGTCCTCTGATTCTAGAATATCAGGGCAGTTGTCTTTGATAATTTCTTGAAAGATTACATTTAAACTCTTTTCATGATCATACATTTCAGCGATTCCAATAATTTTTAAATGATCTCTCCTGGATCTTTTTTTGAGCTCAATGATTTTTCCAATGAAATATCTCACATTGTTTTCTACTTTTTCATTATTTTTCTTTTACCATTTCTTGATTACTCATAGAGTCATTAACTTACATTTGATCCATTTTAAATTTGAAGGAATTATTTTCTTCATTGAATTTTTTTATCTTCCTTTTCCATTTGGCCAGTTATGCTTTTAAGGTATCCTTCTCCTCATTAATATTTTGAAAGTATTTTGCCATTTTACTTAGTGCATTTTTAAAGTGTTATTTTCTCAGTATTTGGGGGAGGTGTTTCTATGAGCAGGCTGTTGGCTTGTTTTGTTAATGATTTTCTTGCATCATTCTCATTTCTCTTTCCAATTTTTACTCTTACTTCTTGATTTTCAAAATCCTTTTTGAGCTCTTCCATGACCTGAGACCAATTCATGTTTTGTTTGAAAGTTTTGGATTTAGGAACCTTGACTTTGTTGTCTTTTTCTGGTTGTATGTTTTGTTCTTCTTTGTCATCAAAGTAAAATTCTATAGTCTGACTTTTTGAATGTTATTTATTCCTCTTCCCTGCCAAATACTTGATTTTCTAACTACCTGTAAAGGCAGGACTCTGCTTCCAGTGGGTGTGAGGATGGAGGTAGATGTGGGGTGGTTATGGGTGTATTGTCCCAGGCTTCTGGGGTTTTAAATAAGCCACTGGATCCCCTACTATCTGTGGACTCAGAGCACAGGAAGCCATTGCTGCTGCTCTTGCTGCTGCTGCCTCTCCCACTGCAGTAACTTCTATTGCCCTGGGGCTGGGGTGGACACATGCTTTTCTTTCATCCTGGTCCCCCATGGTTCCCCCATTGACCTTCCATGCTATCCTCAATGTTTGTGGTTTGAGACACCTGGAAATCACCACAGCTGACAGTGATTTAGTCCCCTGAAGCCTGCTCCAGACTCATCCCAGCTGGCACAGTCCGCCCTGGACTTTGCTCTTCTCCCTGTCCAATGTGATATACTCTTCCTGTTTGTTTTCCAGGGCTTGAGATATGTTACACTGTCATTTTGTGGTTTCTACAGCTCTAGAATTTGTTTAAGAGTTATTTTTATAAGTATTTTGAGGAATTTGGGACAAGCTCAAGCAAGTCCCTGCTTTTACTCCATCATCTTGGCTCTGTAAAGGGTTACATCCTTGCACTATACATTATTCCAGACATGTTGTCATTTCTTCCTCTCCAATGCAAACATATCCATTAATACTTGGATCTGACAACATTTGAATTCTCTCCATACTGCAATGTTCTATGACTTAAAACAGCCACCCTAGAATTAATTTGATATTAAAAACATTAGAAGGGGCGGCTAGGTGGTGCAGTAAATAGAGCACCGGCCCTGGAGTCAAGAGTACCTGAGTTCAAATCCGGCCCCAGACACTTAACACAAAAAACTAGCCGTGTGACCTTGGGCAAGTCACTTAACCCCAACCGCCCTCCAAAGAGCCAAGAAAAAAACAAAAAACATTAGAAGTGTTTCTTAAGTTCTAACCATGAGGTATTTGAGCTTAATTTCATGGAAAAATCTTAAGATCATAAAAGGCACAGAACTATATCCCCAAGGCTAGCCATTTGACACTCCTTTTCTTGTGTAATTGTATCCCCAGGTCTCTTTTCATTTATATTGTCTGTGCAAGATTTAGAACTTGTGAAATAAATTTTATGGGAAGTTCAGAGTTTTTTCCATTCCTATTCTTTCTAGAACTTCATAATATGGCTATGCCAGATTATTCTGTATTCAGGAGGCTTTGAACATAAGACTGTCTTATTTTTTTATTTTCCCTTATTTTATTTTATTTTTTAATTTTTTTTCTTTTTGCTCTTTGGAGGGCAGTTGGGGTTAAGTGACTTGCCCAAGGTCACGTGGCTAGTTTTTTTGTGTTAAGTGTCTGAGGCCGGATTTGAACTCAGGTACTCCTGACTCCAGGGTCAGTGCTCTATTCACCGCGCCACCTAGCCGCCTCATTTTTCCTTATTTTAGAGAAACATAGGATAATTTGCAAGACTGGAAGTGATATTAAGAGTGATTTGTTTCAACCAACTCATTAATTTATTTTTTCCTTCTCTTTTTTCCATAAGGCTATTTTACTTTTTCACATTATATGTAATGGTAGTTTTCAGCACTCATTCATACATTTTGATGTCTAAACAAGAGAGACAAAATAGAGAAAGGGAACTATTGCACAATGTCCCTGAAGAGTATTGGCACACAATAAAATATTACAAATTAATAAGTAGGCTACAATGATGTATTAGGTTATGTAGTATGATCATGTTATATTTATAACAGGAATCCTGTGTTGATTCAACATAGTGACAATTACAAACATAAATATAGATCCTAAAAGAGTTTCGGAGAAAAATATGCAACAAATATCTATTAAAAACTTTAAAAGCAATGAAAAAATTTACATTACCTCAGTATAGTGAAAATCATGTACCCAAATCCAAGAGCAAATATTATGTTATAGATAAAAGTTAGAAACCTTTTCAATAAGGTAAAAGCTAAAGCAAAGATGCCTATAATCACCACTACTATTTAACAAATGCCAGTGGTAGAAATAAGATAAATAATAAATAGTTAAAAGAATAAGCACAGGCAACAAAGTTATTAAAGTCTCAGTTTTAGAGATACCCTGAGGAGTCAACAAAATTTTTTTTTGCCTTTTTTTTGGAGGGCAGTTGGGGTTAAGTGACTTGTCCAAGGTCACATGGCTAGTTTTTGTGTTAAGTGTCTGAGGCCAAATTTGAACTCAGGTCCTTCTGACTTCAGGGCTGGTGCTCTGTTCACTGCACTACCTAGATGCCCCAAGTCAACATATTTTTTTAAAAGTTAATAAGTTGTAGGTTATAAAATAAATTTGTACTGATTATTAGCTTTCATGCATATTTTCTACCAAATGTGGAAAGTTTTAAATTCTATGTATTTAAGAGTTTACTATGTGCCAGAAATGTTGCTAAGTTCTGGGAGCCAAAATATAAGGAAAAGGGAAGTCCTCCTTTTCAAACAACTTACACTGTAATGGAGAAGACAACATATAAAAGGCAACTGAAAAGATTGGTTGTGAGAGGTACCCACGTACCACCATGGTGGGAATGTCATGAGAATCTGAACCACCTCAGGGTGGACTGGGGACAATGCCTTTGTGCATTGACAAAAGTGAGGCTCCATGAAGGAAGTTGAAGGCTTTCATGGGTTAGCAGTGTCAAACATGAGAAAGCCCAAAATGCTGAGGACATGTCCCAGTTAAGAATTGAATAGAATAATGTTGGCAGAGTGAAAAATAGAGTTAGGAGGGCAATGAGAAAAGAATTAGGAACCCAAATATCATTCAAAATAACTCCAGAAGGTGGAAATCACAACATAATTAGGAGATCTTCTTTGATTATTCGCTTAGGAATGATAGGAATCAATAATGAAACACTCTTAGAAGAAATGAAAGCAAAAAATGAATATAGAAACATTACAGATCAGACAAGTGATTATAATAAAAATGAGAATACTACCTATATTAACTCGCTCATTCTGTGCCATGTCCGTCATACTACCAAAGAGACATTTTTATAGCTAGGAAAAATAGTTAAAGATCAAGAATCTCAAAAGTAATAATGAGGAAAAATGAAAAGGAAGATCTATTAATACTATATATCATACTGTACTGTAAGAAGCAATACTGAAAACAGTCATTTTGGCATGAGAAGAAAGAAAGAGATGAGAATGCAAATACCAGATTCTTCTTGTCTATCACATCCTTGTATATCACACAGAAAAATACATCTATAATGAGATGTCTTATTACTGAAAAACATGACTGCTATCATGCTCAAAGACACAGATAAGGACCCTATTATATAGGACAATGAAACCTATCATCTGAGATAGTTAGGATTCATAATATCACAGCAGCAATTTCTCTCTATTACAGATGCTTTCTAGATTATGGCTCCTTCTAGGTATCAAGGTACCCAGTAGAATCTTGTAGGAATTATACAATTTAGCTCTTTCACCAAAGAAAAACTCAACCTAAATGTTCCAAAGAAGAATTTTCTGGAAGTGAAAGTAAAAAAAAGGACATCAGGATCTTTCTAATCGATACTACCCTTTCAATGGTCCATCAGTCTGTGCTAACAGAGATGTTCTCATCATATTGTTTTAGATGGTTCATGGTCACTTGCACTGGGCAAGTAAAGTGTAGTCCTCATCTTGGAAAATATCTCCTATCCCTTTTTATTTCTGAACAAGAAAAGATCCACTGGTTTTGACAACTACTTACTTCCCATCAACAAAAAGAAAATGACTTCTATTGACATGATACTGGGGTTCCTTCTTCTGTTTCAGACTGGATTTGGGGTCCTGGGGAACTCCTTCCTCCTGGGCCTTTATAATATCCCCATCTTCATTGGTCCCAGGCTGAGGCATATAGACTTGGTTTTTTCCCACTTAGCCTTTGTCAATGACTTGGTACTTCTTTCCAAAGGGATCCCTCAGACAATGGCTGCTTTTGGTCTCAACAACTTCTTGGATGATGTGGGCTGTAAATTTGTGTTTTACTTGCACTGGGTGGCCCTGGGCCTTTCTCTATCTACCACCTGCTTCCTCAGTGGCTTCCAAGCCATCACTTTAAGTGCTACAAGCTCCAGGTGGATAGAAATCAAAGCCAGAATCCTAAAGTGCCTTGCCCCTCTCTGTTTCTTGTGCTGGACTTTTCATCTGCTGACAAATTACTCTCTTCTTTTAAGGATCAAAAGCTCAACTAGAATTGAAAACATAACTGAAAGAAATGATTTCATTTATTGTTTAGGTACATTTGATAGTTCCTTTATTGCTATTGCACAACATGTACTTATTTTCTCCCTTTCTGATGTTATATATATAGGAATTATGTTGGGAACCAGTGGATACATGGCTTTTGTCTTGTACAGACACCACCAGAGAGTCCAGTATATTCATGGCAATAATCTCACACTGAGTAGCTCCCCTGAGGCCAAAGCCACCCAAACTATACTGCTCTTGGTCAGCATGTTTATAATCTTTTATTCACTGAATTCTATTTTAGCATTTGCATATGTGTTTAGGGAAGCAGACAGCTCCCTGAATGATTCACATCTCTGTCTTCTTGACTGCCTGCTTTCCAGCTTGTAGTCCTTTTTTTCAAATTGTCAATGACTCTCATGTCCCCAAGTACTCTTTAGCTCTGTGGAATAGAATAAAACTTCCAGTCCAATAAAATCCTGAAAAATATAGTTAAATGATATAGCAGATAGAGTTCTGGACCTTGCAGCCTAGATTTCAGTAAAAATTCTGCCTCAGATATATAGTAGCTGTATGAAACAGGTGAAGTCACTTAACCTCTGTTTGCCTGAGAATCATTAGTGAAATGATGTTAATAATAGTGATATCATGGTGATTCAGCGTAGCATATGTGCAGAAGGGCTATTTATAACTTAAGCCCTAATGTTTAGATTATGTGTGATTATGTAAGATCTCATAAGTGCTGTAAAATGTTTTATAAGCCATGATTCTGGGAACTAGTGTCTAAAAAAAAAAAAAGACACTTGACATACAGTGATTTCTTCAAGTCTCAAGGCATCTGGCTTGCTCCCCACTGACAGTGAGTCAGTTAGTTGCTATAGTGGATAAAAGAATGGGCTTGAAATCAAGGAAGACTCATCTGAATGAGCTCAAATCTGGACTCAAATATTTACTATATGTGTAACAAGTCCCTTGTTTGCCTCAGGTCCTCATCTGTAAAATGATCTTGAGAAGGAATGGGAAAATATTCAATTATCTTTGCCAAGAAAAACTGAAAATAGGGACACAAAGAGTTGGAAACAATCTAATCACAGCAAACGTCCGGAGTGATCCCTTGTTTCTGTTTACCGTGTAAGCTTGGAAAGCAGCATGTGCTAGGCCATGCCCAGGGAACAACTATCACACCCTTGTTTTTTCTAATAAAAATCAGTGATGACCTGGTCAATCTGGGAGAGGCCAAACCAGAAAACAGCTGATTGAGATGGCTTGTGTTTTTATATCTGAGTTTGCTAATGGCAGCTGGGTCTCATTAAGCAACTAGCATTCCCAAGTATAAATGGGTCAGCCACATCTGAAAGACATCTCACTTTCCCTAGTTTCAGATTAATCCTTTCACTGGAGGATTAATTCTGCCTACCCCATCCCTTCCATCCCCAGTGATAAAGTAATATAGAGGTGCAGAGGATGACCCACATCTCAATATAATGCCTACCAATAGGGATTGCCTTACCTAATTAAGGTAAGATGTAATCTCAGTCCTGACTGTCATCACAACACTATAAGAAGACACTCTTATGTTGCTCAAGATTTTGATCTTTTGACTTGCTAAATTTTATAAAAGACCTAATCAGCCCTTGCTCAGGGTCTCTGATCATCAAGAGGGAATGAAGACCCAATCTATTGGTTACTGCTAGCCTAATAAAAGCTTCATCAAGTGTTGTTACCCATGTGTTCATCCTCCTGAAGGGGGTATTAAATGGAGTGGAAAATTTGAGAAAGCAAAAATATCAGGTGATTATGTATGTCTAATGTAAATGATTCTAATGGGATATACAGGCCTTGAGCAAGTTCTAATAATAAGTTCTAAAAACTGGATTCAATTTTTCATATATGCAATTATATTTTTCACCCTCTAAACCAACCAAATAGTTTAACATTATTGGTTAGGTTCTTATTTCTTCATTGTTATTTGAGTTTCTTAAATATTTCCATATATTTGTTAACCTGGATCACAGGGTGGTCAAAGATAGCAGAACTCAAGTTTTTCACCATTCTATGACTTGAGTCTGAAGTAATGAATGAAATAAATTGGTGCCAGTCTGGAGAAGTCAAATCATACTATTCACATCAGCTTACATGTCTGCTTTGGTAAATAGTAACTCTTTAACCAGAAGGGTTCATTTAACAAATCAGCTTCATATGGATCTGTTTTTAAGACTCTTCCTTTATCCTGCTGTAGTGTGATGTTTAAAAAAGTTCAAGAGATACAATTTCTAGGTGATTTAATCATTTTTCAATAAGCACAACATGTTTATTTATGAAAAGATTTTCATTTGGCTATCTCTCAGACCAAAGACATTTAATGGCAATGGGTACACACCTTATATGCCCTGGAGAAGCAGTTGTTTCTCAGGGTGATAATCAACACTGATTGGTTACAATGAATAAGAAAACGAATATTACAATGAGAATATCGTCTATATTACAATGAGGGCCTTGGGGTACATGACTTGTGTCACCCAAATCTTGGTCAAAGAGACATCAATTTCCATATCACCTATCAAACATAAGGAAGAACCTACACTTTTCAGACGTGTCTGAGCAAACCCAATGAGCAGAAATATACCCATTGACTTTGTACCTTTTGGTTCTTACTGAGGTTGAAAATCTGAACTAATTAATCAGATTGCTTTGCTTGGCTCTAAAAGTGCCCTTGCTTGTATCAGCAACTTCAAATGTCAGATAAGGCTGAATACTGGGACTCCTCTTAGCATTCCTAGAGACATGTGCTATGTGGGGGATTATCAGGTATCCTGGAATCCAGCTGACAATGGTTGTCGATTGTCTTGTAAACATATGGAGACCATAAATCTGAAGGACACAGACATCCTGGGATTGTCCTAAAATGTATAAAAAGTTTGTCATTCCTGTATCAGACAGTCAGAATTTACATTTTGACTCCTTGTATGTACAAGCTTGCTAGCTTTGCCTAGCTTTAGGGGAATAAACAATATGAATTTACATATCACTTAGCCTGTTTGCCTCCTTTAATCAAACTTTCAGGTCCACATTTACGGTGTGGTGACTCAAATAAACTGATAGAATGGCAGAACACCCCCCCCCCACCTTTCAGTGCTATTGACCCAGGCACCTCAGGATCCATTTTTTTCCTGAGTCTTAACCTCGATGGGGGTTGCATAAGTTCTTCCTTCTATTCCCAGCTTTCAAAGGACTCTCACTAGTTTGGTTGAAGTCTGAAATTCTCTTTAAGCTAGCTCAGGGGTCAGGGATCAAGTCTGTGGTCAAATATTCTGTACAGATCCTCTGGAAGCACAGATCAATCTCAGAAAAATTAGTACAAGTATTAAGTTTAAAGGGCAACAAAACATCTAACCAGGAGTGGAAATGTTTACATTGTTGATTGCAGAGTGAGAACAAAAGGCAGGAGCCTTTTCCTTTAAGGCTTACAAAATTGCTTCAGCATCACCCCCCACTACAGGCTAAACCCCTCTACCCTCCCCTTCCTTCTCTCTCAACAACACAAGCTGGTTTTTCTCCTCAAACCTCTACTCCTCTTCTACCCTATTACTTATCTCCTCCTTCCCTTCCCTTAAGGGCTCTGATACTGAGGAGGATAATTGCACTTTGTGTTACCCTCTCCCTCCTAACCTTCCCTTATCTGCTCTAGTCCAAGGAAGACAGCTCTCTTCTGCTTCTGTTGCTTCCTCCCCCTCCCCTTTCCCTTAAGGGCTCTGGTTTTGAGGAGGACAGCTACATCCTACCTACAGACTAAAGTCCTGAATATAATCCCATTGGGGCTTATTCCTTTAAGTTATTTAGTCAGTAATATCAGGGGCTCCAAGGCTCCCCCTCAACACCCTTTCTTCAGAATAACAATAGCCAATTCAAGATGAGGATTCCAGCAAGCTTCTAATTTCTCCTCTCTCTCTCATTAAATGTGAGTTCTTGTATTTGTCCTTTAAATTTTGTCTATCAGTGTGTGTCTCCATATCTGTATCATGTGTGTTGTGAATGAGTCTGTTATCTTGTAAGATATAAAATGCAGACAACCAGAAATTTTTAAGCGATGAAGATAGGGAGACTAAAAAACAAATCTATCAGACTCTTTCTCATGGTGGTTTCTGGTCTGGTCAACCTGGAACTACAATGAAAAGTTAGATATAGCTAAAAAAAAGTCTTAGCAGATTCTGGGATTAATAATTCAAAAGTTTAGAAACTGATCATTTGGAATAATTGGAAAGAACTCCTGACACTGTAGGTCACTCCAGGAGCACACCTTTGGTGAAACACCTCCTCCCAATTCTGATCACTCAGCATTCCCTACTTCCTCCCCAAGAGTTAAGAGAGCATTTCATTGTATAGATTTTTAATTGCCACAAGGTTTCTTGTTAAATCCTCTCATCCCAGATCAGATGAAGAGAAAAGAATGAAAGAATTATCGGAAAAAAAACCTCAATTTACCCTTCCCCACATGCACAAAATGAGGGGTCGAGAAAGGACAAGTGGACTGGTAGTAGCCCTGGCTGCCCTGTGCCCCTGGGCACTTTGTAGCCCACCATTCTAGGCAAACCGTTGAAATGTCACCCATGAACTAAACATTCTGCCCACCCTCCCGTAACAGCTGCAAACCACCCAAGGCTTAATAAATTTGGCATCTGTTAGGTGGGTGGGGAGGCATGTATCAGCAAGCACCCTAGCATACCCAGGGTGGCTACTACCACAGGTTCTTAGATCTACTTTTCTAAAGGAAAGCAACTCAAATGGGTTAAGTCTCACTTTAATCAATCAAACATATCATGTAGCTAGTTCAGGGGGAAGTCAGCATCCTGAACTTCAGAGAATACAAACACAAGTTACAAGCAGACCAAGAAACAGATCAGCAGATGGACTTCCACCCATCTGACCATTACATCCATACCTAGTCAGTTACCAGAGAAGGAAGCATCAACATCTGGGTGTTCAAAGCCTCAACAAACACTAGTTAGCTCTAGATGAGCACCAGGTGAGCTGCATTATTATATAGCAGTATTATATAGCTTCTAACTGACATAACCAGAGTTCCCAGCACACAAAGCCAGTAACCAGGCCCCTAGTTTCCAGCAGAAGAAGCATGGATCAGAGCCCCTTATGCCCCATAAGCAGAGACCCACTTTAAAAGCCAGGAAATAGGCCATCACAATGGGAAAAATTCAGATTTGAAAAGCAAAGACCATAGATTCCAACTATCTATGGAGACAGGCAAGATTAAAATAAACAGTCAGAAGAGTATGGCATTGACACTATACCCACATATGCCACCTTCAAAAGGAAATATGAGCTGCTCTCAAGCCTATAAAGCATTCTTGGAAGAGCTCAAGGAGGATTTTAAAAACCAAATTATGGAGGTAGAAGAAAAATTGACCAATTATTTTAAAAATACGACTGGCAAAATGGGGAAAGTAACCACTGAAGAGAACAAATCTTCAAAAAGTACAATTGACAAAATCGATAAGAAAGTACAAAACCCAACTGTAGAAAATCAACCCTTAAAATTAAAAATTGCCAAATGGAAAAAGAAGTACAAAAACTAACTGTAGAAAACAATTTGTTAAAAATTAGAATTGGACAAATAGAAGTTAAGGACTGTATGAGGCATCAAGAACCAGTCAAACAAAATCAAAAGAATGAAAAAATGGAAGAAAATGTATACTATCTCATAAGAAAAACAAATGATTTGAAAAAAGGATCCAAGAGAGATAATTTAAGAATTATTCATCTACCAAAAAGCCATAATAATAAAAAAGAGCCTGAACAGCATCTTCCAAGAAATCAAGGAAAGCTGCTGAAAGGTCCTAGAATAAGAGGGTAAAAACAGTCATTGAAAGAATCCGCTGATCACCTCCTACAAAGGATCCAAAATTAAAAATGCCAATGAATGCTGTAGCCAAATTATGGAATCATCAGGATAAGGAGAAAATACTACAAGCAGTCAGAAAAAAGAATTCAAATATCATAGAACAAATGAGGGTCACACAGCACCTTGCAACTTCTACATTAAAAGATTAGAGGGATTGTAATATGATATTCTGTAAGGCGAAGGAGTTTGGACTATAACCAAGGATCAACTACCCAGAAAAACTGAGTATCATCTTTTAGGCAAGGAGATGGACATTCAATGAAGTAAGGGACTTTTAGACCTTCCTGATGAAAATGCCAGAGCTCAATGGAAATTTGATCATAAAATACAAGACTCAGGAGAGACATAAGAAGAGAAACAGGAAAGCAACAACAAAAACAAAACATTGTTTTTCAGTAAGATCAAACTTTTTACATCCCTATATAAGAGGATGATACTTGTTAATCTTGAGAAGTGCATATTTATTATGACATTTTAAAGAGATTATACATAATTATAGGGTGTGGGTAGAAATTAACAGATGTGATAATAAAATGATTAAGGGGTACAAAGATCTTGTAATTGAAGAAGAGGAAAGGAGAAGGCAGAAAAGGATAATTTACAACACATGAAAAGGCGCAAAACATACTATGGCAATGGGAAAGAAAGGAGGGAGATGAACATAGTTTGAACTTTAATTGGATTTGGTTTAAGGAGGGAAGAGGAAGTTCAATTACATATAGGAATCTCAATTTTAATGCAGGCAATATGAGGGGAAAGGGGTATGAAAATGGAGGGGGTGGCTAGAACTAAGGTAAGAAGTAGTAAGGGAAATGGGAAAGAAAAGGGAGGGGGCAAATAGTAAGGAGAGAAGACTGAGGGATGTAGTGATCCAAAGCAAAACTCTTTTGAGGAATGGAAGGGAGAAGGGAGAAATAAAAGCAAGATAGGGAGTGGGAAAAGAATGGAGAGAAAGACAGAGATAATGATCATAAATGTGAATGTGAATGGGATGAACTCTCCCATAAAATGAAGGTAGATAGCTGAATGGATTATAAAACATAACCCTACAATATGTTATGTACAAGGAACACATTTGAAACATGGGTTTATACACAGGGTAAAGGAAAAGGGCTAGAGCAGAATACATTATACTTCAACTGAAGTAAAAAAAAAGCAGGGTTAGCAATCCTAATCTCAGACAAAGCAAAAGCAAAAATAGATCTAATTAAAACAGATAAGGAAGGAAACTATATCCTGTTAAAAGGCACCACAGACAATGAATAATACCATTACTAAACATGTGTGCAACAAGTGGTATAGCATCCAAATTCTTTGATAAGAAGTTAAGGGAGTTAAAGGAAGAAATAGATAGCAAAACTATATTAGTGAGGGACCTCAAACTCCCCCTCTCTGACCTTGATGAATCTTTTTTTTTTTGCAGGTCAGCTCCTTTATTGGTGAAGAGTAAGAAGATTCTGCTCTGAGTGTTGGGGGAGAGAGATGGCTCAGCCAGCCCAGCCTAGCTATCCACCAGTGCCTTCCTCTGCCTTGGACAGCATCAGCTGGCCACCTTCATATCAGATATATTAGTGGATACCTCTGTGGGCACTGCCAACAACTTGGAGGGCACATAAGAACCCATGCCTGCTACCCACTCTGCTTCTTCTTGACTGTAGGGTTGTACTGTCAGCTGCTTCAGTCTTACTTGTGATCTTTAGGCTTCAAATGATTCTTCAGGCTATCAGTATCAATGAACTATCTTGTGCAGGCCAGGCAGCGGCAATGTCTGCCTCCAGGAAGGTCAGGGTCTGGTTCAGCGTCTGGCTAGGGCCAACAGACAGCACTGTTAGGCCACAGGTCCTGGTGGATCTCATCCAGGTCCAGCTGTGGCCGCTTGGCCTTCAGCTGGTGGGTCATGGCCTCAGGAGGATAAGGCTCAGGGCTAGGGGCCACTGTGGCCCACTGACCTTGATAAAGCTTATCTCAAAATAAACCAGAAAGAATTTAAGGAGATGAATAGAATTTTAGAAAAGGTAGATATGATAGACCTCTGGAGAAAACTGAGTGGGAATAGAAAGGAATATACCTTTGTCTCAGTGACATATAGCACATACACAAAAATTGATCATGTACTGGAGCATAAAAGCCTCACAATCCAGTGCAGAAAGGCAGAGATTTTAATGCATCTTTTTCAGATTATGAGGCAATAAAATTTAAGTGTAACAAAGGGTCATAGAAAGATACATGAAAAATTAGTCAGAAACTAAATAATCTCATCCTTAGGAACGAGTGGGTCAAACAAGGAATCATAGAAACAATCAGTAACTTCATTCAAGAGAATGACAATAATGAGAGCATAGCAAAACTCATGGGATGTAGTGAAAGCAGCTCTTAGGGGAAAGTTTTATACTTACATGAATAAAATAGAGAAAGAGGAGATAAATAAAGTGGGCATGCTACTGATAAAGATAGAAAAAGAGAAAACTGAAAATCCCCAACTAAATACCAAATTAAAAATCCTGAAAATTAAAGAATACATTAATAACATTGAAATTAATAAAAACTATTTAAATAATAAATAAACCTAAGAGCTGTTTAAAAAAACAAAATTGATAAACCTCTGGTCAATTTGATTTTAAAAAAGAAAGAATAAAACCAAATTACCAGTATCAAAAATGAAACAGGTGAATTCACATCCAATGAAGAGGAAATTAAAATTATAATTAAGAATTATTTTACCCAATTGTGAGCCAATAAATTTCACAATCTTAGGGAAATAGATAAATATTTACAAAGATATAAATTGCCCAGATTAACATAAGAAGAAGTAAAGTACTTAAATAGCCCCATCTCAGACAAAAGAATTTAAAATGCCATCAGTGAACTCCCAAGGGGGGGAAAATCTTCTGGTCAGATGGAATTACAAACAAATGCTTCCAAACATTTAAACAGCAGTTAATCCCAATGTTATATAAACTATTTGAGAAAACTGGTGAAGAAGGTGTCCTACCAAATTCTTTTTATGATACAAATATGGTATTGATACCTAAACTGGGAAAAATGAAAACAGAGAAAGAAAATTATAGATAAATCTTCCTAATGAAGACAGATGCAAACATTTTAAATAAAAATATTAGTAAAAAGATTACAGTAACTTATCATGAGAATAATACACTTTGATTGGGTACAATCTATGCCAGGGATGCAGAACTGGTTCAATATTAGGAAAACTATCAGCATAATTGATCATATCAACAACAAAATCAATAGAAACTATATAATTATCTCAATAGATGTAGAAAAAGCTTTTTAACACAATACAATACCCATTTCTACTGAAAACCCTGAAGTAAATAGGAATATGATAAGTAGCATCCACAAAAAAACCATCAGTAATCATTATATTTAATTAGATAAGATAGATGCATTTACAGTAAGATCAGGGATGAAAAAAGACTGTCCATTATCACCACTGTAACTCAATGTGGTACTAGAAATGTTAGCTTTTGCAGAAAGAAAAGAAAAAGAAATTGAAGGAATCAGAATAGACAAAGGATAAACTAAGTTATCACTCTTTACAGATGATGTGATGATATACTGAGAGAATCCTAGAGAATTAAGTAAACTACTTGAAATAATAAACAACTTAAGAAAAGTTTCAGGATATGAAATACACCCACATAAATCATCCGCACTTCTCTGTATTACTAACAAAGCCCAGCAGGAAGAGATAGAAAGAGAAATCCCATTTAGAGTTTCTGCAGACATTACAAAATATTTAGGAGTCTACCAGCCAAAAGAAAGCCAGGAACTATATGAACACAATTACAAAATACCTTTCACACAAATAAAGTCAGATTTGAATAGTTGGAAAAACATGAGTTGCTCATAATTAGTCTGAGCTAATATAATAAAAATAACAATTCTATGAAAATTAATTTACTTACTCAGTGCCATACCAATTAAACTACCAAGAACTATTTTACTGAGCTAGAAATAATATCAAAAAAAGGTCCATAATATGAAGGGAATTAATGAAAACAAATGTTAGGGAAGGTGGCCTATCAGATCTTATATTATAAAAGAGCAAAAATCAAATTATCAAAATTGTTACTGTCTAAGAAATAGAAGGGTCTATCAGTGGGATAGGTTAAGCATAGAAGACACAGTAGTCAATGATTATAGTAATCCACTGTTTGATAAACCCAAAGATCCTAACTACAGGGATAAGAGCTCACTGTTTCACAAAAACTGCTGGGATAACTGGAAAATAGCATGACAGCAACTGGGCAGAGACCAATGTCTGACACTGTACACTAAAATAAAGTTCAAATGGGAACACTATTTAAGTATAAGGGCTGAGATTATAAACAATTTTGGGTAGCATGAAAGAGTTTATCTGTCAGATTTATGGAGAATGGAGGACTGTATGGCCAAATAAGAGAAAGAGAACATTATGAAACGCAAAATGGATAATATTGATTACATTTAATTGAAAATTTTTTTACACAAAGTCAATGAAACCAAGATTAGGAGGAAGCAGAAAACTGTGAAAGAGTTTTTAAAACTAGTGTCAAGAAAAGAAAGGTCTAATTTCTAAAATATATGGAGATTTGAGTCATATTTACAGGAATAAAAGTCATTCCCCAATGGATAAATGGTCAAAATATATAAAAACAAACAGTTTTCAGAGAAATAAATTAAAACTATTTATAGTCATAAGAAAAAAAATGCTCTAAAGCAAAACACTTCTGAGATACCACACCATACCTGTCAGAATGGTTAACATGGCAAAACAATAAAATGAAAAATTTGGGAGAGGATGTGGGAATGTTGGAATTAATTCAGTACTTGTGGATTTGTGAGCTGATCCAACCATGGTGGAGAGCAATTTGGAAATATGCCCAAACAGCTATAAAAATGTACATACCCTTTGACCCAGCAATACCACTTCTAGGGCAGCTCTTTTTGTGTTGGCCAAAAAGTAGAAATCTACGGGACACTCATTAATTGGGAAATGGCTAAACAAGTTGTGGTGAGATAATGTAATGGAATACTATTGTGCTAAAAGAAATGATAAACAGGCAGATGTCAGATAAACCTGGAAAAACATATGAACTGATGCTGACTGAGGGGAGCAGAATCAGGAGTACAATGCACATAGTAACAGCCACAGTGTGCAAGGACGGATTTTGATAGACTTAGGTCTTCTCATCAACTCAAGGACCTAAAAATATTACAAAGAACACACAATAGAAAATGCTAGTTATATGCAGAGAAAGAACTATGGAATCAGAATTCAGAATGAAGCAGACTATTTTCTTTTTTGTTTTGTTTTATTTTGTGTTCTTTTTTTCTTTTTCATGTTTTTTCCCATTTGTTATACTTCTTCTATGCAACATGACTAATGTGAAAATACTTTTAATAGGAATATATGTGTGGAGCCCCTATCAGATTGCAAGCTGTGTTGAGGAAAGAGGGAGGAGGAGAAAATCTAAAACTTTTAGAAGTGATTGTTGAAAATGAAAAATAAATCATTTAATTAGATAAAAATATGAATATTTGGCTATTTCTCATAGACCAATGACTTGTCATGGTGAGCAATTCATACTTTATATTCCCTGGAGGAGCAGTTGTTCTTCAGGGTGGCAATCAACAGTGATTGGTTAATAGTTAATGAGAAAATGAATATTACCATGAGAATGTGGGCTGCATTACACTGAGTGTCTCTGGGTACATGACTTGGGTCATCCAGATCTTGGTCAAAGGCATTTATCAATTTACATATCACCTCTCTAATACTAGGGAGAATCTACACTTCTTAGACCTATCTGAACAAACACAATGAGCAAGAAAGTGCCCATTAGCCTAAACTTAGAAATATTTTTACTCTGATTAGAATTTTGGCCGGGTAAATCTCTACCTAAGATTTCCCACGCTGGTTGATTTCTGGATGAGGAAGTAGAAAAAGGGAAAAATCTTGGTTCTGATTCAATAATTAGTTATTAACACCAGAGAGAAAAAACCCACTTCTCACAGCTGTTAGTTTGTATAGTAGGTAGAATGTTCAGATAAAGATAGAAGCAGGAAGAGGGATGTAAAAACTTCTCTTTAATAGCCTGTTCATTGCAGAGCTATTCCATACCAATCCAATGACACAAGAAAATCATAGGGCTTATATTCCTTATTTCAGGGGTGATTGCATCTTGGAAGACATCTTGCCTTTCCCCCAACCTCAGCCCAAGGTTAATCAGTCATCAAGATCTTTATCCTAAAACCACCTCTGGGGGCACAATAGATCAAGAGTCCTAATCAGGACTTGCAAATGACATTCTTTAGATATTCAGGAAGCCAATGAGAGCATCCACCCAACAAGATTATACTATCCTTGCATATCTGCCTAATGCCCTTGTAGAACTGGGGAGCTAGTGTGCCAGGACCTCTGAAGGTCTTGGCCCCCAACAAAATGAGTCCTCAGACATTTATTGGCTGTGTGGCCCTGAGCCAGTCACTTAACCTTTCTCAGTTTCAATTTCCTCACCTGTAAAAGGATGATAATAGCACCCACCTCCCGAGTGTTGTGAGGATAAAATGAGCTAATATTTGTAAAGTGCTTAAGCACTTCTTAAATGCCATAGGAATGCTGGCTAGCTAGCTAGATTAGGAGGAGGAGGAGGAAGAGGAGCAACAGGAATCATGTTCTGACCTTGTACATACACTCACTTCCCTGCAGAGAATGTGTACATCACACAGGTTGTTTTGGTTACATTCTGTACTTCACCTAGTTTCAGGAAGGAGATCTTTTTTAAAAGAAGAATTAATAACAGAAAAAGAGCAGTTGATCCCATTTTAACAGGAAAGAAGTGTAGCATGAAGTCAACATAAACTGTTTATTATGGTATTTAAAATCCTTCATTAATTACACTTGGGTAGTTAGCAGTTATTTGGAAGCTGACACAGTGATGGGTGGGATAGCTGAAGAGGAGCCCAAAGAGTGTTAGGGCTACCTGAGACGCCAAAATACCAACATGCTGGGTCCTGCTGAAAGAATTCCACTCAAGTCTTCTCAGCCAAGGAAAAAGTAAAGTTTATTGAAAGTTCAAGTTCCCCACCTGGGGTGCTAGGCCATTTAAAGTTGCTCTCATAGAGCAAGTCTCTGCTAAGGCATTCTAAGGTGCTGGAGGCTACCTGGAGACCACAGACAATGGTGGGCCAGGCCAATTCAAGGGTGGGAAACTATTGGAACAAAGGAGCTAAAGACTTGGGCAGAGCTGAATCTCAAGGTTCATCACCTCAGGTAAATGTCTTCCCTGGGAAGGTTTGCTTTCCCAGAGCCTGTACCTCAAAGAATCAAGGAG
>CM053596.1:65739559-65756369 GCA_028646575.1 Pseudocheirus occidentalis
CATGGTAAATACCCCATTGAAGGCAGAATATACCTGTATATAATTCAGAGGGCAATTGGGGTTAAGCGTCTTGCCCAAACTCAGAATGTCATATTTGAACTCAAGTCCTCCTGATAAAAGCTTTTGGAGGATCCTTAAGTAATTAATTCTGAACCAATAAGTTGCTTTTAATAAAATATGCCTGCACCATAAAACACTTCTAAACAGGTATTATTTTCACAATAGTAATAAACTTTGAATGAAGTTGACCTTTTCATTAATACAAAATTATTCCACAGTTTACCTCCCTTTAAGAAATTTGCACTGAAACTTTTCCTGCCCCTCCTTGCCTCCTTCCTGGTAGAGAAATTCCTTACTTAATCAAGATAAAGACTCTTTAGGCAATCTGCCTGAACTTAAAGTTCACAGTAAATTTGAATTCTTTTACAAATTTTAAATTTCTTATTGCCCCTTTCCTAGGATTGATGATCGATAAGGTTTCTAGGGGTCACCTAGATGAAGTCAGACTCCAGTAGTGAGTGGTTAAGGGTGAGAAGTTCCTGGAGCCTACTGGAGGCCATAGACAATGGTAGGCCAGGCCTGTTCAAGGGTGGGAACGGGACCATCAAGGCTGGGAAACTATTGGAACAAGGGAGGCCTAAAGACTTAGGCAGAGTCACCACTTAAAGCCCCTGACCTCAGGCAAATGTCTTCCCTGAGGAGGTTCAAATATTGGGGTCTGATTCTTTGTCCCTTTATCTACTAATCTGTTTGTTTCCCATCATCTTATAACAAAAGATCTTGTAAGATATTTCTTAATGAGAATATTTCCCTTTTTTCAAAAATAATTTATCCAATATCATTAACTGATATAATTTCTAAATTCTCTGGCCAAAAAAACATCTTTCCCACCTAATTGACAAAGTTAGGTTTCACTGGCCTTTTCTTCACATAATTACCAAAAATTACTTCCCACAAATACATTCCTTAAATGATAGCTGAAACTTCCTTTTAAACAAAGAAAAATTTGAAAGTTTATGATTTCTTAAATTACAATATTTCAAAATATGATAACACAACCATTTACCAATAACACAATAATTATGTTCTCACATTTAAACTTTTAAATCCAAAACCCATTTAATTACCAATCCAGTGACCTTAATGCAGCTGGATATATTTTTCCAATTGAGCCACATCCCTCTCTTTGGGGTAAGGGAATTCACTTATCCAATTAAAAAGCTTAGAGGAAGGCTTTTGGTGAACAGGAATATCTTTATTCACAATTCCCAGGAATTGGGGCTTCTCCAGTCCAAGTTATGCAAGAAAAAGCCGGCCCCTAAGGCTGGGATCAAGGTCTTATACTCTGAGTCTCGTCAAATTATGTTCTCTTGGCGTCCTTGATTTCTGTTGGTCGCCACACTCAGCCCGGGAAAGAGACAAAGGATCAAGGCAAGCCTCATCCCCACCTCCCGATTCCTATTGGAGAGGGGATGGGGTGCAGTTTGGGCATGAGTTCTAACAAAGAGATCCCCCTTGTGGCTCAAGTGCCCATCCTCCACCCCTGACTCTGGGATTGGGCGCATTACATAAAAAAGGGAGGGAGCGAGGAGAGGAAGTAGCTGTCCCCGCCCTGGTTTCTTTGTTCAGCTCGGGAGCTTGGAATGTCCTTTCTCCACCCCCTGCTGCGGGGACCCAGTGCTTTACAACTTAGAGGAGGGTAATCAGGAAGTGGGGGAAAGGAGGAGGGGCTGTCCTTGCCCTGGTTTCTTTGTTCAGCTCAGAGCTTGGCTCACAGTCTTAAGGTCCAGGGGAAAGGGGTAACAATAATAATCAGAGATTATATAAAGCAAATATGAAGTAGTGTGAACATAGAAACCAAACAAGTGTGCAATCGGATTATATAAGGCACATGTGAGGTAGTGTGCAATCAGGGATTATATAAAACACAAGTGAGGTAGTGTGCAATCAGGGATTATATAAAACACAAGTGTGTATATCAAGGAGAGAGAATTCCGTAAGTTCAGTACTTATGCCCAGACCCCCTCCTATCCATTCTAACTATGTTATAGTTCCCTATTCCTGGGGAGTCTTCACTTGATTTCTCCTCATTCAGTCCCCCCTCTTCTTCATAATGTCTGAAGACTCTCCAAACCATTGTTGATATAAAACATCAGCTATCTTATTCCCTTCGTCCATATCTTCATCTTCCCCTATCATCTGTATCTTATCAGAGGCCTTATCCCCCTCCTTTAGGGAGTCCATCATTTGTTCTCTCAAAGTTCTCATTCTGACAGCTTCAAAATGAGTAATGGATTGTAGTCTAGCAGAGATGAAAGATACTAAACAATTTAGGACACATGGCCCAAACAAAAGACAAACTATTACAAGAGCTATAATAAAAATAATTGAATAAAGTACTGACTTCCACTTATCCCACATGGAAGGGATAGGGAACAGTTGTTTTCGGGTTTCCTCCATCCGTGAGGCTGTCTCGTGTAGGTGGTGTATGTTTGTTAATATCTGTTGTGTCTTATTAATGTATAAACAGCAGGAGGTGTTCACAACCATACACACCCCTCCTTCAGCTGCTAGTAAATAATCTAATGCTATCCGGTTGTCTAAAACTTCATGGGCTAGGGAGTCTAAGGATTCCTGAAGGTTCTGCAAGCCAGCCGCAGTCTCATTAGCAATTATCTCTATAGTTTTGGTGATGTTTGTTACGACTGTTTCATGCTCAATATATCCAGGGTATAAGGAAGGCTGTGGTTTTCTTAAGCCACCAAACAAAATTGTCCCATGAACTTTGTTTAACACGATATGGACTCTGATCTGGATCAGCAGTGTAGTTATATAGACTCATACCGGGGTTAATGACTCCTAAAGTGCATTGCCCATAGTTCTTGTAAGGGCTCAGGCTTTGGAAAGCATTGAACGTATAGATCATATCCCAGTGCGATTGGCCAGGCCAGGCCTCATACACAATCAAAGAATCTATAGATCTACCACAGACGAACATATAGCCAGTGGGGGCACATACTGAGTTTAACCTAGTGCTGTTCAACATAGCTGTGACATCCAGGCCCCAAGTGCTAGATAAATTACAACCTGGGATGAAGAATGGGTATAGGTCTGTCTGTTGTAGCTGATTATATACTTGCCAAGATGGTGGCTTCGGGTCAGGGGGTTCTGTGGTGGTATTCCTGAGACTTTTTCCTCGGGTCAGAACCATGGAGTTAGGGAACCAGTAACTACAGTTAGTGGGCACATACATGTTCACTCTGGTATGGTTAAAGAAAGTCAGTCTTCCCATGCAATGATCACACATAATATGAGTATAGTCTGGAGCATCAAATGTCATGATATCCCCTTCTACACAGGTGTAGACAAAAGGACCAACTTGTGCTGTCCCTTCTAAACTAATCAATATAGGTCCATGATGCCGAGATGCAACATAAGTTACATTTGAGAAAGGGTCTCCTGTAGTGAAACAAGGCATGTGTTGGAAAGTGTCCCTTTCTGGCTGCACTTGGAATAATGGGGTTGCATATCTCTTGGAAAGGTATGGGTCCGGCCATTCAGTCAGATTTTGTGGCCCTCTATGAAGTGGTGGCCCATTCCTTATCTGGGGATGTCTCTGACATGCCCAACAATCTCGTGGTCCAGTGTTAGCTACTGCTTGCCCTAGTTGCATTAGGGAATTTTCTCTCCATTCTGTCAACACAATTGAAGGAAAAGTTATAATAACAATAATAATAATAATAATAATAATAATAATAATAATAAAAGGGAAAGTTGCCATTTTCCAGATTTAACAGAGAGGGAAGAAAGTGGAGAGAAGAAAAAAATTTCACTCAGTAGTATAACCATAGAACTAACAGAGTTCTCTGAAAATGTCTTTATAGTTCAGGTACTTTTACATGAGAGGAAGGTGATGCTGTCGTTGTTGCCTGATGCCAGGGTCACTGTGTCGTCTGAGGCGCAGTTTTAGCTGATCAGGCTCCACAGTGTCGATGGTTCATGATTCAGGAGGTTTCACTGGTCCTTTTACTCTGGTGTGATGGGTCCACCCTCTCTCCTGGGTCCAGACAGCTGTATCTGAGGTTAGCAATTTCTGAAACGGGCCCTCCCAACTGGGAGTGAGTTTCTCCTCCTTTCAGGATCTGATTAAAACCCAATCTCCTAACTGGTATTTGTGGACTGGAAATTCCAAGGGTGGAGTCTGAGCAATTAAGCCTCTCGTATGCAAAGTACAGAGATGTTTTACCAATGGGCCTATATAATTTCTAAGGAACTTGTCCTTCTGATCAAAGAGGTGATCCCAATTTCCTTCCCCCCCTTTCCCCCCAGGATACGGATGTCCGAAAAGAAGTTCATACGGGGAAAGTCCTATATCTCTTCGGGGCTTTGTACGAATCCTGAGTAGGGCTAAGGGTAGGCATTTAGTCCAGGGCAATTGGGTCTCCAAGGCTAGTTTGGTAAGTTGTCTTTTAATTTCCTGATTCATTCTCTCTACCTTTCCAGATGAGGAAGGATTCCAGGGAGTTTGAAACTCCCAGGTAATATCCAAGGCTTGTACTAGGGACTGCAAAACTTTGGCAGTGAAATGTGTTCCCTGGTCTGAATCTATTTGTTCCACCATCCCATACCTTGGAATTATCTGTTCCAACAACACTTTGCTGGTAGCAGAGGCGGTGGCATGGGGTGAGGGGAAAGCTTCCACCCAAGAGGTTAGATGGTGCACTATGACCAATAAGTATTTGAGACGTCCCACTGCAGGCCACTCAGTGTAATCCACTTGTATACTCTGGAAAGGCCTAAGACCTGGGGGTTATCCTCCAGCTGAAGCCTGATGCAAGGCTGTCTTGTTTGTCCTTCGACACACCAGACACCCTTCTACCGGCTGCCATGCTAGGGTATACAGGCCTGGAGACACATACTGAGTTAAGACTCCATCATTTAAGTGAGAATTCCATAAGTTCTTATGCCCAGACCCCCTCCTATCCATTCTAAGTTATAGTTCCCTATTCTTGGGGAGTCTTTACTTGATTTCTCCTCATTCACCTCTAAATAAATATCTCTCTATATATATCTATACATATGCATATATATATTTTTTTTATTTGCTCAATAAGAGTTCTACAAAAACACATTTCCAATTCACCTTGCACAGAGGATCATACATAACTACAGGTAAAGATTTATATACCTAGTTTTCTGAATAGCAGAAGTAACTTGACACATAACATTTTACACAATTTTTCTCCATATTTTAGATTCAACCAAATTTAGGTTAAAACTGAAACCATTCCTGGCTTACAATGGTCAGTTTTTACAACATATAAAGATTTTTACAATTTAGATACCATTAATTGCATTTCCAAAATGAGTAGAGGCTTTTCTCTAGTCAAGTGGGGGAGGGTAACTCCCTACCATTCCCAAACCTTTTCTCTCTTATCGGATAAAATGAATTTTACAGGTTTCCCAAATTACACTTACTTCAAAAATATTACAGCACGTGGGTCAGAGTGTCCCATTTCTCACTTTCTATTCACATTTATGAATGTTACATTCCAGGGGTTTACCAATTCTGCCCGAGTTATTTGGGGGAGTGGAATGACTAGCAAAATTTCACATGTGCATTGTGTTCACATCTTTCACTTTCACTTATTTTGATTACAGAAAGGAAAGCAAGGACTTGATTAGATAGAAAAGTTTTCCAACCATGCATCATGAATTTCACCTCATAGCCAGACTCAGGAATAGTCAGGTGTGAAATATTTCTTTCCAAAGGAACACAATGGGTAAACTGAGTCAAGGTCCCATCTTAACCTGAGGCTAGGATTGTCCTCTCAGTTTTCGCTGACACAGTTACCTGTAAGAGTCACATTCTCTGAGTACCTTGTGGCATTTCTCTTCTAAGGTGGATTATTGACTACTGACTATTGATGTATTTTAATGAGACATCAGATAATTCTCAAAACAGAATTCATTATAGTCCCAAGAGCTTTTACCTCAGATGGCAAATTTAACTAATCAAGAATTTTTACAAGGACACATATATCAAATTTAATTTGTCCTCATGTGAAAACCAATCATTAGAGATGATTATTATTAGATATTTGCACAATTCCAGCATGCCATATTCCCTAGTTAGGAACTCTATAACCCAAAGAAGCTCTTTGGTGATCTTATAAAATGAGGGAGGGTGGAGAAAGACCCCTAAAAAGAGCTGCCTTTTACACCCCACAAAATGGAGCTGCCATGGGCTGTGTTTTTCAACTAGCCCTCAGGGTTGCTCTGAATGGTAGGAGAATACTCCTTTCCATACAACACACACACACACACACACACACTAATCAATTAACAGTTTTATGTTTTAGTTGTAAAACATAACCACAATCTTATAATTTTCATAAGTAACTGGCAAATTGTTTTAGCTTATGGCACAAACAAGAAGCTTCAGATGATATCAATTGTATTCCCAGATTATATTACTGATAAAAGGATGGACTGTTTTTTACCTAGTGCAGACAGCTGCTGGCTTCTTGCCTCCTGGGCACTATTTCCAGGCTTTCTGTAGCAGGGGCTCAGGGCCACTACCAGCCAGGCCCCCAAGTTAGCTGATTCCCCTTCCCCCTCCTTCTTTTGCCAGGTGGGGGAAGGATCAAACCCTTTTTTCCTAATCTGATCTGAGATGAGAAGAGTTAATAGAAAAGCTCCAGAGCTATTTGCAGTTGCTAAACTGTTTCTAACTTTTCACTTCCATGCCCATCCCTTAAAATTTTGAGTGGGATGATGAATTTTAAGACTAGTGCCCTTTTTTTCTTAGAAAACCTTAAGCCGGAATCAGTGACCCTGTTTTCCTGAAATCACCTATTTAAGGCTACAACAAATCTAGGAGTGAAACTTAGAAAATTCACAGGTTTTAATATAATTGCTAGCATTACCAAATTATTGCAACAAATTAGTTTGCAAATGAGAAATGTAGTAAGCCTTTAGAATCACACAAGATTTTGCAAAACATTTCTTTGTGGAAAGGATTTTCCTTTCCTAAAAAAAGGTTTACAATTTATCCTGATGTTAAAAGAAATAGCCACTAAACCTTAATAAAATAAATTAGATGGAAATTTTAAAGATTGAGATTTATCAAACCATGTTGGTATAAAATGTCTTTTTAAGCATTATAAATCCAAAAGGGCCACAAGAACAAAAATTCTCAATAATCACAAATTCCTAAGTACCCAAGGATGTTTACCTTTTTCTAAATGAACTTTCCCAATTAAACTAGCCTCATCATAATAAAAAAGCTTACCTAGCCTTTAAGAACTTAATAGGAATACACAGGGTTAGGCAAATCGCATCTGGATTTATAATCACTAGTGGTAATATTTTAATTTCTAAGGTCCAATACTCTTAGCATTTTTAAAAGACTAGAAAATGCATGAAGATTTTGAGTTAACAACACAGGTTACAGAGACCCTGAAGGCAGGGTGTAAGGATCCCCAAAGAAAACCAAGTGCAGAGGCCCACCTCCCCAAACTCCTACAGGGGAGGGCAAGAAACAACAAAGGGTAAAAAGTTCACTGAAGTGGAGCAAAGTGCTTTTTCCTTTTTGGAAACCAATTTTCTTACTAAGCTTGTTTAGTCACAAATTGAATTCCTAGATTATTTTAAAGTCAGGCTATGTTGCAAGGGAACACTAGGCACTTTTTCCTTAAGATCTCCTCCTGAATTCCCCTCCTAGCATCCTCCTAGCCACTTTTCAACAACTTGTCCCAGCATCCCACAACAGAGGGGAGAAGGCAGATGTGACTGACCCCACACAAGGGCTTCCCCTTGTACGAGGGTCCACATTCCAACTGACCACCCAGAAGTCAGTGGAGTTTCAGACACCACTAGAAGTGTCTGGGCACTCCAGGAGTCTTGCTGTTAGGAAGACAGTAGGAGTAGAAAGGTCTGGGGAAGAGAACAAGGAAAAGAGTGCTTACCTGTTATCCCGGTGGCTAGGAGAAGATCATCAGAGTCCATACTTGCCAAAATGAGGTGGTTCATGGTTGGGAGAGCTGGTTCAGATTTTTGAAAGAATACAATCATACCTTCTCCTTAGCCAAAGGGAGCTTAATTAACACAAAAGCATGCAGGCCTGAGACTTGGGAAGGAGATAAACAAAGTCAATGATATAGGAAAAGGACTAGACTTTATAAGAGGAACAAGCATTAAAGCGCCTTCAAGTTACAGAGTGGACTAAGAATAAGCCTCAGCCCCTCCTCAGGGGGCAACAAGCTCTTGGGTGGGGGTAGTGAGCTCCAAATCCAGGAGCCTGATCTCCTGTATAAGTTTGTTCCATTCCTTTTTAAATTGAAGGGCCTCACAAAGGCTCTGGATCTGAGTTGAAAGCTCACTGGGAAAGGGCACAGACGCAAGGAGGGGAAAGGTTTGGGGGCACAGAAGCAGGGAAAGGTGGCATGACACAATAAGGTGGTGGGAGCTGTTGAGGCATTGTAGAGAGAACAGGAAAAGTGGCAGGGGTATCAGGCAGCCAATCAGGCTCATTATATCGTGCAACCTCATCCTCGAGCTCAGCCATGCTAGTGGGATCAAGGGACTCATCCCCGAAGGAAGCGGGTGCAGGAAGGAGGGGCTAAATTGTCTTACAGGGCAGAGTAGGCTTGGTAGGGGGATCAGGAGGGTCAGTATCCAAAGGCATAGTAATGGATACGGAATCCTCATCCTTCTTTGTACTCTCATTTTTGCCCGGCCTCATTTCTGGTCTAGATTCAGACCGTTTGAAAGTATTTTTTAAGAGTGAGGAACCGTCCTGGATAATCCTGGTGACATCCTCATCATGTTGATGGACAGAAATCAGATCATTAATACAATTCCAATAGTTAAAAGTCATTATGGGAACTTTCTCAGGGCCAAATGTCCTATAATAATCATTAAGGCAATCTCCAACTTGCTTCCAGCATTTTTCATCAATGGTTCCCTCTTGAGGAAACCAGGGGCAAGCATCTTCAAGAAATTTAAAAAACTGAACTAAATCCTTTTTCTTAACCTTTACTCTCCACATCCGAAGTGAATCTTTAAGACCCTCAATAAACTGGTGTGACCCCCCACAGACCTGATGGAAGAGAGATTAGATTGAGGGAGGCAGTGTTCAAAAGCTAAACATTATTGAGGAGGAATAGGGAGAAAAGAAAGAATAAAGCAAAAATGGGGTAAGCTGCCAGAACCCTACAGCCTCCAGGTGCTACCATCAGAAGTCTGAGGGTTAAAATAGGTTGGAGAGAAATACAGTCAGGAACCATAACTATGAATGTTAATAGAAGGAACTGTCCCCTCAAATTGAAGCGGATAGCAGAGCGTATTAAAAACAACAACAATGACAACAATGACAACAACAACAACAACAGCAACAACACATTAATCTGTGTGGGGGGCCACCTCAGTTCCACGAGAAAAAAGCAAAGGTCAAGCCCTCAGGATTGCCTAACCGGAAAATTTACCCTGCCTCAGCTGCACCCCTTTACAAGATGTTATCACAACCCTAGCAGGACATCCTGCTGTTGAGCAACTCAGCCTCTGGAAATCCCTTACTTCCTCCTATACTGTTATATATACTCACTGCCACCAACAATAAACAAGACTTGATCAGAAAGCCTGTCTTGTCTCCATTCTTCGCATCTCCTATCCCCCTTTCCTTCTTCTCACCTAGGGTCCGCGTTCTTGTTCCGCTGGATGGGACACAGGTACCCTATTTTTTCTTTACCCCCACTACTTTTCCCCTTTTCTACCCTGCCTTCTATCAAGTCCCTCCTTTTCCATCCCCATTTTCCCCCATATTTCCTATAGGGGGAGATAAATTTCTATACCCAACTGAGAGTGTATATTATTCCTTCTTTGAGACAATTTGAAGACAGTAAGGTTTAATTAATGCTTGCCTTCCTGCTCTGTTTCTCTCTACTGAAATATATCTTTGTGTCTGCCTCTTCATATGACATAATTTACCATTTTCTGCTTTTTTTTCCTTTTCTCTGAGTACAATCCTATTTTTTACTTCTTAATTGTTGCTGATTTTTAATACCATCTCAAAGTCAACTTATATAAACACATATTGGTTTATGGCCTTCTAAATACTGTAGTAAACAAACAGCTTTCAAGTGTTACAAGTGTCATCTTCCCATGTAGGAATGTAAATAGTTTAACCTTATTGAATAATATCTTTTTCTGTTTACCTTTTTATGCTTCGCTTGAAGCTCAAATTTTCTCTTCAGCTCTGTTTTTTTTCAGCAGGAAAGCTTGCAAATCCTCTATTTCATGGAATATCCATCTCCTCTCCTGAAAGATAATACTCAATTTTGCTGGGTTGTTAATTCTTATTTATGATACAAGTTCCTTTACCTTCCAGAATATCATATGCCAAACACTCTGATTCTTTAGTGTGGAAGCTGCTAGATCCTCTGTAATCCTAATTGTAGTTATATGACATTTCCATAGGTTTTTGTTATGTTTGCATGATTTTCTCCTTGACCTGATAATTCTGGAATTTCGTTATAATATTCATTAAAATTTTCATTTTGTGATATCATCCACGTGGAGAACAGTGAATACTTACCCTCTGGTTCTGATAAATAAGGGCAGATGTCCTTGATCATTTCTTGACAGGTGCTTTTGAGGCTCCATTTTTGATGATGACTTTCAGATAGTCTAATAATTCTTAAATTTTCTCCCCTTGATCTATTTTCCAAGTTGGTTGCTTTTCCATTGATATATGTTACATTTTCTTCTATTTTTTCATTCTTTTGATGTTGTTTTACTGATTCTTGATGTCTCATAGAGTCATTGGCTTCCACTGGGCCAATTCTAATTTTTAAGATATTATTTTCTTCAGTTAGCTTTTGTACCTCCTTTTCTATTTCTTCATTCTACATTTTAAGGACTTCTCTTCAGTGAATTTTTGTATCTCCTTTTCCATTTGGCCAATTTTGCTTTTCAATCAATTGTTTTCTTCAGTCATTTTTTGTCCTTTCTTTTCCAAGATGTTTACTCTCTTTTTCATCCCTCTCATTGCTTTTTCCCATTTATTTCTACCTATCTTATTTGACTTCTAAATTCTGCCTTGAACTCTTCCAAGAAAGCTTCTTGGGTTTCAGACCAATTAATTTTCACCTTGATTCACCTTCAGATGTAGATATATTTACAATGTTGTACTCTTCTGAGTGGATTTTGATCTTCCCTATCCCCACAAAAATTATCTTTTGTCAGTGTTCATTTTTGCTTTTTGTTCCTATTTGTTTGCCTATTTCCTGGATTTTAAAGTTGACTTTGCTTCTGGGGCAGAAGGGGCACTATACCAAGCTTTGGCTGGGGTGTGCCAGGGTTCTGGTGACTAGTTTTGTGTGCTGGGGCCAGAGATGCTAGTAGCTGGAGGTTGTAGTGTTCTGGCAGCTTTCCTGGTGCCGATCTTGGGTCCTAGTGGTGCTGTCTGGTGTGTGCTGAGGCCATCTGGGTTTTTGCTGTTTCCCTGTTGCTACACTGAAACATATGGGAGTCTGGACACTGAAGGATGCCTGTCTTCCATGGGTTCCACTAAAACACTTCCAGGTCTAGACCTAGGAAATGTCTGCCCACCTTGGGCCTTGTTATGGTAAGCAAAGCAGTAATTAATGCCTTGTTTCAGCTTTTTAATTATTTAGCACCATTTTTCAGTTTAAGTTTCTTTGAAGTCTTGCCCATGATTACATCAAGTCTTTGTTAAGAAACAGAACTTGTGAACTCCACAGTAGGAGGAACTTGCTGATGCAACAGGAAGGGGCAGAACAGAGAAGAGCTAATAACCATATATAAGGAGAAGCCCAAGCTGCGAAAGAGTAGAATTGAGGAGGGGGACTTCGGATTGGCCAGGCACTCTGTTTCTCTTTTCTGTCTGTGTTGATTTTTGTTTGTGATACTTTGTACAGAAGCTCTGGGACCTTACTGGAAGCTCAGAAAGAGGATTTTCTTGTTGTCTGTTTACAGAAGTTCTGGAGGAGGGCTGAGAGCTGCCTGCCTGTGAATCCAGGTGACAGCTGGGTAGATTCAGGCAAGAGCTGGGACCATGGAATAGAAACTATGGAATCTGAGGGCCACTGAGAACTCATTACATTTACATCCAGACTTATCCCTTGCAACTTCCTTATTTGTATGGGAAAAGCCTGGCTATTCTACATGTCACCCAAATTTGCAATAGAGACATCTTTCCCCAATTCATCAAAATTCCTCATTCTCCTTATTTAATTATTAACCAACCCTTCTCCATTAAAAAAAATAATTTTTTTAAATTATTGAATCATTCTTATCTTAATAATCATAACAGAATCACCAGAATTTTAGCCATCATTATCCCTCACCTAAACAATTTTGATAGTTACTTCCCAACAGATAAGTGATCAAAGAATATGATGGAAATTTTCAAAATGGGGAAATCCAAATGTCTATATTGTCAAATTTACAAGGCCGTATCACTAATAATTAGAGAAATGTAAAATAACCATATAAGTAAAACTGATGTGAAGGGAAAATATAATTTGTTGAAGGAGATATAGCAAAAGGGGCAGATTCATGTTCATGGAATTGCTATGAACTGTCCGTTCATTCTGAAAATTCATTTGGAACTACACCCCAAAAGTCACTAAACTCCATTTGTAAAGAATTTCCTCACTAACTCTTTAAAAATAGCTGTTCTACCCTGGAGATTACACCATGAAGCTCGCTTTCCTCTCTTTTCTTTTCAATTGAAACCCCTATTTACATTTTATAAAGTTAAAGTAATTTCACTCAGTTTTATACTCAGTCTCACAATCCTTTTAATAATAATACATATAAACAATAATTTGATGTTTGCAATATAATTTTGTTGCTTTTAAAATTTTGAAATTTTGAAAGAAACACTTTCTTTGGCTTTATTTTGGAGATTATTATTAAAGTTCCCACACTGGAAGATCATTTTATGAAAAAGCATTAATATGGCCCCCTTAGTCCAATTCAACTCAATATTAGTATTTCCCAATCCCCTTTTCCCTCAATATATTCCTATGCTTTTCAGTTTCTTCTTTTATTCAGGCATCTTCCATTATTCTTCATGGTCCTTCAGAATGTGCTTTAGCTTGATTGCTTTCAACTGTATCTACAGAACTTACAACAATGACTAGAAAACTAGTCAACTTAATAGTAAACTTTACTATAGTAAAACTAGTAAACTTAATAAATTGTTTATTTATCTCAGTTATTGATGCCATGTAAGTATCATGAATTGGTCTTTATCACAAATGAGAAAAAGGGAACCAAATATTCATATACAAATATACATCCATTTGCATATATGTACAAAATTTTATTTGTTTACATGGCCCCCTGTCCTCTTCCTTTGATTTGAAGTCAAAGAAAAATCTTTCCTCCCACCTTCCATATAGGAGACACATATATACATACATACCAATATATATATACACATACCTAAACACATATATACAAACATACACACATACATACATGTGTGTATATATAATTGTTTGTTCTTTGTTATTGAAGGGGACTGTGACATCAGGAAGTTGATGCCATGACTTGCAAATGGATCAGATTTAAGTGAGGGAGGGCTCTGAAAAGTCAATAGCCTCACTTTCTCCACTGGAGCCATCTGTGTCCAGTAACAAGACACAGATAAGGATGACTGGAGATGGCCCCCACATATTTTATTATATGTACACATAAGTATTGTGTGTGTGTGTGTGTGTGAGAGAGAGAGAGAGAGAGAGAGAAAGAAAGAGAAAAAGAGAGAATAAATATAAAATCCATGTGTTGTATAAATAAATGTAATGGACATGTTTATATACAAATATGCATGAGTATGTACATATACATTTCTGTATATAATCAGTTCTCTTTAATATATCAGATAATCCAAAAAGCAAACTGTTTGCCCATCAATTAGATAATAGTTAAATTATTATATGATTATGTAATAAAAATTATTTTACTAAAAGAAATGACCAAATAGTGCATTTCAGAGAAACCTGGGAAAACTTGAAGATATTGCTTCAGAACTGGCTTAAGCAGAACAAGGAGAACAATATATAATGTGACAATTCAATATAGAGAGGCAACTTTTAATGACATTATTACTCACATCAATGAAAAATTTCAACAAGAATTTGAGAGGACTTAAGATTAAGCATGTTGCTTTCCTTGTGAAAGAGAGGTAGTGGACTCGAAAGTGAATAATAAATTGAATTGAAACATAACCAACTTGGGAATTTATTTGGTTAGACAATGCATATTTGCCACGAGTGTTTTATTTTCCTACATATCCTTTTTCCCCATCTAATTAGGAAGTAGATGAGAGTAAGATGGGGGATAGGTATGGAAACGACAACAACAACAACAACAACAACAGAGGTTCACTGAAGCATCTTCTGGGAAAAGTATGTAGAATAGAAGGAACACCAAAAGAATGAGAGATATGAATATTACAGACTAAATAAATGATGTATTTATTTTTATTTTTTTAAATTAACTTGTTTGTTCACTTTTAGGTTACAAGATTCTGTTCCATAGTCACTTCAGTTATAGATTTTTCTCCCCTTCCTCCCCATCCCCCACCCGACCCCCATGGTGGCATACAGTCATGTATAGGATCTGCAAACTCCTTCACATTGTACAATCGTCTGGTTGTATATGTGTTATAGCCAATGGAGTGAACAATGAGAAAAGAGAAACAAAAGCCAAACATTGAAAAGAATGATAGCATGCATTGCTTCAGTCTCCGTTTAAACTCTGATCTTTCTGGATCTTTCTCTGAATGTAGACATTTCCTTCCATCCTGAGACTTGGAAACCACAGTGAAGATAAGAGAGAACCATAGTTGCTTGTTCAGTCCTCATTGTTGTGTTATGCTAGGTTTATAGAACTACCTATTTTCTTTGATCTTCAGTTTAACAGATCTTGAGAATTAAGGGAAAGAAAGAAAGAAAAGAATTTTATTTGAAGGTGGGGAATGTAAAATGGAGAAGGATACAAAGAAAAGTTAATGTAGGAAGCAAATGATACAGGATGAAGAAAAGGGATGAAATTATCAGTTAATCAACAAACATTAAGCATTTACAACATGCAGACACCACACTAAACACTGGAGATCTGACATAAAAAACAAACCCTTTTCTCATAGAAATCATGGGATACTTCAGGACAAAACATGCAAACAAGTACATGCAGAGAAGACATATATAGGGCGCATTGGAGATAATTTAAAAAATGAAAGGTAGTATTATTAAGGGAAATTAGGAATGGCTTCTTGTAGAAAATAGCACTTTACCTAAAACCTGACAGAAGACATTAAATCCTGTATATGGGCAGTAAATGGATAGAAAATTTCAGCCATGAAATTAAGCCAAAGAAAACGTCCAGAGTTGGAAGATGAAACATTTTCTCTGAGGAACAAGTACATTGCCACTGGAATGTAGAGTAGGTATGAGTGTATAAGGTGCAAGGAGGCTGGTCACACGGGAAAGGACAAGGATATGAAAGACTTTAAAGCCAAATAAATGATTTTGTATGCAATGTAGGAGAACCAGAAGTGTTTATTGACTTAAATCTTGTTCATTAGAAAGATCAGTCTGACAGCTGAGTGGAAGATGGATTGAAGTGAGGAGATTTGAAAAAGGGAGACCAACCATCAGCTATTGCAATTTTCCAGACATGAGGTGATAAAGATATAGTCTGAGGTGGTTGCATAACTAGACAAGAAAAGGGAGTGAGCAAAAGAGATGCCACAAAGGTAGATGTAAGAGCTTTGACAATGAATAGGGGTGAGAGAAAGGGTACTGGAGGATGACACCTTGTTCCATCCAGGGTGACTGAGAGGACAGTGGTGCCTACAAGAATAACAAGAAAATAAAGATGGAAAGCTATTGTTGTGTGGAAGATAATGAACTCAGTTTGAGATATGTTGAGTTTAAGATACCAACAATATATCCCATTCAAAATGCTCAAAAGTCAGTGGATATATGTAAAGCCAATCAGCAGTAGATTCCTGAGAGAATGCTACTGTGAAGAGCTTTTAAGATTCAGATTACACAGTATTAGTGAACACTCTGTTTATTCCATTACAAAAATCAGATTCAGTACAATGTTCACAGTTTCAACAGTTCACAATATTATATACAATCTTCAGAAAAAGGAAAGTCTCAATATTATTTTTTTTATTTTTAATTTATTTTCTTCATTACATAATTCATTTCCACAAGGTTTTGGGTTACAGATTTTCTCCCCTTTTTGCCCCTACCCCCCAGCCCAGAACATTGATTCCACTGTAAGGCCCCTCCCACAATCTGTTCCCTTTTATACCCTCTTCCAACACCCCTCTAGCATTCTAGTAGGGCAGGGAGGGGCTCCCTGCCCCCGTCCCTGAATGTATTATTTCGCAGTTGCATTTGACTGTATAGCTGTAAATAGTAGATTCTTGCAATTCCTCCCGTCACCCACTCCCACTCAGCGGAGCAGCAATTCAATACAGGCTGTACCTGTGTAATTACACAGGACATCTCCATGGTGGGCAAATTGTGAGAGGCTAATTGTATGTCCCTCCTTCCTATCCTGCACCCCCCCTTGTTTTGTTCTTTACCCTGTCCCTGTCCCTTTACTGAGACCAATGCTTCCCGCACCCCTCCGCCCACCCCACCCTTCCCTCCATAAACCCCCCTCTCATTCCCCTTCCCCCTCTTCTCCTGTGTGGCAAGATACTCAGTTTAGGGTTTATGTCTTTCCTTCCCTAAGCCAAATTCAATGAGAGTAA
>CM053596.1:65756869-65780965 GCA_028646575.1 Pseudocheirus occidentalis
TTTGCTGCTTTTATGCTGCCATCTTGGCTCCACCCCCAAGTCTCAATATTATATTTTATTACAGAAAGGAACAAAGAACAAGAGAAGAATCAGCTGGTTTCCCTAAGGGAGAAACCAGCTTCACATTTTAAGATTCAATCAATCAATTAACAAAAGGAATGACCTAGTTTCCCTAAGAGGGATTCAATCAATCAGTTCACAAAGGAATGACCTAGTTTCCCTAAGAGGGAGTTGATTCAATCAACAATTCACAATATACTGATCTTCCACTTCTGGGGTAACCATTAACTTTAGTTTCCAAATAAAATTCTTAGAGAACTACACAATCCTTCCATCCCTTGATTTCCAACAAACCTCAGTTTAGTCCAAGGGTAGGCCTTTTCTTCATTTTGACTCTGGGTGGTCTCTCTGATTCCCTGGATCCCCATTCCCTGGTCCCATCTCCCTCCTGAATCTGCCAGACAATCACCTAGATTCAGGAGCTGAAAGCTTACAAGTTCTCATCCAGTTCTCCGGGATGAACAGCTCCCAGGTCCTTGTCCAGTCCTCAAGGCAATCCCCAGCACACACTGAAGTTCACCGGTTCAGCACAGCTCAAATCCTTCAGGACTTCTCTTGCCTGGAAGTCAAGGATCAGCCAGGCCACCAACAAACAAAGTCCCATCCTGTTCATGTCTTCAGTCAGCCATGGAGGAGCCAAATCCAAAATCTGTCTGTTTCTCCAAAATTCTCCTGCTTATAAACACTGGCCTTCTCCCAAGTGAACAGGGGAGGGTCTCAGCCAATGGCATTCTTCCATGTCAACAGGGGAATTCACACCTTCCAGACAACAGGGGAATCCACACCTTCCAGACAAGGCTCACACCTTCCATACAGAGCTCACACCTTCCAGAAAAGGCTCACACCTTCCATACAGAGCTCACACCTTCCATACAGAGCTCACACCTTTCATACTTAGCCCTCAATATCCAACAAATTGATTACCATTACAATATATTAGAATAGAGGTCAGGTTATATACAGGAAGTGGATAAGGAGCTCTGGGAATCATTAACAGAAATAACAGTTAATACCACAGAAGATGAGATTAACAAGCAAAATGGACTGATTCATCTTTTGTATTTTAATAGGATAAAATGACATCATGATGTTGGAGTCACAGTACAGTGAGCCTGACTGTGGCTGATCTGATCAAGATGTGCTTATGAAGGCTCTACCACAAGTCACACACAAATTGTCCTTGAGAATATTTGGAATGGTAAAGTATCTAGATTTGTGTATCTCACATTTCTTGGGAGATAAAGAGATTCTTTTCTCATAGATCCAGGCAGTCATATGGTAGCATCTCCCATGTCAGACAATCAATACTAAAGTTCTCTAGAGCAGTGGTTCTCAACCTTTCTAATGCCACAACCCTTTAATACTCATATGTGGGCGTATCTGCATGTTGATGTCTCTGTTCCTAAGACCATCAGAAATATGTGTTTTCCAATGGTCTTAGGTGACTGCTGTGATGCCTGTAAAAGGGTTGTTCAACCCCCAAAGGAGCTGCAACCCACAGGTTAAGAACCACTGCTGTAGAGGGACCCTGAAAGTGTACTTTTTATTTTGACCTCTTTGTGAGTGCTTGCTTGTGTGAATTCTCCTTAAGAGTCTCTTAGGGGACCAATCTATCATGATTAGTCGTCACAGATAGGATGTGTCTGTAACTATGTACAAAATTTTAATGGTTCTGCTCTCCACACTCAGCATCACTTTATATAAGTCTCTCCAGGTTATTATGAAGTCCATCTGCTCTTAATTTCTTATAGCACAATAATATACCATTACATTCATATATCACAACTTGTTTAGCAATTCCCCAATTGATTAGCATCCCTTTGATTTACAATTCTTAAGGTTAGAAGATAACTCTAAAAGACTCATGATGGAAAGGGATATCCACATTTAGAGAAAGAACTAGAGTCTGAATGCAGATTGAAGCAAACTACTTGTTCTCTCTCTTTTGTGTTTTTTTTTTCATTCCTTCTTTCTCATTGTTTACTCCATTGTTTATAATTCTTCTTTATAATTTGACAAGTGTTTAATGTGTAGGTATGTGTAGAACCTATATCTGATCACATGCCACCATGGAGGGGGAAGAAGGGGAAAGGAGAAGGAGGGGGAGAAAACTTTAGATCTCAAGGGACTGTAAAACTGACTGTTGTAATCTAAATGTAAGCAAATAAATTTTAAAAATAAAAATAAATGAAATAAAATTAAAAAATAAAATAAAATATTCTCTTAGATGAATGTATGTTTGACATTTGAACTAAGTGCCCAGTCCATCAGAGTTGTGCTGTCCAAATCAGGGTTTGAATGCTTGGTAGTTTAGCTGAAGACACATCAATCTCCAGTACCTTATTTTGCCAGGTAATCTTCAGAATCTTACTAATACAATTCAAATGGAAGCAGTGCAGTTTTCTGGCATGGCACTAGTAGAATGTCTGGGTTTCAGTAGCATACAAAGCTGTAGTCAGTAAAACAAAAAAGCGGGGGGGGGTCTAGAGACCTTTAAATTGGTAGGTAGACCATACTTTCTCCTGGAGTTTTCCAAATGGTGAACTAGCTCTGGAAATGGTTGCATCACCTTCACCATCTATTCATATACCCCTGCAAAGTGTACTGCATAGGCAACTGAATTCATCAACAGCATTCAAAATTTCTTCATTTGCTGTAACTAAAGATTCCATGAATGAATGGTGTAACGTTCTCTGGTGGAGTGCCTCTGTTTTCTTGGTGTTGATTGCTATTCCAAAATTGATGCAAATTACCCTCAGAGACTGTGATGAGTGCACAATCATTTGAAGGAAAAAAAGGGTCATGGACCAACTCTCTCTTACTTTTATCTTTGGCCTTTTCAATTTAAATAATTTACCATTAGTGTGATGGCTGACTTTAATGACATTTTCTTCTTTTTTAAATCTATCTGACTACATTGCACAAAACATCACACTGAAAAGCATGAGAACAAGCACACAGCCCTACTTCATTTTACCGGTGACTGAAAGACATGAGAGCATCATTCTTTATCCAAAAGCCATGCAAACATTCATAGTGTCATGAAAGTGGTATTCTATACTGATGAACATTTATAGGCAACCAAATTTCACCATGATCTTTCACAAGTCTTCACTACTGATAATATCAAAGACTGATGAATCATTCTGTGCAGACCTCTCTTCTAAATGTGGCATTTTTCCTAATTTGTCAGGCAGGAAATACCGTGTCAACTGCTCCTAGGCCCTTTTGGAAGCCACACTGGCTTTTTGGTAGATGACCATCTTCCAGGTGAAGGATCAGCTGATTAATGAATACTCTAGCAAGAATCTTGCCAGCAGTGACAAACAGAAAGAGTCCCCTGTGATTGTCACTGGCCAGCCTGTCACCTTTTCCTTTATAGAGATGGACAATGAAGACATCCTTAAACTCCTGGGGAATAACTTCCTCTTAACCATAAGATATCAGTCAGCATCTATACACTGGACCCCTTGCCTTGTTAGAACTCTGCTGGAATGAAATCAACACCAGGTACTTTACCATATGAGAAGAACTTAATGGTATTCAATACCTTTTACTCAATCAGAACTTTAGCTAGAAGGACTGACTTCAACTTGGCATATATGGTCCATGGCTTTAGTATTGATTGATAATAGTTTGTTGAGAAAACTATGAAAAAGTTCAGCCCATTTCTCCAGGATCATGACCTTATTACTGATCAAGGTGCCTCTATCAGCTCTGAGTATTTGAGATGCATGAGAAATATTTGGCCCATAAATAGGTTTCAGACTATTGTAAAAGCACTTTAAATTGTTACTAGTAGAGTAAAATTTAATTTTATTGGCCTTTTTACTGAGCCAAGAATATTACATATTTCCAAATTTCACTTGTGATTTATTTTTGATAAAATCAAATTCTGCCTTCATAGACATGGATGAACTATCCTACTTGTGAACCCTATGGAGTTTTCTTTCTCCATTAGTAGCTTCTGAATTTCCACATCATTTTCATCAAACCAGTCTAGATGTTTGCAAATATCCTGACCCTGACCAAAATGAGCAAATGTGTTGCTGTATGCTAAATCCCTGAAATCTGACCACTCCTCTTTTGCTCCAGCATTGCTAAATGTGTGTTGATTCAGCTTTCCCTTCAGGTCAGCAATAAACTGCTCAGGCATGAAGAATTGCTCAAATCTATTGACACCGAGTCTCCTGATAGGTGTCTTGCTCTGGGGCTGACTTTTTTGAATGTGAATGTTGAGTCTGGAGAAGATGTCTATGATCATTCCAGCACTCTGGGCCACATATCCCCAAACCCATGATCTTTTATTGCAGTTAGGTAATCAGAAGACGGTTCTGGTGATAACAAGCTCTTGAGACCAACAACTTTTCCATAGTAAGTAATCATTGCTGCTGCTGTCTCTGTCTCCATTCCTCTCAAGGACTCCCTTCATAAATATTCTCTTTGACATTTTCATTCTTTTGACATTTTTTCCTGATGGGAGCATATGCACTGATGATACATGGCGCTTTCCTGCACATGGCAGTCACATTGTCATGAGCCCACCATTCATTCCTTTGAAGAGGGATATAAGCTTGCTGACTAGATTAAATTTGATTGTGAAGCCTATGCCAGCAGCATTCCTCAGAGCAGTGGCAACTCCAGAAATGTGTGTGTGTGTGTGTGTGTGTGTGTGTGTGCATTTTGGTAACCTGGCCTTTGTTTGTGAGTCTTGTTTCACTCATTCCTGCAATATGTATGTGGTACCTGCTGAGGCCTCTCACAACAAGAGGCCTTTTTTCAGGTCTCCTGGTTTTCATTTTGTCCACATTCTGATGATGAGTGGAATCATTTTCACAAAATTCTGTGTACATTTTTTGTGTTTCAAACAAAATCTGCTGTGGTAAGCAGGCCAGTGTTGGGCAAAGCAAATTTTAGGTCACCTTTTCTAGTCTGTTCCTCATACAGGGAGATGTGAAGTAGAGTCCTTGCACAGATATTCATAGGGCAACATATTGCTGCTTCAGTCATGTGAGAAATGACTCTTGGTCTGGGCCACCTGTGGGCAGTTTGGGGACTATAGCTCCCTGTGTATTTACACCTGGTGCTTCATCACATTTCTCTGAAATAATAAAATAGTAAGGACTGTGGTTTTTGACTCGTGGGTAAAGGAGATTAAAGTGAGGTAGCTCTGGGCAAAATCATTAGGCTCTCTCTTTGAGAGTCATTGGAGCAAAGTGGCAACCTAAAATTTGGTATGACTGGCAATGACCCAGGATGCTGTGGATGACCTTGGTGTCTTCAATGTCTGACCAAGCTGGAAGTGATCCACAGAACCTCCTCTTTCTGTTTTCATGGCCCATTCAGAACAAATTGTTGTCATACACCCATTCAACCAGGGAAAATGTTCACAAGTTTGGGGTAGATATCCCTCTAACACACCATGTGGCTTCAGGCCTGTTGGTTATCCTCAATGTGGTTTTGCCTCTCTGTCATGATGTTTTTACTAGGGTGTGGATGCTGCTTGTGCTACAAGTTTTAAAAACACAGGTGGCATTTGAGTTGCAGATGAATACCAAAGCTGGATGAGCAACCCTGAAAAATGCTTGGCAAGAACTCACAATAGAATTTCTAGTCTTCCCTGAACATCTCTAATGTCCACAAAAGAGCCCAGGACTGTGAATTTGTGGACACATAGAATGAATTTCATAAAGGTACAATAAAGTAAACACAGAAGAAGTGGACAAACAGGTAGGGGCAGAAACGAGAGATTAGTGTAACAAAAATTTAGAAAGAAAAGAGTATCAAGGAGAGGAGGGTCAGTGAAAGAATCCATGACTTCAGAGAGTTTAAGAAAGATAAGGATTGGGGTGGCTAGCTGGTGCAGTGAATAGAGCTTTGGCCCTGGATTTAGGAAGACCTAAGTTCAAATTCGACCTCAGACACTTAACTCTTACTAGATGTGTGACCTTGGGCAAATCCCTTAACCTTATTCCCCAGTCATACCCCCTCCAAAACAAAAAGAAGAGGATTGTGAAAAGCCTATTAGAATGAGCAATTAAGAGGCAATTAATAACTTTGGAGAGAATACTTTCAGCTTAATGATGAAGGTGGATGGCACACTAAATAGAATAAGAAAATAGGAAAAAGGGAAAAGGAAAGAGGAAAAAGAGACTCCTATTGAATATGGCCTTCTAAATGGCTTTAGCTAAGAAAGGGAAGAGAAAGAGATGATATAATATTTAACATTCTTGAACAGAATAAATGAAGGTTTTGTAAGGATGGGGTAAGCATGTAAGAATTCAGAGTCAATAGGGAAAGAATCATTAAATAAAAATTAGTATGAGATTGGGAATGGCAGATGGATCATAAGAGGAAGAAGAATGGGATCACTTGTGAATATAGAGGGAATAGCTTTTTTCAAAGAGAAGGACAACTGTGTCATGTGAAAAAGAAGAGAATAACTAAAGGCATCTGAGTGATGTAAGAAGAGGAAGAGGGAATAAGTGGGACCCCTTGGAGAATGGCCCTCAAATTTTGGAATTCAATGTGAAGTATAGTTCTTAGCTAATAGAAAGTGGCAAGGAGAATCATGGGACACTGGAAGTGCAATAAAATGTTTTGTAAATGCTTCTCTGCTGAATGGGACACCAAACAGGTTCAAATTCATTTTTTTCTTTCTTAGGATGAAGGTGAGATTATGTAGTATCTATTTGGCTTAGACACAATCAGTATGTTTTCATGATTTTCTCCAGCTTTGTTGAGCACCAGAAGTACTGCAAAGGCAGTAGATGCTAGGTGTCATAGAAGGATAAGGCTTGGCAGAGCATGATCAGCAATAGGACAAGATTTACATTTAAATTAGAAGTAAATAACTAAATAAAGAATAAAAGTCGGTCAGACCCAGGATGAGAATAATATAACCTGAGTTAGGAAGTGGGAAAATCAACATGTTCAGCAGACTACTTCCTGTATTTGCATACAGAAGACAAGAGTCCAAATCTTAGCTCTCTTATGACTTTGCTTGTTTTATCTAATCTCTCTGGACTTCTGTGAATTATTCCCTATGGTCCCTTCTGTATCTCAGTCTAAGACAGCATGTTCCCATGGGAAACGTGGGTCTATCTGTGAGAAGTGACTCTCAACATTTTAAACTGTATATTATTTGATGTTATAGTTTTAATGATAGGACACCAATATGAAATCATTTAGACTAAATGGTCCTAATGCGTATATAGCATCCATTCCAACCTGTAATTTCTGCTGATAAATCTATGTCAAGCAGATAAGGCTCACAGTTTTGGGGGTTTGTTTATTTTATTATGTGACTTGACCAACTGTGAAGTTTTGAGCTAGTCCTCTTTACTCTTGCCTTAGATATTTAATGTCAGGTCCTCCCACCATTTTTTAATCCCCATAAAAAACTTTCACTTCCCAAACTTCACCCAAGACTGTACTGATACGTTATGAAGAGAACTTCTCTACTACATGAGTCTGATTAGCGATGTTTGTTCTACATCTGTCACTAATTGCCTATCCTCAACCAAGTCCATTCTTACGCTAGAAAATTTTGCATAATTACACATCCACAGCCTGTATTGAATTGATTGTCCTTCCAGTGGTGGTGGGGGACAAGGAAGGAATTGAAAGAATCTAGAATTTAAAGTTCTGCAATGCCTGCAACTAGGAATTAAGATATACAGGGGCTGGGATAGGGAGACCCTCCCTATCCTACCAGAAAATAAGAGAGCAGAGCAGGGGAAGGGCTTTCCAGTAGGATTGCTGTTTTATGGGTGGGGCAGGGGCATGATGGGGAGAAAATTCATAATTCAAAAATGTAATGAAAATGAATAATGTAAACAAGAAAACAAATACAAATAAAGTTTAAAAAAATTAGATTGGGTCAAATGGAAGCTAATGACTTCATGAGAAATCAAGATACTAGTAAACAGATCCAAACAAATGAAAAAAGAAGGCAATGGGAAATATCTCACTGGAAAAAGCATGGACCTGAAAAATAGATCTAGGAGAGACAATTAAAAAACTTATTGGACTACCTGAAAGCCATGATCAAAAAAGAACCTAGAAATCATCCTTCAAGAAATTCTCAAGGAAAATTGCCCAGATATTTTTAGAACCAGAGGGCAAAATAGAAATTGAAAGAATTCATCAATCATTCCTTGAAAAAGTTCCCAAAAAGAAAACTTCTAGGAATGTTCTAGCCAAGTTCCTGATTTCCCAGTTCAAGGAGCAAATATTACAAGCTTCCAAGAAGAAACAATTTGAATACTGTTGAAACACAATCAGGCTAACACAGGATCTAGCAGCTTATCCATTAAGTGATTGAAGGCTTTGGGATATGATATTCCTGAGGTCAAAGAAGCTAGGATTAAAACCAAGAATTACCTATCCAGCAAAACTAAGTATAATGTTTCAGGAGAAACTATGGTCATTCAATGAGGTGGAGGACTTTCAAGCAGTCTTGATGAAAAAAACAGAGCTGAATAGAAAATTTGACACTCAAATAAAAGAAGCAAGAAAAGCATGAGAAGGTAAACAGGGAAAAGAAAACATAAGAAACTTATCAAACTTAAACTATTTACATGCCTACATGGAAAAACAATAATTGTAACCTATGAAACTTTTCTCAGTATGAGGATAGTTGAAGGGAATATAAATGTATGTATATACATATACATGTATGTATATATATACATATGTACACATATATGTGCCTGTATTGGAGGGTATATGTGCATATGAATGCATATGTGAGTGTGTGTATATATGTGTACAGGTATATATAGATAGCACAGGATCAATTGAATAAGAAGGGATGATATTTAAAAGGTGAATTTGAGAGGTGAGAGAGGAATATAATGGGAGTAGATAGAGAGAGACAGAATGTGGTACCTCATATTGAAGAGGCATGGGATAACTTTTACAGTGGAGGGGAAGAACAGGAAGTCAAAAGGGAATGGGTAATTGAATTTGACTTAGGGAAGGAATGACATACACACTAAATTCGGTATCTTCCCCTGTAGAAGAGTAGGGAGGAAGGCATGAGAGGGGTGAAGATGGAAAGGAGGCAAGTTGGGGGGAAGGGTAGTTAGAAGTACACACTTTTGAAAAGCTATAGGATCAAAGTAGAGAATAGAACAAGTTGGGGACGGGATAGGATGGAAGGAAATATAATCAGTCTTTCATAATATGAAACACTATGGAAATGTGTTTGTGTAACTATACATGCACAACCTATATTAAATTGCTTATCTTCCCCAGTAAAGGTGGGTGATGAAGGAGGAAGGGAAAGAATCTGGAATTCAAATTTTTAAAATCAAATGTTTAAAATTATTATCATTATTATTATTATTATTATTATTATTATTTTCTACATGGAACTGAGAAATAAGATATACAGTCACTGGGGTATGGAGATCCATCTTGTCCTATCAGAAAATGGGAGGGGAAATGGGGGAGAATATAGGAGAGCAGATTGGGGTAGGAGGTATACAGTGGGATTGCTGTTTTGGGGTGGTGGGTAGGGGAAAGATGGGAGAAAATTTGTAACTCAAAATCTTGTGGAAATGAATGATGTAAACTAAAAATAAACATAAAATTTAATTTAAAAAATGGAACGGTCAAGAAAACTACAAATCTACTAAAAATGGAAGAGATCTATTGGTGTTTCTGTAACAGATGATTTTATCATTGACCACATTTGGATGTTTCTGTGGCTCATGTCCTATATAGATAGAGAAAATGGGAAAAAAACCGATTGAATAATTTTTATTGATTGATTACATTGTCTACAAACTTCACTTCCTTTCCTGTCAGTCTCTTAACTCTCTGTAGTCTGGCCTCCAACCTCAGTTTTTTCAGTCAAAAGTTCTCTCTTCTGACCTCTTAACTGCCATATCTAATGTTCTTCTCAGTCCTCATCCTCCTTCATCTCTCTACAGACTTTAATGTGATCAGTCAGTCAGTCAGTCAATAAGTATTTACTAAATGCTTACTATGTGCTAGGTGTACTAACAGCTAAGAAGAAAAAGAAAGGTAAAAACAGGCTGGTTGCCTTCAAGGACCTCTCAATCTGATGACAGAGACAACATGCAAATAACTTGGTACAAAGAAATTATGTAAGGTAAAAATAGGAAAAAGTCAACAGAAGGCAGAAGAGGGATTAGGCAAGGCTCCTTGTAGAAGTGGGATTTTAACTGACACTTGAATGAAGCCAGGGAAGCTGAGATGAGGAGGGAGAACATTCCACACATGGAGTAAAGCCAGAAAAAAGGCCCCCAGTGGGAAGATGAAGGGTCAGGTGCAAGGAACAGCCAAGAGGCCAGTATCACTGGTTTGAAGAAGATGTGGTGGAGAATGTGAGAAGATTGGAAATGATGGAGAGGGCTAGATTATGAAGGGCTTTGACGGACAAGCAGAGGATTCTGTATTTGAATGTGGAGGCAATAGGGAGCCATGGGTTTACTGAGTAGGTGCGTAACATACTTGTATCTTAGGAAAATCAGTTTGACAACTGGAAGGAGTAGGGAGAGACTTTAGGCAGGCAAATCCACCAGGAACTACTTCAATAGTGAAGGTATAAGGTGAAGAATGTATGGGGAGACAGAGCCAAGATGGCAGCATAGAAGCAGGAAGGATTTGCAGCTCCCACACAACCACCTTGAACACCCATAAAATATGACCTCAGACAAAGTCTAGGACTCTTAGACTCACAAAAATACAGAAAACACATCTCTCCCTGAAGGCAGCTCGTCAGCAGGGGCTCATCGTGTTGGGCCAGGAACAGAGGCCGGCCCAGCCTGAAGCCGAGACAATGGCCAGGCCCACGGCAGTAGGAAGGAGCTGAGCTGAGCTGAGCCGAGCTGTGCAGCAGCCAGTATGAAGGAGAGAAGATCTACAGCCTCCAGCACCTCCACATCTACCAAGGCATGAAAAAAAGGGATTGGAGAGGGGCAGCAGCAGGAGGGGCTCATCCAGCAGGCCAGCAGGGCCTGGAATATGATATTTCGAAGATTAAGGGAGCTGGGATTAAAACCAAGAATCAACTACCCAGCAAAATTGAGCATATTATTCCAGGGGAAAATATGGTCATTCAATGAGATGGAGGACTTTCAAATATTCTTGCTGAAAAAAACAGAACTGAACAGAAAATTTGACAATCAAACACAAGAAATATGAGAAGGTAAACATGGGAAAGAAATTATAAGGAACTTGTCAAATTTGAATTATTTATATGCCAATATGGAAAAACGATAAGAGTAACTTATAACACTTTTCTTAGCATGAGGATAGGTGAAGGGAATACGAATGTATATATAAATATATATGTATACTTAAGCATATGTCCATATAGGAGGCTATATATGTGTATGAATACATATATGAGCATGTGTGTATATGTTTATATAGAGGTTATAGGATGAATTGAATACAAAGGGATGATAGTTTAAAAGGCAAAATTCTGCGGTAGGAGAGGACTAGAATGAGAGGTGACAGGGAGAGACAAAATGGGGTTAATCATCCCATATAGAAGAGGCAAGGGATAACTGTTACAACTTTACTTTCAATAACTCTCATTGAATTTGGCTTAGGGAAGAAATGGCATAAACTCTAAACTGGGCACCATACCAAGAAGGAGAGTAGGGGCCATGGGGATGAGAGGGGGAATGACGAAGAGGAGAGAAAGGTCTGGGGGAGGGATGCTGGAAGAACACACTTCAGTAAAGGGACAGGGACAGGGTACAGAACAGAACAAGGGGGATAGGGATAGGAAGGACAGCCAGATGATCACTGTCACAATATGTCTACTATGAAGATGTCCTATATAATCACATATCCACAGCCTGTATTGAATTGTCCTTCCAGTGAGGGGGAGGGGGTGACAAGGGAGGAATCGAAAGAATCTAGAATTTAAAGTTCTGCAATACCTGCCACTAGGAATTAAGATATACAGGGGCTGGGATAGGGAGACCTTCCCTGCCCTACCAGAAAGTAAGAGAGCAGAGTAGGGGAGGGGCTTTGCAGTGGGATTGCTGTTTTAGGGTTGGGGCAGGGGAAAGATGGGGAGAAAATTTGTAGTTCAAAAATGTCATAAAAATGAATGATGTAAACAAGAAAACAAATTTTAAAACGTATTTGTTGATTGATGCATAAAAATTTAAAAAAAGGAAAAAAAAAAGAATGTAAAGGGGGGGGCAGCATCAGAGGCCACAGAGGTGAAATTGATGAGAAATGCTCCAATGGTGAAATCTACAAGAGACTGGCCTAGGTGAATTGTACAAACCTTGGCAACACTTTGATATGGGAGGTGAGACACTTTAGGAGTCCAGGATGGTGCCAGGTCTGTGAGCCTGGAAGATGGTACTGCCCTCTACACTAACAGGGAAGGTAGGAGGGGGAAGATAATGAATTGTTTGGGCCTTGTGGAGCTGAAGATGTCTACTGGAGGTCAAATTTGTGTCATCTGAAAATCAGCTAGAGATGAAAGATTGGAGTTCAGCAAAAAGAGTTTCAGGCAGGACAGGTAGATTTGAGAATCGTTAGCATAGAGATGGACATTATATCCATGGGGGCTGAGGAGATCACCAAGTAGAATAGAGGGAGAAGAGAGCTCAGTATTGAGCCCAGGGCCTTCTTCTTTACACTCTTTTCTCCAGGTTTTCATGATTCCAGCCTCACCTGGTTCTCTTCCTACCTACATATATGACTTCTCCTTCTAAGTCTCCTTGTCTGGATCTTCATCCAGGTCAGACTTGCTCACCAGGGCTCCTCTGTAGGATCGCTGCATTGAAAGCCTACTATAGGTCTTCTAGACTGGGTGGGTTACCTTTTATTTGTAGGACCCTGATTAGGTTGCTTTCATTTTAAACTGTCTTCCCTTTCTCCTTCCCCCCCCACTCTACCCAACCCCTGTAGTTAGAAGGCAGAAGTCCCTTGCCCTCAAACTTTCTCCTTTCCCATTGATTGGATCCAGGTGGACTCAAGATGAGGTCCAGCCTCCTCTAAATGTCCCTTACATAACCCTGAAGTTATGCTCTTGCCCACTGGGATTTTGTGAGAGGTTGCCTCCATACAGATGATTTGCTTTCATGATAGGAGGGAAGAACTGCAGGGCTTCAAAAGATACATTTCCTGCCTAGACTGCCAGGATCTCAGATCCAATGTAAAATAGTGTTGGATGAACAGCTGGACTTCCCTTAGATCAGAGAAATGACATAAATTGCACTCAGATTTTAGCAGAATATTTGATTGAATCAAAGATGACAAGTGGGTATGAAAACAGTTAACAGGTTAAATTAAATTAAATAAGTTAGCAGGGGAGGGAAGAAGGCATTTTTCCTAAACTCAAATTATCATCCCAAAGTACTGCATTTCATCCCAACTCATTTGGAGTTGACATTGGAGTGTCTGAAGGGCACTTTCCTCTGGGTTGGAAGTGGGGACCTGTGGGGATCTTGGGGCACCACAGGCCTATTTGTGCACTATCTAGATGGGATGACAGTAAAACCAGAATGTCCTGGAGGCCTCTTTCCATTTCCATTTTTCTGTACGTGGAGTTCCTTCTTCCTCTGGTTCGCTCTCCTGATCAGGGCACTCCCTCCCAGACCTCACTCAGCAGAAAGGAAGCCACCTTTTAAACAAAGGATTTTGACCAGAATCACACCTCCTTTTACCCCACTACTTTGAGGTGGCTTCAAGAGAAACCTCCATGTGACAGGTAGACAAGAAGCAACCAAAGATCCAAGAGAAAATTTATTTTTGCATAGACATGAATTAGAATCTGTCAAATAAAATAAACTGAAAGAATTAAAACAGTGACTTTTGTGATTGGGAAAAATTTAAGTTCTCATCTCTAGGTTCCTATTTGTGACTACTCAGATGCCAACTTCCTGGGGAGGCAACCCTAACCCTAAAGACAAAAGGAGCAGGCTGGGCTGAGGGGCAGGTAGTAGAAGCCCTACACTGACTGCTGCTGGACCCCAGAAACCTGCAGAAGTGTGGGCACCCCTACTGGCTTTGGGAACCAGAGGCCAGTTCTGTGGTATGAACCGCTGCCTTCTCTCCTGATGATAAGAGGCAGAAAGAATAGTGACAATACAGTGGAGATCAGTGCTTGATGGCCCACCCACCCAACCCCCAAGTTGGGCCCTAGAATAAGTATCAGCCTGGGCCCCTGGGGAGGCAGTAAGAAATGAAGCCTTTAGGTTTTCTATCTAATTAAAAAAAGAACCACGAAATCTCTCTATACAGAAATAAAAATATATATCATATACATAATACAACTGGCCCTCAGGGCCCAAAGAATTTGAGCTTCCCCTTCCATCCCAGCCTTAACTCCAACAGGCTCCTCACCCCCCAACCCTAGCCCAATAAACTTAACATCTGCCCATGTGCTAACTAAGCCAGAAAGAGTTTGATGAGCCTCTGATACCCTCGTTTTCTGAAGAGGTTGCTGGGGTAGGGTAGGTCCACCCCAGGGAGAGAGAGGAGCATCAGTACAATGTCAACCCGAGATTGGGCCAGGATCTTCTCATCAGGATCCTGGGAAGTCTCCTGCCCACCATACCCACAACCACATGATCCAATGGTTCCAAAGGAGAGCCCACAGTGATTGAGTTCCAGGTAAGCAGGTGGATGCAGGCATGGCGAGAGTGAAGAAGTAGTGCCCTGGGCTTGTGATGGCAGGGAGGAGAAACCTGGTACCAGGAGCAAAAGTGAAGGCCCTCTCCCCATGGCCCCTGGCTGCACCCTGAGGCCCCCTCCCTTTCAGCATTATCTAATCCATGATTAATGCTATATATAATACTGCCTTTCCCACATACCAGAAACCCTCCATTCCTCCCTAAATTAAGCCCCAATGTATAGAATGGGTCTCCCAACCGTGGCTACACCCCTGGGTAAAATATACTTTCTAAATGCCACCCCAGGCGACCCTAGGGTCAGAACTTCCCTCAAAATGAGGCTATTGGCCTTTTCAGAACAAAAACACCAGTAACAGGGGTCAGTCCCAGGTGTTTTGGATTTCAAAGACTGACCCCATCATGCCCCATGGTGAAGAGAGCCTTCAAGGTACCATGGACAGGGGTTTTAGCCATCTGCCAGGGCATGCCCAGGACTGGCTACCAATCTTCTCTTTCGAGTTGCCCAATTTGTCATGCCCTTAATACACAGAATTCCTTCACCTACACCCTAGGACAAGGTAAATCAAGGTAGTGTTAGCTGTGGTTCTGATGAACTGCTGCAGAGCATAGCAAGGCCCTCCCTATGGCCGAACCCACACCTATAACATACAATGCATAGCTACATAATCATCTCATGGGGATGGGCAGGGCCTGGACCTGGGCTGCCTGACTCTCAAGAGGTTGGGGAATGAAACATGAATAGCTCAGCTGGTGGTCTCCTCCATACCAGAGAGGGTACAGTGGGGCAAGACTGCTCCACAGAGGTGAGCTCCCACATTCATTCTCTCCCAGAAGCCATAGTGTCCATAAAGGATGAAGCATGGGGAGGGAGGAGAAATTGGAGGAACTGCTGGAGTGGGGGGGGATAGTTGAAGGGGAAAGGGGTGAAGAGCCCTGAAGTTGGGGGGAGAGGTTAGGTGGTAGCCTTCCCATGGACCCAGAAGCGGTAAATGCAGGTATACTCAGGTTGACCCCAGTTGCTCAATATCTGAAGCTTGAACACCTGGTATGAGTCTGTGTCATTGCCCTGTTGGAAGAGGAGAGCAGGGCCAGGAAGGCCAGAGATTCCTTGGTGGATACCCTAACCCTGGAGCGCTTTTGCCCAAGGCTTTCTTCAGTGGCTTAATGAAGCAACAGTATTATCCCTCAGGTTCATGCCAGACCCACTGGATTCTGACTTTCACTGAAGCTGCTTGCAAAGCCACAGAATTCCTGTGACTGTTGATCAGGCCCTCCATACCTGTAAGTGGAAGGTCTGAATGGATTCTCCAGCAATATCATAGGTGAAGTGCCCAAGGGCCACTTCCTCCAACTGTGAATCTTCATTTAGTCCCTACAGAGAAGGAAAGGCAAAGGAAGGAATGGATGGATGGATGGATGGATGGATGGATGGATGGATGGATGGATGGCCAGGAAGGGGTTGGAGGAAAGATCTAGTTCTTACAACATGAATCCAAATAAGTCCAGGGAGGTAAAAGAAGAGGAGGGAGGAGGAGGGGACATAGGAGGTAACAGCAACAGGATACATTGGGGAGAGTAAGGGGAGAAAACAAAAGCCATGGTTGTAGTTCCTTTCTTGGTCCCCACACCTTCTTGTTTCTCTCTCACTAATTAGACAGATCCTTTCCACGCCAAACCCTCAGCCTCCTCTTTTCCACTCCTGTCAATATTTCACCTTCTCCTCTAGTTCCATCTCTTTGCCCAAATCCTCCTTATGAAGACATTCCATCTCTGCCCTGAGGAAGTGACTATGTAAGGAACTTTGTTTACCATACTCATCCAGCTCCCCCACAGAACACTTGGCCATGGAGGCAAGCACTGTATGTATAAAAGGACCCTGAGGCAGCATCCAAACCTTGGCTCCTCTTGCCACTCTTTTGGTCCCCTCCTGGCTCCTCTACAAGAAAAAGAGGAGGAGTAGAAGGGCTGGCCATGGAGTCAGGAGACCAATATCAACATCCCATCTTTAAAATGGGCACATCGTTTCATTCATCACCTCACAATGTCACTGTAAAGAAATAGCTTTCAGCCTTTCTAGGAAGGAGAGCTACTGGGCTCAGACACTCACCAAGATGACACAGTCCTTGGTGGCACTGGGGATATAAATGATAAGGGACAGGGCTTTGGGCACGTGCTCCAAAGTGACAGCAGTGAGGTAAATGCTGGTAGACAATCGAACCATGACAAAGCCATGGGAACCCTGGAATGCCCAGCAGTTGCCAGGGTAGACATCAGGCTGTGGGTAGAAGACAAGTCACGTGAAAGACGGGCAGCCCACAAAACACATCCCGAATGTGGGGCCACTCTACCTTGAGAGCCCAGCCCTCACAGAAAAGGGTGGGAGTTGGCAGGCAGGGAGCCATTTGTTCAGCCCTACCTGGAGGATGGCTCTTGGGGATTGAAAATGGTACCATAAGGGGATGCCAAACAGACTGAGAACAGCGGTCCTTGTGTTATAGGTCTATGAGTAGCCATTACTGATAATGCTGGCCCCTGAAAGAGCAATGAGGACATAAGATGCTAGCTGTGGGCTAGCAGGACAGAGATGGGGCATCCTGATTTTTCAATTCCTGCCATCTCAAGCCCTCTGGCTTTCTGCAGGCCACCTACCTGAGGACTCCAGGGCATAATATACAAGCCCCATGTGATATTCACTGTAGTGCTTCAGGGCCTGCTTTACAATCTGGTGCACCTCCTGAAAGATAGGCATGGACTCAAGGGCTTAGCTGCCTGCAGAACCAGTACACCCCCTTGTGTGGGAGGGGCACATGTGCTACCTCCCTGGTGGCTCCTCTCAGGGCAAATTCATGACTCCTGCCAGGCAGACAGGGAGTGGGGCAGGCCTCACCTTCTTTGTCAGTCCAGTCACTCCTTCCTTGAGAAGGCTGGCAGCAGCTTCTCTGGCAGCCTTGACGTGCCCCTCTGCCACATGAGTAAGAATGCTGTTCTCCATGTCCTGAAGCTGGGCCTGCACCTCCTTGAGCTTTAGGAGCCCTGCCTGAGAGTTCTTGTCTCCAAGAAGAAAGTGATGCATCCAGGCTGGGAACTGAGACTCAACTTAAAATCAAGCAGAGGAAAGAGCTCAGCAAACACCAGAGAAATAGAAAAGGTAAGGAAGGAAGAAGGTCTGGACAGGGGACCTGGGGGATCTAGAGAGACTTGGAGAGCTCAGGGCCTGCCTGTGTCCACCTGGTGCCAGGAAATGGAAGGTTATGAACCAAGTGACTGGCATTTTTAACTGCTTTGTGGTCTGAAAACAGGATCTCACTGAACCCTCCAGGGTTCTTATTCTATTTGACAGATGAGAAACGTCCCCTCCATGTCACTAAGTCCACCCAACTGGCCCAATTTTGGGGAAGTACCCAATGGATACCTTAGAGAGTTGGACTGCCCTGGGCAGATGCCCAGGTGGCAGTAGCTCAGCTTGAATTGAGGGGCACATGTGGCCTAATGGGAGGCCTAGAGAACTCACATCACTGCAAAGGGCTTCCATCTTCTCTGACCAAAGGTCTGTTTGCTCTGCCACTGCATCCTGTCTCTGGCTCAAGACTGCCAGCTCCTGCTTCAGCCTAGCCATCTGGGCCTTCAGTGGGCCCATCTCCTTTAAAATGTTTTCCTGGAGGGCCTCTTGGGTCATACTAGCCAGTGACAAAAGGAAAAGGCAAAGTCAGTCATTGGATAGATAGTCATGGAAGATGGAGTCAAGCAGATGCCAGGAAATAGAACAGGCTTGGCTGAAGAAAACCACAATGCAATGGAAAGAACTTCACTGATATTTACTGCCTATGCTACCCTGGGCAGGTAATTTCCCTCCCAGGCCTCAGTACTTTTATCTGTTCCCTGTGGTCCTCACCAGTTGTGATCCATCCTATGGACAGGCTAACCCCAGTATTCTGGCTCCACTGACCCGCGCCTCCCCCAATCTCAATTGCAACTTTCCTGGTCTAGCTTACTAGCCTCCTTCCCTCCTCTTCTCTTTGCTAGTTTGTTTGAGGCTTCACCTCTGCCACTCTGACTTGAGTTGGAGCCTCCATTTTTCCAGCTCCTGTTAGGAAGATGAAGATACAATGAAAGTAATAAAACACCAACTCTGCATTCTGGGGACTCATGGTCTCCTCTGGGTGGGCCCTCTGTTTGCTGAGGATTCAAATCTCTGCAAACTTCTGGGCTCCAGGAATCTTGACCTTAGATCCAAGCTTGACCTTTCAGAGACTGTACTACTCCCCTATGTCTCACCAAGAAGAGGCATCTGAGGAAGATCCACGATAACCTGGGATTAGGCATGAACCACTTTTCCCAGAGTGGTGAGGTCACTTCTCTTTACCCTGAAGAAAGTTTCAAACTAACCTCTTAAATCCCATTCTTCTCATTGACATTCTTATCCCTCCCTACTTTTCCTGCATGGATGTGCTTGGCATATGGGAGGCATTACAGAGAGGAGCTGTAGGAGGAAGCCTAGGTTTGTTTTAGGTCAGTACAGTCCATGCTTATCCTTCACACAAATGGGTCCAGGGTCCTTAGGCAGTTCTGTTAACAACTGGTCACCTCTCAGCACAACCAGAATCTTTGTCAATCTAAGATGCTCCCATACAAGTATGGAAGCTGGCCAGATCACTGTAGGCAAGTGCCAGGCCCCAAGAAAGGCCCCTCTTACAATGCCCACCCCCATTGTCTCTGCTTCCAAAAGTCCAAATTTCTGACTTACCTAGCATGCCTGAGTAATCTTCTTTTGGATGTTACCCAAATTTTGGTGATGTTCTGCCCTGCAAGTGGCCAGAACTTCCCATGGAACCCAGAAAAAGAGATAGGCCTTCAATAAGGCCCAAGGAATTTGGCAGGCTCCGGAAAGGCCAGAGAGGTGCCTCGCCTAAAGACCTCTATGCCTGCACTGCTCCCCTCAGATCAAACTGAGAGAGGCTAGTTCTGGTGATCTGTTATTATCAGGGGAGCAGGTGGACAGTTCCTGCTTTTCTCCTTACCTGGATGTAGGCAGTGGTGCTCTTGCGGAAGTCCTCCTTCAGAGTGGTTTCCCATTGACTCACTAGGCCCTCCCGGACAGTCAAAGTGTCCTCGTGGCTCAGGCATTTCTCACCTCGTTTTCCACTGGCCCCTGGCTGTTGCTGCAGGGCTTCAAGTCTTGTAGCCTGTTTCTGTGAATGGGCAGAGTATTCTGAAGCCAGAGTCTCCAGTTGTCTTTCTGGAGCATGAACCTTTGAGAGAACATTCTGTTCAGCCTTTGGAAACAAGAAGGAAAACACACAAAGATGGAACAGCTCTTAGGACAAACAAGGAACACTGGGCATTAGAGATGCCAGCATTTATTAAACACCTACTGTGTGCTGGGTAAAGGTCTAGGTCCTGGGAACACAAGTCTTGTGGTGGGATCTCTGCCCAACCAAAAATTGCGGTAGTTTGAACTCTTGGACACCAGAAAACAGCTGGGGTTTCATGTTGTTTTGTGGTGTAACGATCCCAAAGAATTCAGTCAGACCACCTCTGATCCAAGTATAGGGATTTATTGAGACTGATGCTTCTCATGAAGCAAACTAAGTTCCAAAAGCATCCGACTTCAGAGAAAGTAAGATGGATTTTTATAGGGTAAAGATGCAATTACATAACAAGAATCCTGAATATTAAAAGGGCAAGAGGAGTTTGTTAAGGCATTAGGTAATGTGGGAGGGGTCCCAGCCACAATAGAACTATGCATGTGATCACCCACAATGCATATGGGAAAATCCATTTTAGGGGGGTGCCTAATGACATTATAATAAGGCTCTCTACATCGTAAGTTCACTCTAGGTCAGAAAGTCCCTTCTATTGTGTTGGAGTCCTCATCCTGCTTGGGCATCCTGATGGTGCTGCCTTCTGATTGACTAGCTATCATGGTCCTGTCAGAGACTAGATCCATTTGGTTGTGGTTGAGTGCATGGATACACCTGCTATTTCTGTGGGAAATATAAGGAATGGGTGTGGGAGCAGTGACTTGGTAGAGCCCAGTAGCTGTGTTCCCATCACAGGGACATGCCTGCTGCTTCTGTGAAAACTATGAGTTCATGGATACACCAGTTTCTAGTGAGTGATGAGGCACACAGGAAGAAGTTAGGATATTGGCAGGGGGGATATGTAGGTACAGCAGGCCTGTTCAGTGTGTCTATAATGAAGTTTGAATACTGGGTCTAGGGGCAGCTTTGTTAGGATTCCATCTCAAGGACCAAGAAGGGAACCTTTCTTACACATTGGGAATTTCCATCCTAAAGGAGGGCATAAGAACATTCCAAAATAGCAGGCATTTAGCTGCCATGTGTGTATTTCTTAATTTTCCATTTTGCCGTTTACATTTTTGTATGTATTTTTGGTCCCTCCCATTAGAATAGACATTCCTCGTGAACAGGAATTATTTCATTCTTTGTGCACAAGGCCAGGACCTGGCACAGTGTAAGTGCTTAATAAAGGACTGTGGACTAACAGGTTGATTGAAAGAAGGGGCACCAGCTTGGTGGGGGATACAGAACTATTAGAGGAAAGGGAATGTAGAATGAATTCTCAGCATGGGAGCAGCCCTTTTGGCAGGGTCACTGACTGTAGAAGGAACACTGAGGCCCAAGGAGGCCAAAGCAGGAAAGAGAGGGTGAGGCTATTTTACCCTGGAGGCAAAGGGGATCCCCTGGAGATGAAGGAGGGAAGTCACCCTGTCTGCTCTGTCCTTAAGGAAAGTTCCCTTGGGAGCAGAGTAAAGAACAGACTGGACACAGGGAGGCCACACAGGAGTCTGCAGCAGTCAACCAGGGGAGAGTGATGAGGGCCAGGGTTATGAAGATAGAAATGTCAAAGAAGCTAAGAGAGCTCAGGGCAAAAGGCTGGGTTAATGACATCCCCAAGAGGGGCAAAGGAAGCCAAGGAAGCAGAAGGATCCCTGACCCTACACTTTAGTATTGATACAGCACAGGGGCAGAGCCAAGATAGCAGAAGGAGGGTGAACATTTTTGCTGAGCCCAGCCTACCTCCTCTCTAACCATCTAGAAAATGTGCCAGACCACATCCTGATGAGAAAATCTAAGAAAATGTCTCCATAGGTCATTTTTCCAGCCCAAGGAAGCTTAAAAAGTAAAGGATGGCTTGGGACACTGGAGTAGGAGCTGGCCAAGAGTTCAGCATAATGACAGCTGGGACAATGGGAAACATTTCAGTGCCCAAGGATGGTAAAATGACTTGAATTGAATCCTTGGGCAGGAGCAGGTCCAAGAGAAGATCTGGAAGTATGAGATCTGGAAGCAGGAATGAGGCCAGCTGTCACTTCTGGGATACAGACAGAGGCAGAGAAGAGCAGTCATGAGTGAGCCAGTGAGTGAGGTCCTAGTTGAACCCTGACCAAGGAAAAGGTTCTCAAACAAAGCTGTGGTGCCTGAGCCCTAGAGCATACCAAGAAGCTCAGTGCTATCCTATACTTTTGCAGGTAAACCTGCAGTGGGATATTTGGGACCCAGACATAGTCAATAAGCTTGGTCTCTCTGAAGCTGCAGAACCCCAAAGTGGGCTAACAGTGACTGAATCCAATAACATTCTACAGAAACTAAACCACCCACAAGTCAGTAGACCCAAACATGTGCCAAGTACTTGCCCAACTGCAATCTGAAGTTCATAGTCTAGAAATAAGCCTGAAGGTAGAAGCAACAAGGATCAGCAGCTCCTGCACAACCACCTTACATATACATAAAACAACAAATTTTCCGTATCCAAAATCCACGGATCTGCAGAAAACACATCTCCTGCTGAAGGCAGTTCAGCAAGAGGGACCCATCGCAGTAGGTCTAGAGCCAAGACCAGCCTAGCCCCCAAAAACATGGCCTGACCCCAGGGCAGTGTCGAGAAGCCACAGTGGCAGCCAAAGTCATTTTAGCGCTAAAGGTTAAAAAGTGAATCTGAACCAATGCAAGAGTGACAGGATCCATGGAGAGACTGAGCACGGCAGATTCCCAGCCCAGGAAAGTACCTACTTAGGTTGGGGTAAGAAGAACACTGAGAACAAAGAAGCCATGCCAGCATGGAGCAGAGAGCAAAGAAGAGCTGACTGAGAGAAAAAGCTCCAGCCAGGCATCCAGCAGACTCACTCAGCCTGAGAGGTTTCAAGACAGCTCACCAGAGGACAGAGGATCATCCAACTGGGTAGGAAAAAAACTTGAGTGCCATAGCAGGAGAAGCAAGTTCTGTGGGGGAAATCTGGATGTTTAAACTTATACACTCATAATGCCAGAAGCCAAGATGGAGGAATAATGTTTAGTGGCTCCTCTAAATCCCTCCTAAATCAAGAAAAGTCCAGAATTAAATGTTCTAATTAGAGTGGAGGCTTGAATCAGGGGAAGCGGCCCCAGGCCAGGGCTGGGATTGAGGGCTGGGAGAAGACAGTATGGAATCTAAGCCCAGTAGGGTGCAGCCAGTAAGCCCTACCAAGAAAAGCTAATTTAGCACCACTTGGACAATCAGCAAACAACAGCTCTGCCTCAGGCCTTCAGCTGCAGCCAGCTCTTAAACTGCTTGAGCCCTAGCTCAGCAACACAGACTCTGAAACCCAAAGGAGCTAGACCACCTGACCCCAACAAGTTACTCTGTAAGCATCAGGGTAACTCAGGGGAATTACTGACAGTCTTGGTATTGGCATCAGGCTACATACTCAGAGCATACAACTACCAAGTCCCCAACTCCCACCTGACAATCTTAACATTCCAGCATCCCAGACTTGGATATCCACTCCAAATTCCAGGACAAAGGCACTCACAATGGGGAAGAAGGAAACTGCAAAGGCTAGGACCATCAAATCCTTTTATAGTGAGAAAGACCAAACAAATTCAGAAGGCAACAGGGACTCTGTATCCACACGGGAGACCACAGAAGGAAATGCAAATTGGTCCCAAGCCTCCTTGGAGGATCTCAAAAGAGATTTTAAAAATGAAATTAGAGAACTAGGAGACAAATTCAACACTACAGTGTCCAAAATGGAAAAAAATCCTATTGAAGAAATCAATTCTTTGAAAAGCAAAATTGGAGTGCTAGAACAGGAGGTCCAAAATCTAACCGTAGAAAATGCCTCTCTAAAAATGAAAAATGAAAATAATAATAAGGAATTCCAAAAACTAGCTGAGGAAAATAACTCACTAAAAATTAGAATCAGACAACTTGAAGTTAAGGACTCTATGATGCAACAAGAGTCAGTCAAACAAAATATAAAGATTGAAAAATTGGAAGAAAGTGCAAAATATCTCACTCAAAAAACAACTGACCTGGAAAACAGGTCCAGGAGAGATAACCTAAGAATTATTGGCCTAACAGAAAATCATGATGAAAAAACCAGCCTGGACAG
>CM053596.1:65781465-65802028 GCA_028646575.1 Pseudocheirus occidentalis
TTTCCCAGCTGCCAGAGCTATTAGGGAGGTGTTGCAAGTCCCCCCAGCTTTGGCTTGCTGAAAGCACACCCCGGGACCCCCACCCAAGAACACGATCCGGATCCAGGCCGCTCAATGCAAGAGCACTTGGCCCTGATCAATCTATTCAGCCACCCTGCAGAGTCAGCAGGCCAGGGGCTCTGAAGCAGCCTGGTGGGGGCTGCCGCCATTCCAGCAGTTCCCTTCCCCCACTGCTTCCTTGCCCCGGGAGCAGATTGCCTGAACTGCTTTACCTCCCCCAAATTAATTTTCAAAGTTTCACTTTCACTAACCATCTCTGAAGTAGACTCAAGCTGCAGCTTGGGAGGCTCACTCCTGGCCACAGCTGCGGTTTTGTGCTGGGCTGGTCTCTGCTCCAGTGCAAGCTGCCCCTCTCCCGTCCCCATTCCTCATGCCTTGGCAGTTGTGGAGGTGCTGGAGGCTGTAGATCCCCTCCTCTGCAGACTGGCTGCAGTGGGGCTTGGCTCAGCTCACCTCAGCTCCTTCCCACTGCCTCGGGCTTGGTCGCAGTCTCGGCTTCGAGCTGGGCCGGCCTCCACTCCCAGGCTGCCACGATGAGCTCCTGCTGCCAAGATGCCTTCAGCGAGAGATGTGTTTTCTGTATTTTTGTGAGTCTGAGAGTCCTAGACTTTGTCTGGGCTCATAATTTTATGGGTGTTTAGGGTGGCGGTGTGGGAGCTGTGGGACCTTGCTGCTTTTACGACACCATCTTCAATCCATTGGTTTTTACAGCTATTTATTTCTTGACAAAAAAAAAGAAATTTCTAATGACATGGAATTGGACATAAGGGCAATAAATATTTAAGTGCCTACTATATGCCCGAAATGATTTTAAGTGCTGAAGACAGATTCAACAAAAAAAGAAACAAGTTCCTACCTTCAAGGAATTTACATTACAATATGTAAATTAGACAACATGTAAATTGTGTGTGTGTGTGTGTGTGTGTGAAAAACACAGAGTAGAGAGATACTGATGTGGGAGCATGGTTACAATGTTTTCTCAGCGTCTAGCACAAGTGGGGGTGTGCTGGGGATAAAAAATGGACAGTCCGCGACCACTGCTGAAAGTGGGGCACCAAGAAGGAACTTGAGAGTTGTAAGAAGTTCAAATACAAGAACACACAAAATAGTGAGGAAATTTCCAGGGTAGGAATGGAGCAGAATAAGGCTGAGAGTATGAAAAATAGAGTTAGGAGGGGACTGAAGAAAGAACTAGAAACAGAAATTTCATTCAAAATAACTCCAGGAGACAAAAATCACAAAATACTTAGGAGAACATCTATGAATGAGTGCCACTGAACTATAGAAATTCAACAATGAAATCCTATTAGAAGAAGGAAAAGCTGACCAAAGTAATTGGAGAAATATTAATTATCATGGATACGAAAAGTGATTATAATTAAAATGACAGTATTAATTGTATTCTGTGCCATATCAATCATACTGTGAAGATGTTTTTATAATTAAAAAGAAACTGTGAAAATAATATGATTGGGCAAAAGATCAAGAATCTCCAAATTAATAATAAAAAAGCAAACTTAGAAGGAAGAAGTAACAGTACCATGTATCAAGCTATATTATAAAGAATAAAAATTGAAAGCAAATCATTTGGCTTGAGACATGGAGGGAGAAAGAGAGAGAGAGGGAGAGAGGGAGAGAGAGGGAGAGAGACAGAGAGACAGAAACAGAGAGAGACAGAGAGAGCTGGGATTTCAAATACCATATTCTCAGGGTTAAGTCTCTATCACCTGTAAGGGATATAACACAATGTAACATTACTGAACACCTAATTCCAGTGATTGTCATCATGCTCAAAGACAGAGACCCCTAAACCATATTAGGGTTACCACTCAAGGTATCATATATACAATCAATCATTCTCTCTATCACAGATACATTCTAGGTGCTGGTTCCTAAATATTAGGGACCTTCTAGGTATTAAGGCATCTACTTGCACCTTTTAGGAATTATATAATTTAGTCATTTCATCATAGAACTCAATGTATAAATACATCACAGAAGAATTTTGGGGGCGGCTAGGTGGTGCAGAGAATAGAGCACTGACCATGACATCAGGAGGACCTGAGTTCAAGTCAAGCCCCAGACGTTTAACATGTACTAGTAGTGTGACCTTGGGCAAGTCATTTAACCCTAATTGCCCCTACAAGAAAGGCAAAAAAGAAGAAGAATCTTCTAGAGATGAAGAGCAAAAAAGCAGAAACTTTCTATTCTACACTATTCTCTCAATTATCAATCAGGAAGCACAATCAGGAATCGTTATATACTTTGGATGAAATGAATGTTTGAAGGTGCCTTATATTAGACAAGTGAAGTCTATTCATTCTGTCAGGAAATCTTCTACCCCTTGTATTGATGAATAATCAAAGATCCATTGGTTTTCACAGCTATTGTCGACAAAAACAAGAAAATTTTTTTTAATGACATGGTATTAGACATGTTTTTCTCTTTCAGACTAGATTTGCAGCACTGGGGAACTCTTTCCTCCTGGACCTTTATAGCAGCACCTTCTTCAGTGGTTCCAGGATGAGGCCCATATATTTGCTTCTCTCCCACTTAGCTTTTGTCAGTGACTTGGTGCTTCTTTCCAAAGGTATTCTTCAGACAGTGGCTACTTTGGGGCTCAACAATTTCCTGGATGATGTGGGTTGTAAACTCGTCTCTTACTTTAACCAAGTTGCCCAGAGTCTTCTTCTCTTGACTATGTGTGGCTATGTAAGTTGGGCAATTCAATTAGCCTCATTCTGCCTCAGTGGCATCATCTGTAATTTAGGGATAATAATAATACCTTCTGCCCAGGCTTTTTTGAAGATCACAAGATGTAATATTTGTAAAATGCTTTGAGAAATTTAAAATGCTGTATATATGTTAGGTGTTAGTATTATTGTTACCAGTGTTGTTGTTAATCAAGTTTACCTTCTCCTACCTTTCAGGGGAGAGGAATCTTGAGGAGATCATTAGTCTGAAACAGAAAATCATAGGAAAGATCTAAGCTCAATCTGTCTGCTTGTGATGACTTCACATCCTTTGGTGTTATTGTTGATGGATTCACACTTGGACTAAACTCAAGGAGCTCTAGAAGCCCTTCCCATCTGTCAGATTCTATCATTTCTCAGCATAATGCTCAACACCTCTATCCCCAGTATGGCTTTATCTATCTGACATCACACAGGAGAATGAATTCCATAACAGCCTCTGTGTAAGGCCTTACATTATCTGCTTGAGTGTTACTGCTAAAGACTGAAAGATTTTTTTCTATTCAAGAGATAGTGCCATGTGTTCTTACAACATGGAACTATGAAGTTCCCAGCATCCCTCATATTCTCCCCTTTTGTATTTTTCAACAGAAATTTTTCTTTTTACCACCCATACCTCTCTCTTTTTCTAGTCCTTTCTGTTTCCTTTCTTCCCCAGACGTTTAACAGAATACAGCATATAAACTCAGATTTAAAAAAACTGATATATGGTCAATATTCCTTGGTCATAGAGATGAAATTTATCTCAAATAATATCTCAGGGAAATTGTAACTGAGAGAAACTCTTCCAATAAGGTTCATGGTTTTAAGAGTAAGAATGCATGTGTCATAAAGACTGAATGGTGGGAAGAGCTGATTTAAAATTGTAGATTAAAGCAGGAACTCACCTGAACTCTCTAAAATTCATCCTCAAAACCAGCGTAAAACAGCATTGCAAAATAAACTCTAGGGTAGCAAAACCAAAAAAGGAATGGGGTCAAATAATTTTCCACTATTCTAGTACAGGCAGCACTCAGGAAAGACCCAAGTGAGGTACCAAGTTCTGGGACAGGGAAGCAGCAACGGCACGCACTCCCGTGCATAGTTCAGCAGTGAGTCCCTTTTGTTGGCCAGCAGTGATTCTCTGTAACCCCAACATAAACAGCTTGGGACTTAGCTTTAATACTACTAAATTCAAATGCTATGTAAACTATTTGAAAAATTGACCAAGGATGTGTCATGTCAAATTCTTTTTTATTGCAAAAAATATGGTGCTGATATCTATACCAGGAAGATCAAAAACAGAGGAGGAAAACTACAGACCACTCACCATAGGGAATATTATCATAAACTTTTAAAAAATAAGAGCAAGGCTATTACATCTACATATCACAAGAATCATACACTATGACCAGGTAGGCTTCATACCAAGAATTCAGCACTGGTTAAGTATTAGCAAATCTATCAGCAAAATTGAACATATCAATAAAAGAACTAATAGAAATTATATGACTATCTCAACAGATGAAGAGAAATCTTTTGATGAAATTAACACCCACTCATCTTAAAAATACTAGAGGATATAGGAATAATTGGAGCATTATAAAAAATGATAAGTCAGGAGTTCCCAGAGACAAGATGGCAGAGTAACCAGTAAGTTGCTCTCTCCCTCCCCTATTCTCCTTGAAAAACCAATAAAATGTGGCTCTAGAGAAAATCCTGTAACAGTAGAGACAGCAGAAAGATGGTGTGCAGAAGTCTTTTAGCTTCTGAGTCTTCAATGACTCATAATACAGGTCTCTATTGCTGTGGCTGAAGGGTGGGAGACATCCAGGCAATCTAGTAGCAAGCCTTATCTCAGTGGATCAAGTGGTGATCCTGAGCCCCAGGTTGATGCAGCAGGCAAGTACCAACACCAAGAGCCCTGAATACCTTGGGAAAGCCAAGAAAAACAACAGACACCTAAGCAGAGATCCACCACTTGGGCCGGTGGATGGGTGTCCACCAACAGCTGAGCCTACCCATACACTAGCAAAGCCAGGCTAAGTAGATGAGCTCCAGTGAGCAGACTACCCCCACCCCTACACCACAACCTGTGAATATCTGTGACACTCTGAGAAATGCAGGAACCCCTGCACCCCCTGGCCTTTTCACAAACCAACTACCACCAAAAGCTCTAGCTCAGCACCAGGTAAGCTACATCCTCTACAGACTTTAGTTGCCAGCATCTGGGAACCCAGCACTCAAAGCCAGAAACCAGGCCCCTACTTTCCAGCACAAGTATCACGTGAGAGTGCCCCCTGTGACCCAGGAGCACAAATCAACTTTAAAAGCCAAAAAAAAAATCACAAACACCATGAACAAAAAAGAAAAATAAAGAGCTTTCTGGAGAGTGGATCACCAGGAACTTTGGCGGTTTCCAGAAATATCAGCCTATGAATGTCAAAAGACAAAGTAAAAGGGGAGGGGAACTCTGTTGGAACTGGGGTGGGGGAAGGATGATGCATGGTTCAGCCTCTGCCCCTGGAGCAAGAAGCAGTGTAGGCACCATGGCCATGCAGCCCCCTCCCTGTGGCTGCTTCAGAGCTCTCATCCTACAGATTGTAGTGGGCTCCAAGCATCCATTCAGATGGGCAATCACTCTTGTTTTAACCTCCCTGAATCTGGATTGTGGTCTTTGTTTGTGGTCCTATGGTGTGTGACCCTTGAAGTAGACCTGATGAAAGCTGTAGAGAAGGTGCCCTCTTAATAGCTCTGGCAGCTGCAAAAACCATAGTGATTTGGGACAAAGCTCACCCTTCCATCTGAAGAGTTCTACTATGACAAAGAGCTCAAAAGTCAAGTAATTGAGTAGCAACATGTGCAAGCAAAAGAAGCAAAGCTAGCAGAGAAATCAAACTTTACATTTTTTTTTGGAACAAAAAGGATCAAAGCATGGACTACGATGAAGACAATCAAGTCAGAATCACTGCACCAAAAACTGAAAAGAAAAATATGGACGGGTTATAGGGCATGGAGGATCTCAAGAAGGATTTTGAAAATCAAGTAAGAGAAGTAGAGGAAAAATTGGGAAGAGAAATGAGAATGATGTAAGAAAATCATGAAAAGAGAGTCAACTACCTGACTGGAGAAAAGAATGGGGTAAAAAATAGACTAACTCAAATGGCAAAAGAGAGCCAAAAAGCCAATGAACAGAAGAATGCCTTAAAAAGTCGAATTTGCCAGATTGAAAAATAATTGGAAAAATAAAAAAGGAGGTACAAAAGCCAATTGGGTAAACACTTTGTTAAAAATTAGAATTCAGCAAGTGGAAGCTAATGACTCTATGAGACATCATGAATCAGTCAAACAAAATCAAAAGAATAAAAAATAGAAGAAAACATAAAATACCTTGTTGGAGAAACAACTGACTTTGCTATGATAAAAAACAAAAAAAAAGATCCTGGACAGAATCTTTCAATAAATAATCAAGGAAAACTGCTCTGATATCCCAGAACCAGAGGGTAAAATAGTCAGCAAAAGAATCTGACAAGCACTTATTGCAAAAGACACAAAATTGAAAATGCCAAGGAATATCATAACCAAATTCCAGAATTATTAAGTTAAGGAGAAATCCTGCAAGCACAAAAAAGAAATCATTAAAATATCATGGAATGTACTGCTAATGCAATATTCACAGTACACTGACTATGAATATACTGGCATAGTTCTGAATTTCATATATGTATATATACACATGACTCTCCATATATAAGACAGAAGCAAAACATTTATTCTGAAAACAAAAAGCTGAATTCTCAAACCAGAAAAGCAAATCCCAACACCAGAAAACCAAATCTGTCATAGCAACAAAGAAGTTAATACACCATAACACAACAGGAAGCCACACCATACCTAGCTGTCTCCTTGCCTGTGTCCTCTCCTCCCTCCAGCTCTAACTGCTCTCACTCTAAGCTTCCTCTCAGCTCGCTGAAAGCACACCCCAGGGCCACCACCCAAGACCACAGTCCAGATCCAGGCCCCTCAAAGAAAGAGCACTTGGCCTCTAATCAATCGTTTGGCCCACCTGCAGTCTGCAGGTTGTGAGCTCTGAAGCAGCTACCTGGAGGCAGTAAGGCTGCCATTTCTGCCACTTCCTTGCCCTGGGAAGAGATCAGCCAGACTGCTTTTCTCCCTCAAATTTAGCTGAATCCCATTGTTCTTCCTCTTGGTCCTTATTTCTCCTGGCTTGATTAATGTGGAAATTGCCACAGGTGCCACCAATTCACTCTCCTGAATGCTCCATCTGCGCCTCCTCCTGACCTGTCAGAACAGACTTAATGAACAGGAAGATACCCATTAGCCTAAATTTACAATTTATTTTACTGTCTGTTTATATCTTGGCCTGGGCAAACCTCTGCCTAAGATTTTTGGCACTTGTTGATATCTGGATGAGGAAAAAACTTGGTCTTTGTTCACTGATCATTTATTGATACCAGAGAGAAATAACCATTTTTCACTGTTGTTACTGTTACCACATTACTCATAGAAACTTCAAATAAAGATAGAAAAAGGAAGGAAAAAAGAGAAACTTAAATTCTTTGTAGTTTCATTTAAACAATGGGGTCCTGATTGGATGTCAGGTTTTTTTTGTTTGTTTGTTTTATATTTTGGGTGGGAGCCAAGACATTTGGGTTTAAATGACTTGCCCAAGGTCACACATATAGTTTAGTATCAAGTGTCCAAGGCCAGATTTGAACCCAGGTCCTCCTGGCTCCAGGACCAGTGCTCTATTCCCTAAGCTACCTAGCTAACTCATTTCATGTTTTTTCTGTCCTTTCTGCCTCCTCTACTTTGTTTTTACCCCCAACCTTGCCTTCCAATCATTTGCTTACCTGCCTGCAAGGATCTCTCCCCTATCTTACCATCCTCACAAATCTAAACACACTTCTATACCCCTATTTACCTATTCTCTCACCCTCTCCCCTAAAGATCCCTCCCTTGTCCCCTCTCCCCCCTCCCTATGCCCCTGTCATGTTAATAGGATTGGAAACATAAGGGTTTTTTTTGCTGGTTTTTACCACAGGATGCAGTATTTTGAAAAGCAAAATTGTTCTAACTTATATTGAGATCTAGAGTTTTATCTTAGCAGAATATCTAAGAGTGTGAGTAACCTGAATCTGAGAATCTTCTCCCTTCAGAACTGCTCTGAGAATAGACCCATTCCAGAATTCCTAAGAGGAGATGTTTTCAGAACTCTGAGGACTGCATCAGATAATCCAAATCCGAAAATACGATGAGCTGATGAAATAAACACTGGGAAAGGCTTACTAGGAAACAGATTGAATATTGAATGTTTCCCTTTATATCACTTGTTTTTGTATGAACTACTTACCCAAAGGTGAGTGACCCTAATGGATCCAGTCACTGACTCCACCAATCCCTCTCTCTTCTCTCATGTTATTGATGTCAGGGCATAACACCTAGGCCTCGTAATCCACAACCCTTAATGAAGCGCTTACTTCCTTCAGGTCTTTTTACATCCTGGTGAATCAATCCTGAGAGGAAGATAGACAGGCCGTTACTTGATAATTGACATATCAGCTAGTGATTTATTATGCAAACAGTATTTCTTACAGAATCTGAAGGGGAATTTGAAAAGATTAAAAGCAATATTACCTTTGATGACTACTGTATTGATTTTATTTTGGAATTTTAGGTTGGAATGATTTTCATAACTGAAATTTGGGACTAGCAATAATAAAATGCTTATGGCCTCTGACAAATGCCTCATTAAGCGGGAAGATTCAAGGGGGTTCCCAGAGCCTATACCCCACCATGTGCTACTTTTGTCCCAACAGTAGGTTGTTATTGTTCTCCACATAAATGTAATATAATCTATTGAATATTTTATAGTATTCAAACATTTTGACAATCTGAGTGTCTAAAAGTGTCTAAAAGACACTCAGTTTAAAATCTAACGACATCCAGGTTAAACAAGGACCTATTTTCCAACAGTATTTTTGCTTTTTAGCATACTATGGGACAAATTTTAGAAAACATAGGAACATATACAATATCATGCATCTAAAACATGAAATAGAAATTATTGCCCGTCAGATGAAATCAATTCAATTGAATGCAATTCCAAATTATCTTTTATAGAAAACCATTTTATCACTGCCAGTGTTCTATAGTGATTACATTCAAGACCTATATGGAGTACTCACATGTACTAACATCCAGATAGTGCTTACTATGTGCCAAATGCTGTGATAAGCCCTTCATAACTATTATATCAAGTGATCCTCACAGAAACCCTGGGAGGTGGGTGCCATTACTAAGGAAGTACCTTACACAGAGATAAAGTAACTTGGTTAAAGTATTAAGTTTCTGAGACCAGAACTAATCTCAGATCTTCCTGATTCATGCATATTCCAGTTTTCTTGTATATTTCCTTAATGGTGAATAGCAAATATATTTTGCATTAAGTTCTGATTAACCTCAGTTATGCTATTGGAGAACACTTCAGATTGTAAATCTAATTAAAATACAATTAAGTTTCAGGACAACTTTCCTCCAATTCAGATCTTAACATGTTGTCACCAACTGTGACATTCAAACCTCAAATATTCCAAAGAGTCATTAGCTTCCATCATTTCAAATTTCAACATACTGATTCTTGAGGCACTTTCACCCTTGAATAAACCTTTTGGCTTCTCTTAAAATCACTCAATGAGTCAAATAAATTCTTTTGCTTTTAGTCTAACCTCACCCCAATACTTCCAGAGGATGAATTAAGTCCACATCTCACCAGTCCCTGAGGCATTTCAGTCTTGATGCTGAGAAGACCAAGGGTAAATAAGAACTCTTTCTGGTGCTCTCACATTCGAATCCTCACCTTTTTGAGATCCTTCAAGAATATTTTATGTGTTATATTCAAATAATTTTGTGCTGCAAATAGACTTTTATGAGATACTCTTTAGTGTAAATGATAATAATTGAGGTAGGTCCTTATCTCTGTATGATTGGGAGAAAGGATGGTGTCCTAGTAGGTTCTCTCTCTGTATCTCTGTGTCTCTACAGGTCCTTCTGTCATGTTCTCTCTGTCACTCTCTGTGTATCTTTCTGTCTCTGACTCACTTTATCTCTCTCTCTCTGTCTCTGTCTCTTTGTCTCTCTGTCTCTCTCTCTGTCTCTCTCTGTCTCTCTGTCTCTCTCTCTCTTTCTGTCTCTCCCTCTTTCTTTTCTTCTCTGACTCTCTCTCTGTCACACATACATAAGAGAACCACAGTTTAGAAGGGACCCCCAAATGTATCCTCACTCACTTGCTAGATTGACTTTTTATACACAAGAATAAACATTTTCCAGAGGCACTTTGATCACTCAGTGGTTAGAGCACTGGACCAGGTATGAAGACCTACCTGAACTCAAATCTATCCTCAGGCACTCCCTAGCTGTGAGATCCTGACCAAGTTACTTAACTTCTGTTTGCCTTAACCCACTGGACGAGGAAATGACAAACCACTTTAGTTTCTTTATCATTAACTCCCATGGATCATATGGTTCACTTGCTCATGAAGTGTAGGATTCAACACCAAGCACCTCCCATGTAAAGAGACCACTATTTTGATTGGATCACACAATCGTGAGGTCATGGGATGAGTACCACTCGAGTCCTTCCTAAGTGTTTTGATTACTACCTGTTTTAAATGAGGACATGGACTTAGTGAGCATGTGCCCCACCCTCTTAGGAAGCTACAAGGTTTTTAAAACAGAATTCTGAGACTGATTAAGCCCAGTAGCAGAGACTCATATATATATATATGGAATTCTTTCCCCGATAGTTGGAGTCCTCGATAGGATCAGACAATGAAAGGATGGCAGATTGCTTCCCATCTAGTGTTCCTTATTGCTACATTGATTTCTTTTACGTCACTGATTCTCTATTGCATCAGAACCAATATTTTATGGATTAATTCTCCACACTACTATTAGAGATCTACTACTTCCATTTCCCTTTTTTTCTGTATTTCCTCTGAGATTTTGTTCTTCTCTACATCTTCAAAGCAATTCTAGGTTATGGTAGAAAATGTATATTGTTAAGGTTGAGAATTTATAAATGAATTTTAATAGTTATCACTTTTTATAACCACAGACCAAAAATATAGTTTCCAGTCCCCTAAGCACATAAATATATATTCACCTTTATTTTTTAAGTGTTTTCTGGGGGTAGTTTGGTGGCTCAGAGAATAGAGGACCGGCCCTGGAGTCAAAAGGACTTGAGTTCAAATCCTGCTTCATTCACTTTACTAGCTGTGTGACCTCAGGCAAGTACTTAAACCCAACTACTTTGCCTTCCCCTCTCCAAAAAGAAAACTGTGGTTACTCATATAATACAAGTAATTAGTTTTTAAAGCTGGACTACCTAATACTGATATGATTTCTAATTATTTTGATGGACTTATTTTGCTACCTATTCTGTCATTTTTTCATAATATAAAAATGGTGATTATTTTTATGGTTCATTTTATATCATGCTGCATTACTGAAGCTATTTTTCAGACATTTCCTCAATGTATAAATCTGCAAATAATTATGAAATTTGCAAATTATAATATTTTCATGTCTTTGTGGTTATTTTCATAATTTCTTTTTCTTAAAATATTATTGCTATGGTTACTATTTCAGGAACAATATCAAGTAATATCAGACAAAGGATCATCCTTGATATAATCAAATTTTATTAGCAAAATAGAACAAAGAAAGGAGCCTAGAATTTCTTGACTAAAGATAATTGTAACTTTTACAGAAATATATGTCATATTAAGGAATTGTACTTTTATTACTGCACTTTAAAAGTTTTAACATAAATTAGTTTTGGTTTTTTATCAAAAACTTTTTGTATACATGTGTATACACACACGTATGTGTGTGTGCATGTCTTTCTATTGATACATTCTTCTATCCATCCATCCATCCATCTACTCATCTATCCTTCTAGTTCTTTCTATCTGTCTGTCTCTTTCTTTGTTCCTGTCTATTGTCAGTTCCAATCCAAGGTAATAAAAGGGATAGAGAAGAATAGAAAAAGAAACAGAAGGGACTCAGCCATGCTTCTTCTCCATTCATTTCCTTATTTGAATGTTGTGTTCGTGTTCCAGTGACTTCTCAAAACACTAATTCCTGTATAACTTATTTTTCCATTTTCTACAGTATTTTTGTTGCCCATAGGCTAAGTCACTGACTCCAGGCAAACCTTCATACCACTTCCAGCTGCTAATCATCCTATTGTACCAGAGGCAAGCCTTGAGCATAGATCAGCCTGACCACCAAAAAAGTCTCTCTCAACTACTCTGCTGCCTCTGTTTTAGGTCTTTTAATTATACTTTATACTGGAATTTTGAAAATTCCTTTAGGTTTCTTAATACTGTGATTCCCATATGCTTGATAAAATCTGATACATTAAAATAAGATTCTCTGTATTTTTTTTACTTGTATTGGTATTATCCACAAATAGCAACTGTATGGAATTTCAAAGGCTGAGGGGAGTATGTTGGGTTTGAGAGGAGTCTTCAAAATGCCTGAAACACCTTGAATAATGACCCCAATATTTACATTGCTGTGGAACTGATGGGGTACTGGGCTGCCTTTCTTTGTAACATTCAGTATTAGCTCCAGGAGATAAAAGTCTCACTTGTGTTTGGGTACCTATGTTTGGAAAAGCCTGTGCAATTAAGTTGTAAAATCACTCTTCCCCCAGCCATAAAGCATTAACTGTACCTCTCCCCTGAGTGAGGACTCTGCCTAGATACAATTAACAAGCTATACCTATGAATCCTTCATTAAAGCATTTTATAAAACAATCCCTATAGTTTAGAGAAATGTTTATGTCCTTTGATCTAGTGGCCAGCTGCAACTATAAATCTTTCAATGCACTATCAGTAAGCTAACTCGTCCCAATTAATCACATCCTGGATCTCCAATTAGTCCAGCTTCCCAACATCAGTCTTGTCAAACAGGACTTTGATGGGTAACAGACTGGACACCTCTCAGTCAGCCCTGACCAAAAATTTTCCCAGTGACTTTCTAAGGCTAAAACCACCCCTCCTGGTAGCCCCTGCTCCCCATGGGCTTTCTCCCAGTGAATTATGGGCAATACTTCTCCACAGTTGATATAAGAAGTACATGTCCCTTTAAGTACTGACCACTCCTTAACTCTTCCCTAATCCCACCCTTACTTGCCTAGTTAGCATAATTGATAATCGATTTATGGTTTTATTACTATATAATCTGTATCTCAATCTCCTGCCTGTTGTAGGCCCCCCTAACCCTCCTGCCTGCTGCAATGTCAGTGTAACAATAAACTTTTACAGCCTGCCAAGATTGCTTGAATCTGGGGAATTCATTCCAGACAAGAACCCTTCAAGGATTCCTTAGAAATCTCTGAAACCATTCACCCTCATCAGAACTATGGGAGTCCTTTCCTTATGAGAGTCTCATGATATAGCTCTTACACAGGATGTTTTCTCAGTTTTATATGTGAACAAACAGATGAAGAGGGTTCAAGAAACCCATCCATTTCTTTCTCACAACTATTAACTTCCAGAATATTATCAAATCCAGGTACATTGACTGGGACTCTTTCCATTTCATTATGTTTCTGATCTCTCCTGGAAATGGACCAGTTTTCAGAGAAAGGGAAGAATAGCATCCATTATTTGATGTTTTACAAAGTCTTTTAAAGCCTATGAAACATGACAAATTGGTCTTCTCTGTTGAGAATCTCCTTTCTGAGGAAGGAAATCTAAGGTAATTCCAAAAATTCCCAGTAATTACGAACCTAGGAAGAAAGCAAGATAAGAGGCAGGTGTACATGCACTTGCAACTGAATGAGTGGAAATGAATTTGCTGCCCCCAAGACCCTATCTCCATCACTCAGAAGCCCTAACACCTGGGCATTCAATGATCTTTGCCTTGCCCTGTGTCTTTGATCCCACCTGATTCTGACATCTGCAGCAGCTCAGGAAAGTTTCTCTCCCAGCTGAGATGCTCACTAGTTGTCCTTTCTCAGTACTTGTTAGTTAGTCTGAGGGGATCCTCATGAATCAACAGTAATTCTCCATGATGTTATACACCAGGGACAAAAGTTAACTTTATCTGAGACAGCCCTGTCAGAATGTCTTGTCTCTGACAGGTGACATGGTAATTACAGCTCTGGGGAAAGTGAGATCAGAGAACCTGGCACACCTACAAATAGCCCCCTGTTTTTCTGTCCTTCCATCTTGACTCAGGCTAGTTCATGGGTAGTACGTACAAGTATGCAAACACACATATTCTGTTTCCTTCTTGGCTTACTGGGTGTCCCAGACTGTCCTCTCCATCAGCAGCTGAGACCAGCATGGTGAGTGTATTTTTATGTAGAGACTTCAGATGCAGGGCTTCGGAAGACAATGGATTCCTTCAGATCACCAACCTAATTCAAGACTCCTTTAGTTGAACAAGGAAGTAAGTCTGCAGTTAAAGGAGATCTGGATTTTCTTCCTGATATCTCAGGGAGACACTGACTTTTCTTCCTCATTTTCTGAGCGTAAATGAAATCTCTACCTTTATTCTTTCTGTGAATAGTTCCCAACCCATTTGACATCTCAGGCTGTCTCCACTCTCTTTCCTGTGCTCACTGTAGCTCCTTTCTCTCTCATGAACTTCCTCTCTTTTGCTAGAATTCTTCTTCAGTTCTCTCTTCTTTCTGCAAAAAGGGACAATAATTTGTCCTTTTATTCCCTATTAGACAGGTTCAGTTTGATTCTAGGCCACTGCCGCTATGAAAAAGTGTAGTTACAAACATTTGTGTACAATGAGTCTTTTCCCTAATTGTCTTTTTTCCCTTTGGCTGTAAAGGCCTTGGAAAGTTATAGCCAGGCCAAAGTCTATGCAGAATTGAATGATTCTTCTACACTAAGGTCCACACTGATCTCTAGGATAATTTGATTAATTTTTAACTCCAAGAGTAGTGCATTATCATGCACCTTCCCTGCAGCCTCTCTCTTAGTTATCACTCTTTTTGACATCTTTACTAATCTGATGAGTATGATGTGGAATTTCAGATGTCTTAGTATTTACTATTGAAAATGTTCTTTTAATATTATCACTGATAGCTCACTTGTCTTGCATTTTAAGCTTTTGCTTTGCAGTTGGCACCTGATTTGATTCTCACAGAACTATGAGGTAGATTGTCTTCTTATGACAATTTAAGAAGTGAAGAAACTGAGGCAGAGAGAATTTAAGTGTCTTGCTAAGGTTCACAAAAGGAGGACATTATCTGAGGCAGGATTCAGATCATCTCTCACTGACTCCAAGTCTGGTGCTTTATCCTCTATTCCTCCTCATTAGAATTCAATCTATCCCCAAAGAGTAGATAAAGATCTACTTATAGTTAGATATATAAAAAGTAACAGGTAAAACTCAGCCACCTGCCCTCAAAACCTCTAGGAATGGCAGATAATTTGTTAAAATTCCAAAGTCCCATAAAGTAAAGCAAGGGGATAGGGTGTGGAGAGAAAATAAGGGAAAGATCTTTGGGGGTTGTGGGTGTAGGTTAAGAAAGAGGAGAGCAAGGAGACAGGCAGAAGTAAAGAAAAGGAGTTAGGAAGGATAGGGAATAAGTGATACCCACAGAGGTAAAATAAAAGTGAATAGAATTTATTAAGCCAAAAAGAAAAAGGTTGGGTAAGTAGTAGTCATGATTATAGACAAAGTTAAAACTAAAATAGATTTAATCAGACTATTTTTTCAGGCATATTAATCAATATTGTTTTAGAATTGTAAGATAACTACACAGTATGAGGTTGTAGTATTGCTGTGGTATAGGAAAGAACGAGTTGGACCTAGAAAAATATGGGAAGACTAAGACCTATCAATGAAGATATTATTCACCCTCAGAATAACAGAGGACACACAAATATAGCATAGTCTTTCATAGATGTATATGAGCGTACATATCTATTTATGAGTATGGCTTTAGGTATTTAATTATATTTCTGTGCATGTAAGTGTATGTATGTATGTATAGGCATATTTACATGTACACATACATATATTTATACATATGTATGTACTTTTGTGTATATGTAGATTTGTGCATATTTATGTGTGTGTATGTGTATCCCCTACTTAATTGTAGTCTTCTTTGGGAGGGAGGAGGAAAAGGGGATAAAAAACAAACTATAAAGTGCCCAGCAGAAAACAAAAGAAAACTTAAAGGGAATAAAAAGATGGACATCTCAAAACACAATGTGTAGTATTTACTGGATAGGCTTTCTTGAAATTGAAATGTATTATAGTATATTTTTAAACCTCTTCTATATTCTGCTGTGCACTTGGCAATGTTTTTTTTTCTTTTCTTATTCTGTATTTGTTTTAGTATTTAAGTTGAAAATAAATCAAAGTAAAAATTGTAAAAAAGTAAAAGTAATGTAAGACATGCCATTAAAAAACATAAAGCTATAATAACTATGCACTACTCATTACTATACAAGCTATTAAAACATATTCCATATGAAATTTGACTCTCTTTTTATCCATAGGAATTCAATGAAGCTTACTTGTCTTTGTGGGAATTATTTGTATAAATTAGGCAGAAACACACAAATAATGCAAAATTTCTGAGACACTGAATACTTTGCACCAATAGCTCAAGTCCCTTTGTTCCTGGCTGTTGCTCCATGGAGGGACACTCTAGGACTTAATTTCAGACTTTGATGATTTCTATAATTTGGCTATTTGACCTGCATTGCTCCCCCCCTCTTTTTTCAATCAGCTCTCTTTCCTCTGACCATTTCAGATCTCACCCTGACAGCACTTGAGGATTTCTATCCTTCTTTCTTCATACACGTTCTGACCTGTCCTCCAAATAGAGACCACTCTTGATTTTATTTAAACATAGGTTTATCTTACATCTCTACATACCTCAAAGTTCTCTAATATTTATTGTTCCTCACGACCTGGCCACAACCTACTTTTTCCAGGCTTCCTTCACATTTTCCCCTTTCACCCATTCCATGGGCCAAGCATGCTGGTCTTTTTGGTCACCATCTATGGTGTGTCTCCAGTTCTCTTATCTCTGTCTCTCCCCCAAGCCTGAAATGCTCTCCACTAACACAGTTTCTTAGGAACCTTTGTTTTTAAGACTCAGGAATCTTCTTTTGTATGAGGGCTTTCCTGACTCTTCCAGTTCTAGTGCCTTCCCCTTTAAGGTTCTCTTACATTTGCTCTCTTATATATATATATATATATGGTTCAATGAAGACAGAGACTATTTTTTTTTCTGTAACTCCTAGTCCTGAAATATCACTTGGCCAATAGCTGGCACTAAACTAAATGACTGAGTAATTTAACTTCAACGGGTTCAATTATTTCCTCTTACAGAAATAATTGTAAATTTTAATTCCCATCATGTTTTTATCTTTCCCCATATTTTTTTCTTCCTTCCTTCCATTCTTATTTCTTCTTTCATTCCTCCCTAGTGATTTTTCCTTCCTTTCTGTTTCCTTCAATCATTTTTCCTTCCTAAGTTTCTTCTTTTTTCCTTTCTTTTTTAAATTTTTCTCTCATTCATTCTTTCTTTATATTCTTTCCTACATGAATTCTTCCTCTTTCTTTTTTTCTATTTATTACTTCCTTTTTGCCTTTTCTGGTTTTAGTTCACAACATCCAGTTCCACAAGCTTTTGATTTTTAAATTTTGTCCCTCTCTCCTCTTTCCCCCACCCCAATGGCATTCAATCTGTTATGGTTTCGACATATACATTCATATGAAATTAGTCATGTTGTAAAGAAGAATTAAGTTTGCATTCAGACTGAATTCTTTCTCTGGATATGGATAATATTTTTCATCATCAGTCTTTAAGAGCTGTGTTAGAAACTTGCATTGCTGAGAAGAGCCAAGTCTATCAAAATTAGTTATCACATAATGTGACTGTAACTATATACATTATTCTCCTGATTTTGCTCCCCTCACTCAGCATAAGTTCATATAAATTTTTACAGTTTTTTCTGAAGTTTGCTTGCACTTTATTTCTTATAGCAAAATAGTATTCCATTAAACCACAACTTGTTTAGCCATTCTCCAATTGATGGGTATCCCCTCAATTCCCAGTTCTTTGTCACCACAAAAGGAGTTGCTATAAATACTTTTGTACATGTGGGTCCTTTCCTCATTTATATGATCTCTTTGGGATATAGCCCTAGAAAAATAAACCATGTCATGAAACTAAAAAGAAGACAAAATGCAACAAGCCAGTGGAAAGTTAAAGTTTTTAAGTTTTTAATGATGTACATTGTCTCAAAGATTCAATTAAATATCTGCAAAATCATTTTTACATTTTTTTAAAATCCAGCTTTTGTTCCCTTAGATACCAAATACTATTTCTCTTGGATATGACTGCCCCCACCCCCACTGTGCACTTTCTTCCTAATTTATAATTTAAGAATAATGAATATACACTTGTTAAAGCTACCTCCTGCATGACATATTCTTCATTACAAGATTAATTTCACTCAAAAGGAATATTCTAGGTAGTCCACAGTCAAGTAGATACAACAAACTTCACAAAACTTTTCTTAGTCCGACTTTAGATGGAGCCATTCATTTATATTAATTTAATGATTGTTATAAACAGATCAATGGACTGATTACCTAATCAATTTGGGTCTTTGAAAAGACATCTAAGATCCTTCACTGATGTCTTCTCATCCTTGAAGGCAAGTGCCCCTGATTTGTCAAAAATATATTTAGTCATTGTGCTCTTTGCTCTCCTTTATTTTCATATCCATCACAAAATACCCCTTTTAAGATTATGAAAGGTGCAGAACTGTGTTCCTAAGTCTACTCTTTTGAGACTCCTTTTCTTGTGTAATCCTGTCCCCAGTCTCTATCCATTTATATTGTCCTTGAATCATTTACATCTTATGAAATGTAAATCTATGGCACACTGTCCATTACAACACTAATTTCACTCAATAGCCATACTCTAGCTAGCACACAGCCAAGTGGATATATCAAACTTCACAAAACTTTTCTTTTTCCCTTCTTTAGGTGGAAGCTTTTATTAGAAAAACATCAATGCATTTATTATCTAATCAATGATCTAATCAATCAGAAAACATGCCTAAGATCATTCACTGTCTTCCCATCCTTGAAGCCACGTGACCTTGCTCTGCCAAAAATGACAGCAATACTCACTCTGTATGCTCTGAGCCTTTCCCTTTATGTTCATATCTATTGCAAAATACCCATGTATCAAGTAGAATGTTCATTAGTTAATGTTTAATCTCAAAACAGAACATCACTCTATAGTTTAGGAGTGTTTGGATTCCATTACATCATGGATAGTTCTTGTCTTGGGTTATTCTTTGTTGCAAACATATTATCATTTCTTCCTCTCCAACATGACCATCTTCTTTAACAATTGGATCAGTCACTATCTGAATTCTTGCATTTTTGCAGTATCTTATAACTTATAAGAAGATAACCACCCTAGAATTATTTTGATATTTAAAACTTTAGAAGCATTTCTTAAGCACCAACTATGAGGTATTGCATCTTTGTTTCATCAAAAATCCTAGAATCTTCAAAGGCACAGAGGCTTCCTGTGTGACACTCCCTTTTTGAGTAGCTGTATCCCCCAGTCTCTATACATTTTTATTGTTTGTGAAAAATTTGCACCTTCTTAGATAAGTTTTGTGGGAAGTTTAAACGTACTTTAGTTCCTACCTTGTCTAGAACTTCATACTGTGTCTATGTCAGATTATTCTGCACTTAGGAGGCTTTAAGCATAAGACTGTCTTACTTGTTTTCCTTTCTTCCTGTAATTTATAGTAATTTGCAGAACGAGAAGGGATACTAAAAGCAATTTAATTCAACCCAATCATTTATTTACTTTTCCTTATTCAATAGCATTTTATTTTTTCCATCGCATGTAAAGAGAGTTTTCAGCATTTATTCATTCAAGTAAATACCCAAATAAGAGAGGAAAAAAAGGAGAAAGGGAAATACAGAACAATATCTTTAGTGCACATGGTATAAATAAAAGGATACAAAGTAATATGGAGGCCACAATAAAGTCTTAGGTTATGTTATATGATCAGGTTAAGTGCATGCCAGGAATGCAGGATTGGTTCAACATAATGGCAATTATGAACATACATATAGATGCCAAGAAGGCATACGAAAAATTTAATTCCAATAGCTAAGAAAAAATTTAAAAGCAGTGAAAAACTTGATTTTCCTCATTCTAGTGAATATTATCTACCCAGATCCAAGAACAAACATTATGTGGCATATATAAAACTTAGAGATATTTTCAGTAAGGTCAAGGCTAAATCAAGGGTACCTATGATCACCACTATTATGTAACAAACTGCTAAAAATGGCAGCCATAGTAATAAGATGAGAAATCAAGAATTGAAAGAATAAGCTGAGGCAAAAAGTTATTAAAATATAATTTTTATAAATTATATTATTTCCTTTAGATCAACTAGGAGTAAACAAAATTAAACAACTAACACATTTAATAAGTCGCAGGATACAGAATAATTGGCATATACTATTAGCATTGCTGTATATTACCACCTGAATGTGGCATATATTAAAGAATAAATACTTAACAGTTTCCTACATGCTAAGTGTTGGGGATACAAAGAGAAGCAAAAAGAAAGGAAGTTCCCTTTCTCAGGGAACTTACATTCCAATGGAGAAGACAACATATGCAAGGGAACCAAAGAGATTTTTTT
>CM053596.1:65802528-65823107 GCA_028646575.1 Pseudocheirus occidentalis
TTCTGGTAGTGGAAAACCTATTTAAAAATGGGGATAAGCAATTTCACCCTCCAAGACAACTTAAAAAGTCAGTAGGAAACATCTATCTCAGGTAAGAGGAAAGTACATTCCATAGCAGGTGGGAATCTATGCACACAAGCAGCAAGTCCCAATTTAGGAAGCCAGCAGTGATGTCTAAAGCCCAAAGATATGCCAACAGCAACTCTGTATGCCTTGCCACTGATGACACAGACCATCAGAGAACCCCTAGCACACTCCAGAAGTAAGGCCTTGCACTCACCACAGAAGGGACTTGGGACTTAATCCCAGTGCTATATAATTCAAATAATGTATAATGTATCTGGAAAAATAGAAATAGAAAGAGTCCCAGTCCCACTATATTTTTATGTCACCATTACAGAGCTGAGATATAAACCAGAAAGAGGAAATACAGAGAAGGAAAACTATAGACCAGTTTACTAATGAATATTTTGGGAAAAAGTGAATAAATAAAAGACTAGTAAGCAGATTACAGCAAAATATCACAAAGATCATACATTTATGACCAGGCGGGATTAATTCCAGCAAGGTAGGGCAGATTGAATATTCGGAAAACTATCAGCATAATTGACTATTTCAATAGCAAAACACACAAAAGCATATGACTGAAAAAATGTAAAAAATTAACACATATACTATTATGATTAGGTTCTGTTTGTACCAGGAATGCAGCATTGATTTAACCTCATGGAAACTATAAACATACTAAGTAATTTTAGTCTTATAAAAAGTAAAATATGATTACGCTTAGATGCTAAAAGCTCATCTCAGAAAATATAGCTTTAATGTATATTGACACTTTAAAACAATGAAAAATGGACTTTTCTTCAGTATAGTGAACATCATCAATGTAAATCCATTCACATAACTTATGTATTACAGATAAAAGTTAGGGACCTTTCAAATAAGATGAGGAATAAAACAAGGATGCCTATCACTACTGCTCTGATTTAGCACATTCTTGTCAATGCCGGCTGTAGTAATAAGATGAGAAATGAAGAATTAAATGAACAAGTACAGGCTAAGAAGTTATTGAAACATCATTTTTACATGTGATATTTTTAGGAAAACCTAAGTCAACAAAATTAATTTAAACAATTAATAAATTTAATAAACTGCAGGATATAAAATAAATTTATAAAAATCACTAGCCTTTGTGAAAATTAAAAAAAAAACAATCTTGCAAGCAAACAGCCAATAAATATTTAAGTGCCTAGTATATGCCAAAAATGATTTTAAGTGCTGGAGATACAGATTTAAGCAAAAAGGAAACAAGTTCCTATCTTCAAGGAATTTACATTCTAATATGTAAATTAGACAACATGTAAATGGGCTCTTTGTGAGTGTGTGTGTGTGTGTGTTTGCATGTGTGTGAAAAACACAGTGTAGAGAGATACTGATGTGGGAGCATGGTGGCAATGTTTTGTCAGCCTCTAGCTCAAGTCGGGGTGGGGTGGACATAATAAATAGACAGTCTGGGCCTACTGCTGAAAGTGAGGCACCAAGAAGGAACTTGAAGATTATAAAGGGGTGGGGATGTTCAAATACAAGAAAATACAAAATACTGAGGAAATTCCCAGGGTAGGAATGGAGCAGAATAAGCCTGGCAGTGTGAAAAATAGAGTTACGAGGGGCCTGAAGAAAGAACTAGAAACAGAAATTCCATTCAAAATAACCCCAGGAGATAAAAATCACAAAATACTTAGGAGTACATCTTTAAATGTGTGCCAATGAACTATAGAAATTGAACAATGACATCCTATTGGAAGAAGTAAAAGCAAACCAAAGTAATCAAAGAAATATTAATTATATATTATTATATATAAAATATATGTATATATGTATATATGTGTGTATATATATTCATGCATGCATGCATGCATACATACATACATACATATATACACATTTGTATTCCTTTCACCTATCTTCATACTGAGAAATATTTCAAAAGTTACTATTACCATTTTTCCATATTGGCATGCACATAGTTCAACTTTGATAAGTTCCTTATGATTTCTTTCCCATGTTTATCTTCTCATGCTTCTTGTGTTTGGATGTCAAATTTTCTGTTCAGTTCTGCTGTTTTCAGCAAGAATGCTTGAAAGTCCTCTACCTCACTGAATGACCATATTTTCCCCTGGAAAATTATACTCAGTTTTGCTGGGTAGGTGATTCTTGGTTTTAATTCTAGCTCCCTTGATCTCTGAAATATCATATTACAGGCTCTTCGATCCCTCATTGTAAAAGCTGCCAGATTCTGGGTTATCCTAATTGTTTTTCCACAGTATTCAAATTGCTTCCTCTTGGCAGCCTGTAATATTTTCTCCTTGATCTGGGGACTCCAGAACCTGGCTACAACACTTCTCAGAGTTTTCTTTTGGGGATCTTTTTCAAATGGTGACTGGTGAATTCTTTCAAATTCCATTTTGCCCTGTGGTTCTAAAATATCAGGGCAATTCTCCTTGAGAATTTCTTTAAAGATGCTTTCTAAGTTCTTTTTTTGATCATGGCTTTCAGATAGTGCAATAATTTTCCAGTTGTCTCTCCTGGATTTATTTTCCAGGTCAGTGGTTTTTTCAAGGAGATATTTCACATTGCCTTTTATTTTTTCACTTCTTTGAATTTGTTTAATAGTATCTTGATTTCTCATGACATGGTATTGAATATGTTTTTCTTATTCAGACCAGATTTTCTGCACTGGAGAACACTTTCCTCCTGCGCCTTTATAGCATCACTTTCTTCAGTGGTTCCAACATGAGGCCTATACATTTGCTTCTCTCCCACTTAGCTTTCATCAGTGACTTGGTGCTTATTTCCAAAGGAATTCTTCAGACAGTGGCTACTTTGGGGCTCAACAATTTCCTGGATGATGTGGGTTGTAAACTTGTCTCTTACTTTCACTGAGTTGCCCAGGGCCTTCTTCTCCTGACTACCTGCCTCCTGAGTGGCTTCCAAGTCATCATTTTAAATCCTAGAAGTCCCAAAAAAGCAAAACTCAAAGCTGGATCTCCAAAGTGCATTGTTCAGTTCTTTTTCTTATGCCGGATTTTTCATCTCTTGACAAATTGGTTTGTTCTTTTATATTTCAATGGTACCAAAGGAAGTAAAACTATCACTGGCAGAAACGATTCCATTTATCATTCTGCTACAATGTATCCTTCATTTCTTATTGCACTATATGTGTTAATAATCACCCTTCCTGATGTTTTAGGTGCAGGATTCATGTTGGGGACCAGTGGATATATGATGTTTGGCTTCTCCAGACCCCAACAGAGAGTGTAGTGTATTAATGTCATTAATGTCACAATTAGTAGCCTCCTCTGAGATCAGAGCCACTCAAATTATATTACTGTTGGTGAGCATATTTGTATCTGGCTACTTACTGAATTCTATTTTGAGACTGCTTATATTAAGAGGAAACCAACTTTCTGGCTGGTACACATTCCTGCCTTCCTACCTGCCTGCCTTCTAGCATGTAACCCCTTTGTTCTAATTGTTAGTTACTCAAGTCCCAAGTATTCATTGGCTCTTCAGGAAAGTATAAAGATTCCTAGTACAGCAAAATCGTGATACAATATATTTAGGTGATGTAGCAAGAAGACTTCTGAGACCTGAAGTACAAGTTCTGTCTCAGATACTTAGTGGCTATATAAGGTTGGACAATTCACTTAGCCTCATTCTGCTTCACTAACATCATTTGCAAAATGGGGAGGATAATACCTTCTGCCCAGATCACAAGAGGTAATATTTGTAAAATGCTTTGAGAAACTTAAAATGCTGTATAAATGTGAAATGTTAGTATTATTGTTACTATTGTTGTTGTTAATCATGTTCACTTTCTCTTACTTCTCAGGGGAGAGGAATCTTGAGGAGATCATTAGTCTGAAACAGAAAATTATAGCAAACGTATAAGCTCAATCTGCTTGCTTGTGATGACTTCACATCCTGTGGTGTTATTGATGGATTCACACTTGGACTAAACTCAGGGAGATCTGGTAGCACCTCCCATTTGTCAGATTCTATCACTACTTCAGATAATGCTCAACTGCTCTATCCCCAATATCACTTTATCAATCTGACATCACACAGGAGAATGTATTCTCTCACAACCTTTATCTAAGGCCTTACATTATCTGCTTGACTGTTCGTGGTAAAGATTTAAAGATTTTATGCTACACAAGAAATAGTTTCTTGTGTTTTTACAACATGGAACTATGAAGTTCCCAGCATCCCTCATATTCTGCCCTTCTGTGTTCTTCAACAGGAATTGTTCCTTTTATCACCCATACCTCTCTCTTTTTCCAGTCCTTTCCATTTCCTCTCTTCCCCAGATATTTAACATAATAATGCATATGAACTCAGGTGAAAAACTCTTATATGGAAAATATTCCTTGGAGATAGAGATGGAATTTATCTCAAATAATATCCCAGGGCAATTTTAATTGAAAGAAACTCTTCCAAATCAGCTCATGGTTATAAGAGTAAGAATGCAAAGACTTACCTGAGTTCAAATCCATCCTCAGACACTTCCTAGCTCTGATAGCCTGGCCAAGCCACTTTACATCTGTTTGCTTTAATCCACTGGAGAAAGTAATGTCAAACCACTTTAGTGTCTTTGTCACTAAGTACCATGGAAAGAATGGTTCACTTGGTCATGAAGTGTAGGACTCAACAACAATAAGCAACTTTCACATACCACCCCCAAAGTATTTTAATTGGATCACACAATCATGAGGTGATGGGATAAGTGCCACTTAACTCCTTCCTAAGTGTTATGATTAATAAATGTTTCAAAAGAGGAGATGGGTTTAGTGAGCATGTGCCTAGCCCTCTTAGGAAGCTATAAGGATTTTAAAACAGAGGCCCCCAGACTGACTCAGCAAAATAGCTCACTTTCCATACCTAAATTTTTTAAAATATGGAATTCTTGACCTAGTAGTTGGAGTCTTTGATTGGGTCAAACAAGGATACTGTGGTAGAACCTAGGAAGAAAGCCAGACTAAAAAGAAAGCAATATCTGAGGCAGGAGTGCAGACACTTGGAAATGAGCAAAAAGGGAGTGAATTTGCAGCCCCCAAGACCTAGTTTGATTGCTCAGAGTCCTTCACACCTGGGTCTTCAATGTTCTTTCCCTTTTCCTATGTCTTTGACCCCACCTGACTGACATCTGCAGCAGCTCACGAAAGATTCTCTCCCTGCTGAGACACTCACTAGGTGTTGAGCCTTTCTCAGTACTGAGGGGATCAGTCTGAGGGGATCCTCATGAATCAACAGTAATTCTCAGTGATGATTTACACCTGAGGCAAAAGTTAACTTTATCTGAGACATTTCTGACTACCCAGTCTGACTATCTTGTATTGGCTAAACATAAAGGCAATTATAAACACAAATATAGATGCTAGAGAGGCATCTGAAAAACACATAGCAGCAATATCGGTTTAAAAGTTTTAAAAAGCAGTGAAAATTTGATGTTTCCTAAGGATAGTGAATATCATCTACTCACAAACAACAACAAATATTTAATATTATACATAAAAGTTAGAGGCCTTTTCAATAAGGACAAGGGTAAAGTAAGATGCCTGTAAATACCCCAATTATTTGAGAAACTGCCAAAATTGTCATCCATAGTCATAAAATGGGAAATAGGGAAATGAAAGCATAAGCACAGGCAAAGAAGTTACTAAAAACTGATTTTTCTTAATGATATTTCCTTCAGATAGCCTAGGAGTCAACCAAATTAAACAATTAACAAATTTAATAATTTGCAGGATATAAAATAAATTTACACAAATCATTAAGATTCCTGCATATTACCAACTAAGTCTGGGAATTATTAAACAATAAATAATTAAGAGATTGCTTGACCCTAAGTTCTGGGGGCACAAACGCAACAAAAAGAAAGGAAGTAAATGTTCCCTAGGAACTTATATCCTAATAGGGAAGACAACAAATTAAATGGAATTGAAAAGAGTGATTTGGAGACATACCCATGCATGACCATGGTAGTAATGTTTTGAGAATCTGAATCATAACTCAGGGTGGAATGGAGGAAGATGAGAGACAGCCAATAACCATTGCTAAAAGTGAGGGCCCAAGAAGGAATTTGAGGGCTGTCATGCAACAGAAATATTCAGGCGTGGGAAAGCCAAAAGTATTGAGGAAATCTCCAGGTTAAAAATGGAATAGAATAATGTTGGCAGACTGCAAAATAGAGCTGAGAGGGGAATGAGGGAAGAACTAGGAACAAAAATTCCATTCAAAATAATGCCAAGAAGTAAAAACCCAAACAAAATATTTAGGAGTTCATTTATGAACTCGGAAATAATAGGAATCGATCAATGAAACACTCTTAGAAGAAATGAAAACAGCTCAAATAAATGGAGGAACATTAATCATCATGGGTAAGAGGAGCAAATGTAATAAAAATAGCAATACTACCTATATTAACTTACTCATTCTGTGTCATATAAACCACACTACCAAAGAATTTTTGTAGTCAGCAAAAAATAGTGTTGAAAAATAGTACAAAGGTGGGAAAGGCCAAGAATTTCAAAAGTAATAATGAAAATCAAAAACACAAATTAAAAAGTAAGATCTATCAATACCATTGATCAAGCTGTGTTATAGGAAATAATGCCGAAAACAATCTACTTGATATGAAAAGAGAGATGAGAATGCAAATAATACAGTCTCCTTGTCTCCATCACCTGTAAAAAATATGAAAAACATTTTATCACTGAACAAAGTAACTGTCATCATGCTCAATTACACAAACATGAACCCTATTAGATTCTGGACTAGGAAACAAAATATGAAGTGCTTAGAATTCCTAACATCACATCTGGATCTAACTATTCTATCACAAATGCTTTCCAGATACTGGCTCCTTCTATGTACTAAGGCATATGTTGGCACCTTATAGGGATCATGTTGCTTAATTCTTTCACCAAAGAAGAAGCCAATCTGAATATTTCAAAGAAAAATCTTCTAGAAACAAAGGGCAAAAAAAATTACCACAAAAACAAAAACAAAAAACAATCCAGAAACATTCTAATCAGTACTAACCTCTCAATGGTCAACCAGAGAGATTCTCATCATGTTCTTTTAGATGGAATGATTGGTTCATTGTTACATATACATACCAAGCAAAGTTTCTCTTTCATTTCAGAAAATGTTTTTGACACCTTAGATTTCTGAAAAGCAATTGTTTTTGAATCTATTGCTTTTGACACCTATTTATCCCCTTTAAACAAAAAGAAGATGACTTCTAATGATGTAATGTGGGGGCTCCGTTTTTGTTTCAGACAGCTTTTGGGGTCCTGGGGAACTCTTTCCTCCTGGGCCTTTATACCATCACCTTCTTCACTGGGTTCCAGGGTGAGACCCATAGACTTACTTCTCTCCCACTTGGTCTTTGTCAATGACTTGGTGCTTCTGTCTGATCCTGCAAACAATGGCTCCTTTGGTGCTCAACAGTTCTCTTGATGATGTGGGATGTAAACTTGTGTTTTACTTTCACCAAGTGACCCAGGGCCTTTCTCTATGTACTATTTGCTTCTTGAGTGGCTTCCAAGCCATCATTTAAGTCCTACAAGCTCCAAGTTGGCAGAAATCAAAGCCTGAATACCAAAGTGTATTGTCCCATTCTGTTTCTTGTGCTGGACTTTTGATATGCTGTTATATTGCTTTATTCTGTTAACTGTCAAAGGTCCAAGAAGAATTAAAAACATCACTGAGAGAAATAACTTAATCTATTGTTCTGCTCCACTTGGTAATACCTTTAATGTTGCACAGTATATTTTCTTGACATTTAGTGTGTAGGAATTATCCTGGGCACCAGTGAATATGGTTGTTTTCTTGTACAGACATCACCAGAAAGTCCAGTACATTCATGGAAATAATCTGGTATCAAGGAGCTCCCCTAAAACCAGAGCCACCCAAACCATACTTATGTTGGCCAACATGTTTCTTTCTTTTTATTCCTTGAATTCTATTTTAACATTGTGTATGTGGTTGGGGAAGCTGACTTCCTAGCTGGTTCACATCAATGTCCTTCTAGCTAAAGCTTTCCAGCTTTTAGCCCCTTTGTTCTGATTGTCAGTGACTTTCAAGCCCCAAGTAATCTTTGGCTTTGTGGGATAGAATAAAGCTTTCAGTCCAATAAAATTCTGAAAAAATACAGGTAGGTGATGCTGCATATGGAGTTCTGAATCTTTCAATTCAGAAGATCAGAATAGCAATACTGCCTCACATACTTAGTAGATATATGAAACAGGGCAATATTTGATAAGTGTGTCCTCTTCCCTGATGTAGTTCATACATATTTCAATAGCAGAAGACCAAGCAGAGGGCCCCTGAAATTATACTATTCACCTCCTATAAAATCCATGACCAGCCCTATCTAGACCAAGGGTTTTCAACCTTGTGTGTATGTATATATGTGCTCACACACTTGTTTTTACTAGAGTGTGGGATGGACACCTTTGACAGTATGATATGACACAATCCCACATGACTGACTGTATGCTACGTCTGTTTGAGCAGGTTTTCATTGGAATTATTTCTTTTCAGGTTTTCATGATTCAATCTTGATCATGTCTCACCTCATCTAGGATATCTCCCTCCACAGACATTGTGTCCTTAGGATGCTCCTAGTGTATTCTAGGAACCTTGTGCTCTCCCCACATCTTGGCAGCCTCTCTGACTGGGTTCTCTTTTTTCCCTCCTCTGGCACAAATTGTAGCAGAGAGTACTAAGGTCTTGGTGTTCTGTTGTCTTTGTTTTACCTTTATTCTGGGAAGTGTTTTAGCTAGCTGTTAGAATAATCATCTTGGGAGGGGGCAGAGATTTTTTTCCCCTTATTTCTACATTTTTATTTCCAGCACCTGTTTGATGCTTTAATAGATGGTAGATCCTCAATTCATATTTTCTGATGGACTGAATTGAAGATTTTCAGTTTTTCTCAGGAAAGACAGATCCATGGACTCAACACCATATGCACTGATGAAAATTAATATTTTATTAATTGATCTAAAATTAATATATAATGCATTATGTTATAAAATTAACAATGATGATAGATTAATTCATATCTAATGAGTGTATTACTATTCTTTGTGATGCATTCTTTTCTTCATTTTGACAGATCCCATTTCTAAAGGCTAGGCAGTTTCTGAAAGGCAAGACTGAGGAAGGTGATCACAATACAGGAGCTCTGATGCTGGCAGGTTCACATTAGATTCAGCCAAACCTAAGAATGACAATTTATCAACAGACAGGGGATTCATAACAGAATATTCTTCTTGCAGTGGTAGCAAGAAGAATGTAAAGAAAATCACCCACACACCCTTGCCAGTACCCCCTTGATCTATAGAGAAATAGGCAAAGGAGGCAATTTCCCAAGAAAGTTAATGAGAAAATGAATATTACTATGAGAATGTGGGCTATCTCACAATGAGGGTCTTTGTTAAAATGATTTGGATCACCCAAATCTTGCTCAAAAAACTTATCAATTTCCAATTCACTTGTCAGACAAATGGGAGAATCAACACTTCCCAGACCTGTCAAAACAAATATAATGAGTAGGAATGCATCCATGAGTCTAAATTTACAATTTATTTTACTGTCTCTTTGGATCTTGGCCTGGTCAAATCTCTATCTAAGATTTCCTACACTTGCAAATGTCTGAATGAGGATAAAAAGGAAAAAGCTTTGTCCTGATTCAATACTGATTTATTAATACCAGTGACAACTAATGATTGTTCACAGTTGTTAGTGTCTATACCACAGAGATTTCAGATAAAGATAGAAAAAGGAAAGGGAACAGAGAAACTTAAATTTGCTGCACTTTGACATAAACAATGGGTTCCTGATTGGACATCCTTCTTATAACTCACTGTCAATAGCATTAGAACCAAAAGGTGTTTTTCTGGTTTTCACCAAAGGACATAATTTTTTGAAAGTCAAAATTTCACTAACTTGTATTGAGATCTGTTTCACAAAACATCTTAGCAGGAAATCTAAGTCTGTATAAGAAATCCGAACCTGAGAAATCTCTCTCTTTAGAACTGCTCTGAGAATAAGCTCATTCCAGAATTCCTAAGAGGAGATGCTTTCAGAACCCAGAGGACTGCCATCAGACATACAAATCCTAAGATATGAGTTGGTGATGTAATGGACATTGGGAATGGATTACTAAGAAAGAGACTGAATATTGATTGATTTCCTCTATGTCACTTTCTTTGTAGGGACTACTTACTAAAAGTGAGTGCCCCTAATGCATCCTGTCCTTGCCTCCAGCAATCCCCCTCTTTCCTCTCATGTTATTCCTGTAAGGGCAACACTTAGGTTGAATAATCAACAAACCTAAATAAAGTATTTGCTTCCTTCAGGTCTTTTTATATTATGGTGAGTCAATCCTGAGAGGACCATAGATTGGATGTTACTTAATAATTGACATATCAGCTAGTTATTTATTTTCCAAGCTGTGTTTCTAATTGAATCAGAAGCAAGGATATAAAAATATTTTAAAATAATATTGCCTTTTATTTCTACCATAGTGATTCAATAATGTAATTGTTTTTATGTTGTATTGGTACTGATGATTGACATAGTATCTCCAGAACTCTCCTTGTTCAAAAGATGTAGTTTTTCAATCTGAGGTAGTTTAAAGATGTGGTTCATAGAAAATATTGTTACCACTGATGCAGTTAGCCACTGTAATCCCCAAACAGCTTAACCTGGTGCCACACCACCAAAAGACAGACTGTCAGTCTTTGCCTACTCTTGTGCAATTAAAGGAACTTTGATCTCCCAAAAGGGACAGCAAAACTAGTGGTTCTGTTCTCCTAGTCAAAGTTACAAAAACCAAATCAGTCCCATAAAACAATTAACATTCCTTAATTGTTTGAGAGGTTTGTAATTAGACATAAGCAGATGACAACACACATTTCCCAGTTTAGTCGATTGTAATATTTCCTAACTACTCAGACCTCCTCCTTTCCTCTGTGTCAATAAAGAGGGTCCCTCCCTTCTAAATGGGGTTGCAGGCCTTACTTAGGTGGTCAGTCTGACTCACTTTACCAAAATTTATTTGCATTACGTTTAATAAACTGATTATGTTCAGAGTAGGTACCTCTATTTACTTTTGGTGTCTTTACTTGCTGTAGCATTTATAAGAAAAATTCATTCATCTCTTATCTATAAATTATTAATTTTGGGGATTCACACTTTATAGTGGATATCATGGTTTACTCAAGACTCCAGAAAATGCTGACAGTAGTAAATCTCTAGATTAACATAACCATATTGTCTAGTAACCACTAAGGCAAAAGGAATTCTTTAAATCTAAAATCTAATGTTGGTAAGATTGAAAGAAATAATTTCAGTACTTATTTACTCAAAGATACCATTCTGTAATTTTCATAAGTGATAGTTAATTTGTCTCAGATGAAATGCACTATTTTAAGTAAACTTTCAAATATACTCACTTTGGTGAAAACTAAACATGTTTTCTTGGGGGGAAGAAGCACAATTTCAGAGTAAAAGCAGGACTTGCTTCAGCTCCACCTCGAACCACCTCCAATACCTGTAAAATATAACTCTAAAAAGTTTTAGATCTACAGAACCCACAAAGTGATGAAGAGAAAGAAATCTCCTGTTGAAGGCAGGCTGGCAGCCCAAAAGGAAGGGTTTATTGCACTAGGCTGGAAGCTGAGCTATAAAGATCATATAAAACAGAATAAAAAGCATGAAAAAATAGAAGGCAATGTAAAATATCTCATTGAAAAACTACTGAACAGAAAAATAGTTCCAGGAGTGATAATTCAAAGATTATTGAACTACCTGAAAGCCTTGATCAAAAAAAGAACCCAGACATCATCTTTCAAGAAATCCTTAAGGAAAATTGACCTGATGTTCTAGAACTAGAGGGAAAAATAGAAATGGAAAGAATTTGCAAACTACCTCTTGAGAAAGATCCCAAAAAGAAAACTCCTAGGTCAAAGGAGCTAAGATTAAAACCAAGAATCACTCACCCAGCAAAACTGAGTGTAATACTTCAGGGCAAAATATGAATATTCAATGAAATAGAGGACTTTCAAGTATTCTTGATCAAAAGACTAGAGCTGAATGGAAAATTTGACTATCAAATACAAGAAGCAAAACAAGCATGAGAATAGAAAGAATCTGGAAACCAAAGATTTAAAAACAAAACTTAAGAATTGTTTTTTACATGTAACTGGTAAATAAGATACATACGCAATGGAGTATAGAAATTTATCTTGCTCTACAGGAAAGTAAGGAGGGGATGGGGAGGACATAAGAGAGAACAGATTAGGGGAAGGGGTGTTCAGTATGCTTGCTATCTTGGGATGGGGGTAGGGGAGAGACAGGGTGAAAATGTGTAACTTAAAATCTTGTGCAAATAAATGTTGAAACAAAAGATTTGACTCCTTTAAAAAATAAAAAAATAAAAATAATTTCTCAGATGTCATTACTTTTAATTTTATATGGTGTTGTCAGGAGTGTTAAAAGCTTGACCTTAGATATGTACTTAGTTCAAACCTAGGGGACAAAAATAATTTAAGAAGCATGTGCTACTTTTTCTCCTAACTGTAAGTTGTTATTATTCTCCACATTAATGTAATCTAATTCTTTAAATATTTTATAGTTTTCAAACATTATGACTACTTTCATTTATAAACTCAATTCATGGTCTAATAGCATCCAGATTAAAAAATAAGCTAATTTCCAACAGTATTTCTGCTAAAAACGTTTCCCAAATTTCAAAATGAGAAACATTTTAGAAAATACAGTAGTATGCACAATATCATACATCTAAAATTTGAAACAGAACTTATTACTGATGAGGTGTAGGCTCTGGGACCCCCCCTTGAACTCTCCTTGAATCTTTGAGGTACAAGCCTGATTGAATCTTCCCACTTGATAAGGCATTTGCAGAGGCCATAAGTATTTCATTGTGGCTGGGCCCAAACTTCTATTATGGGCCTGGCCCTCCATTGTCCATCTGCTTCAAAATATCAATTCACCCTTGCATTGACTTTATTAACTCCTCCTGAAGACCCTTCCCAAACTCATTACTGGAGTCTGACCTCATTGACTCTTTCTGAAGACACTCCACAAATTTCTCCTCCAGACTACCCCTGGATTCCTCTGTATATAAGAAACCATCTTCCTTCCATGTGGTGTGAGAGCACCATAGAATGACCTAGCATAGACTGGCTCCTTAAGAGTCTACCCCATATGGTGAACTTTTAATGAACTTTCAATAAACTTTACTTCTCTTTGGCTGAGAAGACTTGGGTAAATTCTTTCCATAGGACTCAGCGTGTTGATATTTCGGGGTCTCAGGCAATCCTAACCCTATTTGGGTAACCTCTTCATTACCAGTCAGATGAAATCAATTTAGTTGAGTGCTTTTCCAACTTATCTTTTATTGAAAATCATTCATTTTGACACTGCCAGAATTTTATACTGATTACAGTATTCAAGACCACTATAGAGTACTGACATTTACTAGCATCTAAATAGTGCTTATTTTGTGTCAAACACTATGCTAAGTGTTGAGGTTTAGGGCTTAGGGTGCTCAAAACCACAAAGTATAAACATGCTGGGTCCTGCCAAAGATATTTGACTATTTATCTCAGACGAACTAAACCAAAGTTTATTAAAGATTCACCATAATGGGTAAACTCTTAAGGAACCTAAGTATTTGTGATGTTTCTATTGACAAGTGGGGACAGAAGAATGTGACTGATTGAGTTTGGGCTAGACTCAATCTCAGCACCTTCATGGAGACAAGATAGAACTTACATACAAAAAGATTATGGGAGGGATCTAGTGGTGGTCCATAGGAAGGGTTTGGGGAAAGTCTTGAGGAGGAGTCTAAGGAAGATCTTGAGGAACTGAGCTCAGACTCTAGGTATGGGATTAAAGGTAGAAAATAGATGAAGGCTACCTGGAGATGACAAACAATGGAGAGCTAGCCTAGTTTCAGTATAACAGAAATTTGGGTCTAGCAATAATGAAAGGCTTATGGCCTCAGGCAAATGCCTCATCTAGTGTGAAGTTTCAAGGGGTTTCCCAGAGCCTGAACCCCATCATTTCCCCCTTATCAAATGAGGCCCAAATCCCTTTGGGATAAAAGGCAAATGTCTCAGCTTCTGAAAGTACTTCCTTCTAGCAAGGGGCATACAGCTGTCCCTGTCTCTTTGGATCTCATTCAAGGGGTACATAGCTTGAGCAGTCATATGGAAGTTGATGGCTTGAAACGTGGAGGAGATAAAACTGGCAAGGATGTTAAGCAAATGAGGACCAAACAGACACACAAAGAGTACAGAGAAAGGACAAGTTCTCTGGAGAGATTTAAAGATGACTATGACAAGGCCAAAACATAAAAGGGCAGCTTTTTAATAATAGGGGAGTTTTTGCTGTCAGATATCCCTTTCCTTTCCAAATTGCTCCATGGACAAGAAGAACATGGAAAGCAGTAGCAGCCATTAATTGTTCTGAAAAACAGGCAACTGGCCTGGGGTCAGGTCCTAAGAACTATAATAGTACTACCAAAGCCTCTCTTCTCCTTTCGACAACAGAGTGAAAGGTTTTTCTAGATTGGGTGGAGCTGGAGTGGTGGCCAATTTATTTTTCAAAGTCTCTAAAGCTTTAGCCTGTTTAGGGCCCAACTTTATAGAGAGTGAGTCAGGGCCTTCAGTAGGAATTAAGAATTGTAGTCCTGCCCAGGCCTTGGACGTAATTCCATATAGATGATGATGGAGGAACAAGTTAGAATCTAGGATCTAGAAGCTGAACAACGGCTGGGAAGGCAGAAATAACTTGCCCAGGAATGCCCTGATCCCAAACAATTGTTTCAACTATGTCCCACACTTCTGAGGGAACATGAGGAGGTCTGGGAAGTTTAAAAAGATAAAACTGGCTTTCCAATTTCACAATCAGGTCCCTTCCCAAAAAGAGGACAGGATAAGAGGAGAGCATAAGGAGGGAACATTCAAACAACAAATCCTCAAATAGGCAGGGGATAGGGTAACATAAGTTTGGTTTGGTTTTTTATCAAAAGCTTTTTCCTGTATATATGTATATGTGGATCTCTGTCTCTTTCATCTATCTTTCCATCCTTCTGTCTCTCTGTCTCTCTATCCATCTATCCATCCATCCATCTATCTATCTATCATCTATCTGTCTATCTATCTATCAATCTATCTTTCTATCAGTCCTTCCACTCATCTGTCCATCTGCCTGTCTAGCTCTCTATCTCTGTCTCTGTCTTAGTTTGTTCCAGTCTATTGTAAGTTCCAATCCATGCTAAATATTGGGAAAGAGAAGTAGAGAAAAAGAGGGCTTTACCCATGCTTCTCTATTCATTTCCTCATTTGAATGTTGTGTTCAGGATCCAATGACTTCACAAAACAATAATTCCTAAATATCTTCATTTTTCATTCTCTATAGTGTGTTTGTTACCCATAGCCTAAGCCACTGTCTCCATATAAACCAACCTACTGCTTCCAGCTGCTAATCACCATTTTCTGTCATAGGCAAGACTTGAGAATAAGTCAGCCTGACCTCCAAACCAGCCACCTCTCAAATATTCTCTTCTTTCTCTGTTTTAGGGCTTTTAAATATGGGATTTATATTGGAATTTGAAAAAAAAATTATTTAGGTTTCTTAACGGTGTTAATTCCCACATACTCAATGTATTTTGACATATGAAAAAAAGATTCTCTGTATTTTTTGTAACTTGAATTCATGTCATCAAGAAATAGCAACCATATGGAATTTCAAAGGCTGAGGAGGATATGCTGGATAGAAGTCTTTAAAATGCCAGAAACACCATGAATAATGACTACAATATTTATATTACACCAGAACTATGAGAGTCCTTTCCTCTTGAGAGCCTCACGATATATATCTTGCACAGAATGTTTTCTCAGTTTTATATGTGAGAAAATCAAGAGGAAGAGGGTTCAAGGCACCCATCCATTCCTTTCTCACAACTACTAACTTCCAGAATGTTATCAAGTGCAGGTTCATTGACAGGGACTCTTTCTATTACATTATGTTTCTTATCTCTCCTGGAAATGGATCAGTTTTCAGAGCAAGGAAAGAATCACGTCCATTATTTGATATTTTACAAAGCCTTTTAAAGCCTATGAAACATGACAAATTGGCCTAACAACAGAGAAGCTCCTTTCCAAGGAAGAAAATCTAAGGTCATTCCAAAAATTCCCAGTAATTATGAGCCTAGGAAGAAAGCAAGATCAGAGGCAGGAGTACAGGTACTTGGAACTGAATGAATGGGAAGGAATTTGCTGTCCCCAAGACCCTATCTCCATTGCTCAGAAGCCCTCACATCTGGGCCTTCAATGTTCTTTACCTCTCCCTGGGCCTTTGAACCCACCTCACTCTGACAACTGCTGTAGCTCAGGAAAGTTTCCCTCCCAGCTGAGATGCTCACTAATTGAGCCTTTCTCAGTGCTTGTTAGTCAGTCTGAGGGGATCCTCATGCATCAACAGTAATTCTCAGTGATGATTTACACCTGAGGCAAAAGTTAACTTTATCTGAGACATCCCTGACTACCCTGTCAGACTGTCTTGTCTCTGACAGGTGACATGGGAATTTCAGCTCTGGGGAAGGTGAGATTAGAGAAACTGGCACACCTACAAATAGCCCCCTGCTTTTCTGTCTTTCTGCCTTAACTAAGGCTAGTTCCTTGGTAGTACATACATGTATGCAAACACACATATCCTGTTTCCTTATTGGCTTACTGGATGTCACAGACTGTCCCCTCCATCAGCAGCTGAGACCAGCATGGTGAGTGTATTTTTATGTAGAGACTTCAGATGCAGGACTTTGGAAGACAATAGATTCCCTCCGATCACCAACCTAATTCAAGACTCCTTTAGTTCAGAAAAGAAGTAAGTATGCAGTGATAGGGGATCTGGATTTTCTTCCTGATATCTCTGGGACACACTGACTCCTCTTCCTCATTTTTGGAGCATAAATGAAATCTCCATGTTTCTTCTTGGTCTTAGTACTCCCCTAACCATTTGAAATCTCTGGCTCCCTCCCATCTCTTCTCTGGTCTCACTATGGCTCCTTTCTCTCTCATACACTTGCTTTCTTTTGCTAGAATTCTTCTTCAGTTCTCTATTCTTTCTGCAAAAGGGGTGATAATTTGTCCTATTATTTCCTATTAGATGGGTTCAGTTTGATTTTAGGCCTCTGCCACTATGAAAAAGTATAGTTGCAAACATTTGCGTACAATGAGTCTTTTCCCTATTTTTTTCCACTTTGGCTGTATAGGCCTTGGAAAGTTATAACCAGGTCAAAGTGTATGCAGAATTGAGTGATTCTCTAGACTAAGTTCCAAACTGATCTCTAGCATGGTTGGACAAATTTCCTGCTCTAAGAGTAGGGCATTATCATGCACCTTCCCTGCAGCCCCTTCCACAGTTGTCATTCTTTTTGTCATCTTTACTAATCTGATGAGAATGATGTGGAATTTCAGATGCTTTAACTTTTACTATTCAAAATATTCTTTTGATAATATCACTGATAGCTCACTGGTCTTACACTTTAAATTTTTGCTTTGCAGTTTGCACCTGATTTGATTCTCACAGAACTATGACGTAGATTGTCCTCTTATGACCATTTAACAGGTGAAGAAACTGAGGCAGAGAGCATTTAAGTGTCTTGCTCAGGTTCACAAAAGGAGGACATAGTCTGAGACAGGATTCAGATCAACTCTCACTGACTAAGTCTGGTGCTTTATCCACTACACCTTCTCATTAGAATGCAATCTCTTCACAAAGAGTAGATAAAGCCCTACTTATAGTTAGATGTACAAAAGGTAACAGGTAAAACTCAGCCACCTGCCCCTAAAACCTCAAGGAATGGCAGATAATTTGTTTAAAATTCAAAAGCCCCTTAAAGTAAAGCAAGGGGATAAGGTGTGGAGAGAAGATAAGGGAGAGATCTTTGGGGGTTGGGGGTGTCGGTTAAGAAAGAGGAGAGCAAGGAGACAGGCAGAAGTAAAGAAGAGGAGTCAGCAAGGATAGGGAATAAGTGATACCCACAGAGATATAATAAAGAGGGGTAGAATTTATTAAACCAAAAAAGTAAGTTAAGTAGTAGTCATGACCTTAGACAAAGTGAAAACTAAAATAGATTTAATCAGTCTATATGTCGAGCATATTAATAATTATTGTCTTAGAATTGTAAAATAACTAGACAGTAGGAGTTTGGAATATTGCCATGGTATAGGAAACAATGAGTTGGCAGACCTAGAAAAATACAGAAAGACTAAGACCTATCAAGGAAGACATTATTCACCCTCAGAAAAATGGAAAACACCCAAATGTAGCGTGGTCTTACATAGATGTATATGAATGTTCGTATCTATATATGAGTATGGCTTTAGATATGTAAGTATATTTCTGTGCATGTAAGTGTATGAATATATATGCATGTATACATATATACATACACACATTTATGTCTGTACTTTTGCGTATTTGTAGATTTTTGTGTATTTGTGTGTGTGTGTGTGTGTGTGTATCCCCTGCTTTGTTGTAGTCTTCTTTGGGAGGGGAGGTGGAAGAGGGGAAAAAGAATAAAGTATAAAGAGTCCAGCAGAAAAGGAAAAGTTACAGGGAAGGAAGAAAAAGACGGACAGTTCAAAACAAAATGTGTAGTATTAACTAGAAAGGCTTTTTTGAAATGGAAATGTATTATAGAATTTTTGAACCTCCTCCAATGTTCTGCTGTGCACATGGCAATGTTTTTTTTCTTTTCTTATTCTGTATTTGTTTTAGTATTTAAGTTGAAAATAAATTAATTAAAGGAATAATTTTAAAAAATAATTGTAAGACATGCTGTTAAGAAAAGATAAAGCTACAATAATTATGCACTACTCACTCAATATTAAAACATATTCCAAATAAAATTTGACTCTCTTTTTACCCACAGGAATTCGATGAAGCTTACTTGTTTTTGTGGTTTTTGTTTGTAAATTAGGTAGAAAGAAACAATGCAAAGTTTCTGAGATATTGTATCCTTTATATGTAAAGCTCGAGTCCCTTTGTTCCTAGCTGTTACTCCCTCCAGGCACACTTTAGGCACACAATTTCAGACTCTGATGATTTCTACAACTTGGCTATTTGGCCTCCAGGTCCCCCCCCAATTTTTTTAAGCAGCTCTCCTTCCCCTGACTCTTGCTGATCTCACCCTGACAGCACTTGGGGATTCCCATCCTTCATTTTTCATAGACATTCTGACCTGTCCTCCACATAGAGACTACTTTGATTTTCTTTAAGCATAAGTTCATCCTGCATCTCTACATACCTCAAAGTTCTCTAATATTTATTGTTCCTCACAACCTGGCCATAACCTAATTTTGAGTCTTCCTTTAAATTTTTCCTTTTATCACATTCCATGGGCCAAGCATGCTGTCCTTTTTGGTCACCATCTATGGTCTGTCTCCAGTTCTCTTATCTCTCTCTCCCCCAAGCCTGAAAAAGCTCTCCCCTAACACAGTTTCTAAGAAACCTTTGTTTTCAAGTCTCAGGAAACTCCTTTTGTATGCAGGCTTTCCTGATTCTTTCCCCTTTAGGGTTCTCTTGTATACATATACACATACACATACACATACACATACACATACACATGCATACACATATACTTATGCATACACACATGCATATGCACATGCATATGCATACACATACATATACATTTACATTTATATATACATATACATACACATATCTATGTATGTATGTGTATATAGTACCTAAACATATAAATAGATGAAAAATACAAAAAAAGATATAATTTATTACATATGCACACCATAACCTTTATTATTCCCATATATGTATACACTGCCTCCGCCTTTTGCATATTAGCTCATTGAAGACAGGAACTGTTTTTTTTTTCCTGTAACTCCAAGTCCTGAAATGTCACTTGGCTAATAGCTGGCACTAAACTAAATGTTTTATTAATTTCACTTCAAAAGGTTCAATGATTTCCTCTTAAGGAAATAATTGTAAATTTTAATTCAGAACATGTTTTTATATTTTCCCATTCTTTTTTCTTCCTTCCTTCCTTTCTTATTTCTTCTTTCATTCTGTTTGGGGTAAAAAAAATACACATTATTCTTAATTTAATTAGAAAAGTAAACACAGAGATCAGATCTAGGATTTTAAAGACCTAATTAGGACGTCCCCTCTCCTGGCCAATTGCCTCCTTTCATTGCTGAAAAATTCACTTTACCAATCCCTTCCCCACTGAGGCCACAAGGGGCGGGAGGTGGGATGGCTCTCACCAGGGCAAGGAAAAACAGACAAAGGAAGGCAAAAGTAATTGACAGGGGAAAGGGGGAGGGTACAGCACTCAGGAAAAAAAATGTTACATTCCACACTGAGAAGCTTTCACAAATTCCATGTCCCACACAGTCCCCCGTTTTCTCTTTTGTACTCTGAAAACTTCTCACGAAGCAGCT
>CM053596.1:65823607-65838462 GCA_028646575.1 Pseudocheirus occidentalis
AATGAAGTTACTGATTGTTTCTATAATTTCTTGTTTAACCCACTCATTCTTTAGGATTAAATTATTTAGTTTCCAATTAGTTTTTTGCCTGCCTTTCCATGGCCCTTTATTGCATACAATTTTTATTGCATCATGATCTGAGAATGATGCATTTAATATTTCTGCCTTTCTGCACTGAATTGTGAGTCTTTTATGCCCTAATACATGGTCTATTTTTGAGTATGTGCTATGCACTGCTGAGAACAAGGTATATTCCTTTTTATCCCCATTCAGTTTTCTTCAGAGATCTATCATGTCTAGCCTCTCTAAAATTCTATTTCCCTCCTTAACTTCTTTCTTGTTTAATTTGAGGTTAAATTTATCAGGTTCAGAGAGGGGGAGATTGAGGTCCCCCACTAGTATAGTTTTGCTATCTATTTCCTCCTCTATTTCCCTTGAGTGTTCCTCTAGCAATTTGGTTGCTATACCACTTGGTGCATATATGTTAAGTAATGATATTGCTTCAGTCTTGATGGTGCCTTTTAGCAAGATGTAATTTCCTTCTCTATCTCTTTTGATTAGATCTATTTTAGCTTTTGCTTTATCTGAGATAAGGATTGCTACCCCTGCTTTTTTTTACTTTAGCTGAGGCATAATATATTCTACTCCATCCATTTACTTTTTCCCTGTGCATATCCTCTTGTTTCAAACATTTTTCTTATAGATAGCATATTGTAGGATTGTGGTTTTTAATCCATTCTGGATCTCCCTCTCTTTTATGGGAGAGTTCATCCCATTCACATTCACAGTTATGATTACTATCTGTGACTTTCCCTCTATTTATTCCCTCTCCTGTAAATATCTTTATGTCTTCCTTTTCTCTCCCCCTCCTTAAGATTTTTCCTTTGACCACCACCTCCCTCAGTATTCTCTCTCTGTGTTTCACCCTCTTTACCCACCCTTTCCCCTTGCTATTCTTTCCCTCCCTACCAACGATCCTCCCCTTTTTACACCCCTCACACATTATCCCTCCTACTGCCTATAGGGTAAAATAGAATTTTATTCTTTTTTGTTGTTGTTGCTTTTGGAGTGCAGTTGGGGTTAAGTGACTTGCCCAAGGTCACACGGATAGTTTTTTGTGTTAAGTGTCTGAGGCCGGATTTGAACTCAGGTACTCCTGACTCCAGGGCCGGTGCTCTATTCACTGTGCCACCTAGCTGCCCTTAGATTTTTATTCTTAACAGAGAATGTTATTTCCTCCTCGAACCCATAACAATGCTAGTAAATTTCATGCATTGCTCCTCTCCCTCCCACTTTTTCCTCTATTGTTATGAGTTTTTGTGTCTTTTCATGTTAGAATCTAAACTTAGCCTTTTGTATTGATCCCTCTTTAAATCAGAACCAATGAGAGTAATGCTCATATGATGCTCATCTCCTTCCTTCCCACCTCTCCACTTTAGTATGTTTTATGCCTCTTCTTGTGGCATGATTTACCATCTTCTGCCTCTACCTTTCCTTTTCTCCCATTACAATCCATTTCTTCCCCTTAATAGGTTTTTTTTTAAATCTTCAGATTAGTTGACTTATACCTACACCCTCTTTCTGTGTACATCCCTTTTAAGTGTCACAATATTTATGGAAATTTCAGTATTGACAGATATCTGTTTCTCATAAAGGAATGTAAGCAGTTTATGTGCACGTGTGAGCATCTGTGTGTGTATGTATATGTGTGAGTGTATGTTTTCCTTGTTTACCTTTTTATGTCTTTCTTGGGTCTTGTAAATGGAGATCAAATTTTCCACTGAGCTCAGGCTTTTTCATAAGGAAAGCCTGGAAGTCCTTTCTTTCATTAAATAACCATCTTTTTGCCTGAAAGAATATGTTCAGTCTTGCTGGGTAGTTTATCCATGGTTGCAGTCCTAGCTCTTTTGCTTTAAGAAATATTGCATTTCATTCCCTCTGATCTTTTAATGTAGCAGCTGCTAAATCCTGTGTAACCCTGACTATAGTTCCATGATATTTGAATTGTTTCTCTTTGACTACATTCAATATTTTCTCCTTGACCTTAAAGCTCTGGAATTTGGCTGCTATATTTCTTGGAGTTTTCAATTTGGGATATCTTTCAGGAGGAGATTGGTGAATTCTTTAAATAACCATTTTTCCTTGTGATTCTAGGACCGCAGGACAGTTTTCTTTGACAATTTCTTGGAGGATGCTGCCCAGGCTGATATTTTTAACATGGCTTTCTGGTAGGCTGATAATTCTTAGGTTATCTCTCCTGGATCTGTTTTCCAGGTTAGTTGTTTTTCAAGTGAGATATTTTGCACTTTCTTCTAATTTTTCATTCTTTAGTTTTTGTTTGACTGACTCTTGCTGCATCATAGAATCCTTAGCTTCAATTTGTCCGATTCTAATTTTTAAATGAATTATTTTCCTCAGCTAGTTCCTTTTCCATATGTTCATTTTTCATTTTTATGGAGGTATTTTCTCTAGTTAGATTTTGGACCTCCTGTCCTAGTTCTCCAATTTTACTTTTTAAAGATTTGTTTTCTTCAGTGAGATTTTTTTTCCAATTTGGTCACTGTAGATTTAAATTTATCTCCAACCTCTCTAATTTCTTTTTTAAAATCTCTTTTGAGATCCTCCAAGAAGGCTCTTTGGGCTTGAGACCAATTCACATTTCCTTCTGTGTTCTCCAATGTGAGAATAGAGTCTGTGTTGCCTTCTGAATTTGGTTGTTTTTACTCAGTATAAAAAGATTTGATGATCCTGCCTTTGCAAAGTCCTTCTTCCCCATTGTGAGTGCCTATGTCCTGGATTTTTAGAGTGGATATATGCTTCTGGGGTGCTGAAGTATTGAGCTTCTTAGGCTGGGAGGTAGAGTTTGGTAGTTGTAAGCTCTGAGTGTGTAGCCTGAGCCCAAGACCAGGACTCTCAGTGATTCCCCTGAGTTACCCTGAGTCTTACAGAGTAACCTATGGGAGTGGAGTGGTCTGGATCCTTCAGGTTTCCACCTGTGTGTCTCAGGACTACAGCTCAGGTAAGCTTAGTATCTGGACCCCAGAGGTAGGGCACAGCTGCAGTTTGCTGATTGGCCAGGTGGTTTCTAAAGCACACCTAGGCTTTTCTTGTTAGGGCTTGCTGGCTCCACCCTCCTGGGTTTAGACTCCATACTGTCTTCCTCCCCCTTTCCTCAGCTATTCCGAAGACTGAGGCTGTTTCCACTAATTCAAGATTTTACTCTGGGTGGGGCATTTAACTCTGGACTTTTCTGGGTCAGGGATTGGGTATCAGAGAAACTAAACTTTATTCCTCCCTCTTGGCTTCTGGAAGTTTGGGTGTATAATTTTAAGCATCTAGGTTGCCCCAGGGAAAGCTGATGACCCTGCTGTCGGCCCCAAGTTTTTTCCTACTAGTTCCTATGATCCTCTGTCCTGTGGTGAGATGGCTGCAAACCCCTCCAGCTGGGTGAGTCTGCTGGCTGGCTGGGGCTTCTTCTCAGTCTTCTGTACTCTGCTCTCATATCCAAGCTGGTGCTGCTCCTGTGTGCTCTGAGTTCTTCCTGCCTCAACCTGAGTAGGCATCTTCCTGGGCTGGGAATCTACCACATTCGTCTCCCAATGGGTTCTGCCACTCTTAAATCTGTTCAAATTCACTTTTTAGCCTTTAGCAACAAGGAGGACCTTGGAAAAGCTACTGCTTCCTTTCTGCCATCTTAGCTCTGCCCCCGAGTTCAATGACTTTAGTTCCAGACTTTAGTCAAATTTATGAATCCATCAACATTAGCAACACGAGATGTCAAGTTATCATTAGGAGGCAGAGTGAACTCATATCTGTGGCATAGTTTTCTGTTTCAGAATAATGATCCTGTCAAGATTCTTCTCCCCAAGACATAAGAGAACCTATACCTGATTAACAACAATAATAATAACAATAATTCTTACACCTAACTATATATATACATATAATTTTAAGTTTCTCAAAGCATATTACAAATATTACCTCCTCTGATCTTCAAAAGAAGCCTGGGCAGTTGGTGTTAATATAATTTCCATTTTACAAATGACAGTACTGAGTCAGAATGAGGTTAAGCGAATTGTCCAAACTTACAAAGCCACTAAGTATCTGAGAAACAATTTGTACTCAGATATTCTTGATTGCAAGGGCTGGAACTCTTCCTGCCTTATTACCTAATTGTGTTATGTGAGGTCTTTGAATTTGAATCTTTTTATTTTCCTGAAGTGCAAAGGAGTACTTGGGGACTTGGGAGTCACTTACAGTTAGAACAAAGGTGCTACAAGCAGGAAAGCAGGCACCTAAGAAGGCAGGGATATGAACCTGTCAGAAAGTTGGTTTCCTCTTTAAAATAAGTGATGTCAAAATTGAATTCAGTAAGTAACAAGATACAAATATGCTGACAAACATACCAACAGTAATATGGTTTGACAGGCTGTAGTCTCAGGGGAGCTGCTAAATATGAGATTATTATCATGAATATACTAGACTCTCTGGTGGTGTCTGTACAAGCCAAATGTCATATCCACTGGTCCCCAAAAGGATTCCTCCACATAAAACATCGGGAAGGCAGATTATTAACATATAGTGCAGCAGTAAATGAAGTATAAATTACAGCAGAACAAAACATGAAATAATTTCTGGCATTGATATTTTTATTTCCTTTTTGACCATTGATATATAAAAGAGTTAACCAATTTGTTAAAAGATTAACAGTCCAGCACAAGAAACTGATTTGAACAATGCACTTTTGTGCTCTAGCTTTGAGTTCTGTTCCCCCGGAACTTCTAGGTCTTAAAATAATGCCTTTGAAGAAACTCAGGAGGCAGGCAGTCAAGAAAGAAAGGCCCTGTGCCACTTCATGAAAGTAACAGGGAAATTTATATCCAACTTCATCCAAGAAATTATTGAGGCCTGTTCTCATTCAGCCAGCCAAGATGCCAAAAAGGAAGGACAAAGAGAAGAAGGTGGCTCTGGCCCCTGCTGTAGTATATAAACAGAAGGCAAGGAAAGTAGTCAATCCTTTGTTTGAGAAGCATCCCAAGAACTTTGGCATTGGTCAGGACATCTAGCCCCAAATGGACCTTACTCAGTTTGTCAAATGGCCTCAGTACATCAGACTGTAGTGTCAAAGATCTATCCTTTAAAAGAGTTTGAAAGCCCACCAGCAATTAACCAGTTTACCTAGGCTTTGGATCATCAGACAGCTACCCAACTGCTTAAACTGGTTCACAAGTATAGACCAGAGATAAAGCAAGACAAGAAGCAAAGTATGCTGGCTAGGGCTGAACAAAAGGCTATGGGCAAAGGAGATGTCCCCACTAAGAGACCAACTGTCCTCAGAGCAGGTGTTAACACTGTTACTACCCTGGTAGAAAACAAGAAAATACAGTTGGTAGTGATTGCACATGACTTGGTTCCCATTGAGCAAGTGGTCTTCCTACCTGCTTTGTGCTAGAAAATGGGGATTCCTTACTGTATTATCAAAGATAAATCAAATTCTTGGTTGCTTAGGTCATAGAAAGACCTGCATGAGCATTGCCTTCACACAGGTTAACCCTGAAGATAAGGGAACTCTGGCTAAGCTGGTAGAAACCTTCAAAACAAATTATAACTACAGAAATGATGAGATCCATTGTCTCTAGGGTGGCAATGATCTGGGTCCAAAATCAGTGGTTTGTATTACCAAGATGGAAAACACAAAAGCTAACGAACTTGCTACCAAAATGGGTTAAATGTATATTTGATTTTTTTCCCTGTGTAAAAACAAAAATTTAAACAACAAAGAAGAAATTACTAAGGCCCAAAGCACCAACTGCCTGAGGAATCCCTTTGGAAAGAAGCACCAAGTGACAAAGGCCAAGTGAAAGAGATGCCAGTGTCTAGGTCTCAGCCTGGGAACATTGAAGAAAGTTATAGTATAAATGCCCAGGAGGAAAAAGCTTCCCATTGCCCTCAATACAGTCAGAAATAGAAAAACAAACCAACACCATGTCATTAGAAGTAATTTTATTTTTGTTTCTGAGAGGTAAATAGCTATCAACCTCATTGGATACTTGCTTGTTCAGAAATACAAGGGGTAGAAGATTTCCTGAGAGAATCAATATCTTTCACTTTTCGAATATAAGATACCATGAACCATTCATTCCATCCAAAAGAGTATCATGACAGTATCTCTTTTAGTGCTTCCTGATGTACCGTTGGGAGAATAGCATTGATTAGAAAATTTCTGGGACTTTTTTTCCTTCATCTCTAGAAGATTCTTCTTTGAAATATTCATGGGTTGAGTTCTTCTTTGATGAAATAGCTAAATGATATATTCATTATAACACCTAGAAGGTCCTTAATACTTCAGAACCAGCACCCAGAAGGTATCTGTGGTAGAGAGAATAAATGTTTGCATGCATTTTGTGATGAATAATACCCAAATAAGTCTCAGGATCATGTCTTTGAGCATGATGGCAATCACTGAATTTAGTTGCTCTGTAATACTATTGTAAGAAATGGGGTTCAGTCACTCCCTTAAGAAATGAAACTTGAACTTGAGTAAAGAAAGCATCTATTTATACTACAGAGCAGATGCATGGTATCCCATAGGGATGCATACAACACAGAAGCTAAACTTTGCTTTTTGTGGATTAGTCCCTGATGGTCCCTCCCTTCAGAGGTTGGTTCCAGCTCTTCTGGGTTACAATCTTTCTAACCTACCAACTACATATTGCTGCTTGACCTGCTCCTTCTTCCTGAACACAGATATTGTATTTCTGAACAAGCAAGTATCCAATGAGGTTGATATGTCAACATAGATCTCATGTACAGAAAATGGAGGGTAATCTACACATGCGTGAGTATGCTAATATGCATGAAGGCTATTAGACATATGTGGCAGCTGGTTCTCAGGGACTGGGGATAAACTCTAGAGTTCAAGTCATGCAACCAGCTTTGCTCTCTGTAATGTCCTTGACTAGGAGACCCTGACCATCATTCTTGCAAGACAGAATGTGCTTATCTGCTAACATTGTATCCCTTAGCAAAGTCCTTGTGTGGCATTATCTGTGGAAGCAGAGCTCCATATATTACTAAACTCTTTTTCTCACAGTATATTTTATTATATGCTTCTAGATATGATAGGAATTAGAAGAATCTGGAATTAAAATCCCTCTTTTGTCTCTGTCTCTCTCTCCCTCTTTCCCACTCTCTCCCTCTTTCTCTCTTTCTTACTCCATCTCCTTTTTCTCTCCCATTGCCTCTCCATGTCTAATACCAAATGGGTTGTTTTCAGTATTTCTTCTTTATAACACAGCCTGATAGAAGCTACTGTTATTTCTCCTTCCTTCTCACTCTGCTTTTTTATCATTACTTTTGACATTCTTGACGTTTTGCCCATTTATATTATTTTTACTCCTTTTGTCTAAGTATCAAAATGTCTCTTTTTGATTGATTGATTGATATGTCACAGAATGAGTAAATTTATATAGTTAATACTATCATTTTAATTGTAGTCACTTCTCATATTCAGGATAACTAATGTTGTTTCAATTACTTTGGCCCACTTATACTACTTCTTAGAGCAGCGGTTCACAACCTGGGTGTTATGTTCAATTTGTAACAATGAAAATACATCCTGCATAACAGATAGAGTCATAACAGTAGCAAAATTACAGTTTTGAAGTAGCAACAAAAAAATTCATGTTTTGGGGTCACTACAGCACGAGGAACTGTATTAAAGGGTCGCGGCATTAGAAATGTTGAGAACTGCTGTCTTCGAGTATTTCATTGCTGGATATCTAGAATTCATTGGTGTACATTCATAGCTGTACTCCAAAGTATTTTGTGATTTGTATCTTCTGGAGATATTTTGAATCAAATTTCTGTTTCCAGTTTTTTCTTCATTCCCCTCTAAACTCTATTTTTCACTCTGCTAGCAGGATTCTACTGCATTGTTACCTTGGAAATGTCCTCAGTAATTTGGATTTTCTAATATTGGAACATCCCTACCTCATTACAACCCTCAAGTTCATTCTTGGAGCCTCACTTTTTAGCAGCAGGTAGAGGTTGATAGTTAAACAAACAATGGTGGGATTTTCATCATGATGATAGAGAGTGCATTCTCTGCATGATGTTAAATTGAGTGGTGCTGGGGACTGAAAAGCTGAGGGATGAGCTAATAAATAATAAATTTCAGAGATGGAAGGGACTACAGATGTCCCTGGGCTTAGTTCAATTGATGAATGTATCAACACTAGCAACAAAGAAGGTCAAATCTTCTTAAATAGGCAGTTTGAGTTCAAATCTATGGTACAATTTGCTATTTCGTATTAATGATTTCTTCAAGATTCCTCTCCCCTGAAAGATTAGAGAATGTGAACATGATTAGCAATAGTAACAGTAATAAAAACAACAATAATATTTAGAACTAATATTTATATGTCTTCTTAAAGTTTCACAAATCATTTTACAAAAATTATCTCTTGGGATCCTCACAAAAATCCTGGAGGGTCAGTTTGTTTATTACTATTCCCATTTTACAAAAGATGATTTTGAAGCAAACTGAGGTGAAGTGACTTGCCCTGCTTTATATATCTGCTTGGTATCTGAGGCAGAATTTTGACGTTGATCTCCTAGTCTCCCAGGTCCACAACTCCATCTCCTGTATTCTTTCAGGGTTTATTGGACTGGAAGCTTTATTCTATCCCATAGAGCTAATGAATACTTGGGGACTTGAGAGTCACTGATCATTAGAACAAAGGGGCTACAAGCTGGAAAGCAGGCAGCTAAGAAGGCAGAGATGTGAACAAGCCAGGAAGGTGGCTTTCTCCATGCTATATACAATACTAAAACAGAATTCACAGAGTAAAAGGAGAAAAACATGCTCAACAAAAGCAGTATAGTTCTTGTTGCTCTGTTCTCAGGTGAGTTACTTGGTGTGGGATTATTGTCATGGATGTAATGGACTCTCTGGTGGTGTCTATACAAGACAAAAACCATATATCCACTGGTTCCCACCATAATTCCTACACATAAAATATCAGGAAGGGAGATTAGGAAGACATATAGTACAGCAGATATGGAAATATTACATATAGCAAAACAATAAATTAAATCAGTACTTTCAGTGATGTTTTTGATTCCTCTTGGGCTTTTGACACATAAAAGTATAAAATAATTGGTCAGAAGTTGAAAAGTCCAGCACAAAAAACAGAATGGGATAATACATTTTGGGATTCTGACTTTGATTTCTGCCCACCTGGAATGTCTCGGACTTAAAGAGATGGTTTGGAAGACACTGAGGAAGCAGGTGGTATAGAGAGAAAGACCTCGGGCTACTCGGTGAATATAAAACACAAGCTTACACCCCACAACATCCATGATATTGATGAGCCCCAAAGCAGACATGGTCTGAGGGATCCCTTTGGAGAGAAGCACCAAGTCATTGACAAAGGCCAAGTGGGAGAGAAGAAAGTCTATGGGCCTCAGCTTGGGAACAATGAAGAAGTTGATGCTATAAAGACACAGGAGGAAGGAGTTCCCCAGGGCCCCAAATCCAGTCTGAAAAAGCAAAAGGAACCCCAATACCATGCTATTGGAAGTCATTTTCTTTTTGTCAATAAGAAGTAAATAGGTGTCAAAACCAATAGATCCTTCCTTGTCCAGAAACATAACGTGTAGAAGACATTTTTTTCTGAGATGAAGGAGAAACTTTGCTTGCCCAATATATTTCACCATGAACCATTCATTGCATCTACAAAAATATGAGAATATCTCTTTGATTGCTGCCTAATGGATTGTTGAGAGGACAGTATTGATTAGAAAGTTTCTGATGTCTTTTCCCCCTTCATTTCTAGAAGATTCTTCTTTGAAACATTTAGATTGAGATCTTCTTTGGTTGTATAGTTAAATTATGTAATCTCCACAAGATGCTAGATTAAACTTTAGTACCTAGAAACATCAAGTATCTAGAAAACATCAGAGATAGAGAGAATAATTATTTACTGCTGCAGTTTTAGTTATTGTAACCATGTCATAAGTTAGGTTTCATAGTCTTGCAAGTAATAAGTTTTGTGTTTTTGTCTTTGAGTATATTGGTAGTCGTCTTGTTCACTAATAATACATTTTGTTATTTTATTCTACAGGTTGTAAGGAGAAGAAGAAGCTGATATTTGTACTTTCATCTGTTTTTTCTCTTCTCATGCCCAATTTAATGTTTCAATATTACTTCTTTTAGCAAACCTTGATGTAAGTTATTAATATATCTTACTTTTCAATTTGTTTTTTTCATTAATACCTTCAACATTCTTGTACTTTTTCCATTCATAATATTTCCATACTATTTTTTCTGGGTATAAAAATGTACCTTTTGAAGTTTAATTCATATGGCACAGAATGAGTAAGTTAATATAGGTAGAATTATCATTTTATTACATTCACTCTTCTTATCCATAAAAATTAAAGTTCCTTCATTTATTAGGTTGTTTTTCAGTTCTAAGAGTGTTTCATTGTTGGATTCTTATCTTTCATAACTGAATATTTATAGAGGACCTCCTAAATATTTTGGGATCTTTACCTTCTGAAGCTATTTTGAATGAAATTTCTGCTTCTAGTTTTTTCCTCATTCCCATCCTGATTTTATTTTTCACTTGGCCATCATTATTCTGTTGCATTCTTAACTTGGAACTTCCCGTCTTACTTTGGGCTTTCTCATGGTCAAGCAATACTACCAACCTCAAATTCTTTCTTGGGTCCTCAATTTTAGCTATGGCAAAGGTTTTCTGTCTTTTATTCCCATGCTGCTCCAACTCAGACTCTTGAGACTCTATTGTTAGAATTACACTTGTGAAGATCATAGAATTGCCTAAGCAAGGTACATGTGATAGGCACATTCTCAGAAAAGAACTCAGACCCCCTATTCTTCTCACCCCCCAAACCCTATATTGTGAGAAACATGCTTACTCCAAACAAAGAACAATATTACTTGTGAACTCAGCAAAGCTCTTACTTCATTTTAGTCAATTATTCTACATTCCTAATGAATGGGTCCCTCCAAAATGTAGAGTACATCTTCTTTAGACAAATGCCAGGCTTAACTACCCTACTTTCAATTTCAATTTCCCACCTGCCTCTCATTGGCCAGCATTCTAGGACTCACTAAATTCAACCCCTATATTTCATCTTCTGATTTTCACATTTCAATTCCTCCCTCCCTTCTTATCTTCATTTTTTCTAATGCTTAAATAAAAGAAAGGTCAAAAATGCTTCTAGTCTCTTCCCCTTTTTGCTGCAGAAATCAGATAGTTTAGTAAAAGGGTAGTCCTCAATGGCTCGGAGAATTGACAAAAGTGAGAATTTGAGGATTTGAACCCAGGATATTGACAGTGAAAGCTCTCTTAGCTGAGGGCAGGTCTCAGATTATGGCCTTCATCCATTCCTGGAACTTCCGTTGATATTTCAGAACAAAGAAAAGTAGTAGACATGCTGATTTACAGGCACCAGCATCCTCTACTGCCTTCTATAAGCAGTTTGGTCCAGAGCATTAGCCATAACCATGGTTTCAAATGATATTTCACATAATTTTTGTTTTTATATAATTTCTGTGGAAACAAATTCAATCAAACCTAATGCTACCACTATGGTCATGCATGGGGACCACTGTCCATCAATCTTCTCAGTTTCCTTTTCTATGTTGTCTGCCCCATTACAATGTAATTTCCTCCAGAACAGCAACTTTCTTACTTTTTGTTTGCTGTTTTGCTACCAGCAGTTGCCATGTAGTTAATTCTTTCTTAAATATTTATAGCTTTAATATCTTCCAGATTTACTTGGTATTATGCAGGAATGCTAAAGAGAAATGTAAATGCATTTTGTGTCTTGCAATGCATTAAACTGATTAATTGTTTAAATTTGATTCCTACACTATGCAAAGGAAAGAATATCATCTATAGAAAGATATTTTTATGACTTCTTTGCCTGTGATTATGCTTTATTTCTCATCTTATTACTATGGGTGCTGTTTTTTAGAAGTTTGTTAAATAGTGGTGATAATAGGCATCCTTGTTTTGGAAAGGTCTTTAACTTTATCTTACCACATTTATGCTTATTCTTGGATTTGGGTAGATGATATTCACTATAATGAGGAAAAGTCCATTTTTTTCACTGCTTTTTAAGTTTTTAAAGATACAGGTTTTATATTTCCTCGGATTCCCTTTTAGTATCTATATTTATGTTTATAATTGTCATTATGTTGACCCAATATAGCATTCCTGGTATAAAAATAACCTGTTTATACTACATAACCTAATACATTAATATAGCTATTTTTTTCATTCAATTCCCTTTTTTGCACCAATGTTCCTTAGGGATATTGTTCTGTACTTCCCTTTCTCTGTTTTGTTTCTCCTGTGTAGGTATAAAGACAAATGAATGAATATAAAAAACTGTCTTTACAGGTAATGGGAAAAAATAAAATATCATTAAGGGAAAAAGAAAAAAATAATGAGTGGGTTGAATATCCCTTCCAGTCTTCCAATTTTTCTTGTGGTCTTATAAATGTAAGTTTGAAAACAGGAAAAAATACAGTCTGATGAACAAGAAGTCCTGAGTACAGAATAATCTCACACAGACATTGCATAAAGTTCTAGATAGGGTAGGAACTAAAGAAGCCCTGAACTTTCCACAAGGATTTTCCCAGAAGTTGTAAATCTTTCAAAGATAACATGAATTATCTTTGAGATATCTTTGAGATACTGTGGGATACAACTGTATAAGTAAAGGAGTGTCAAAATGGGTAGTCTTGGTGAAATAGCTCTGTGCCTTTGATGACTTCAAGATTTTCCATGAAATAAAGCTCAAAAACTTCATAGCTGCTCCTTAGAAACACTTCTAATGTTTTTAATATCAGAAGAATTCTGGGGAGGCTTTCTTCTTGTAAGTCATATAATACCACAGTATTGAGGGAATTCAAGTTGAGGCTGATCCAAATGTTAATGGAGATGTTTATGTTGGAGAGAAAGAAATGACTACATCTTTGCAAAGAAGAAGAACCCAAAGCAAGAATTATCTATGATGTTATGGGATCCAAATACTCTTATAGTGCAAATATATGTTACATAGTGAGATTAGACATTAACTAAGGAGCATTCCACATGATATGTTCATATTTTGCAATGGAAATGAAAATAAAGGAGAGCACAAAGCATACTGAGTGAATACTCCCATCATTTTGACAGAGTAATGACTCTTGCATTCAAGGAGGAGCAGTCATCAGTGAATTGTCTTATGTGTGATTTCAGAGACCCAAACTGAATAGTAAATAAAGCCATTGATCTCTTTCTAATAATAATTAAATATATATATAAATAAATAGGTCCATCTAAAGTTGGGATAAACGAAGGTTCAGTGAAGTTTCAAATAAGCACTTTACAGGACTAACTAGAATATGGCTTTTGAGAGAAATCAGTCTTTTAATGGAGTGTGTGCCATGTGGTGAGAGGCTTTAATAAGAATGTATTCATTATCCTTAAGTTGAAAATTAGGGAAAAAAAGAACAAAGCAGAAGTGGATATTATCCAAGAGAAAAAAAACATTTGGTTTCTAAGAGGATATTAAACTGACTTTGAAAAAATGTAAAAAATATTTGGCAGATATTTAATAATTCTTAGAGACTGTTTATTATCAGAATTTTAAAGCTATAACTCTCCTCTAGATTGTTGCATTGAGTCCTCTGTGTGCTTTCCTGACATTACTGGTGATGAACACTAATTAAAAAACTGAAGGAAACCATGTGACTTCTTGTGTGCCTAAAGGGGCAAGCAAGTCAGTGTAAAAAAAATGCTGTACAGTAGGAAGAAGTGTGTGTACGGGGTGAAATTTCTGCGACTTCCAACCTGTCTACACTATTTCTCTCAAAATTATTTTAATAAATAAATAACAGAATAAAAATAATGTCATAGAAAGCAAGGGAAAATTGAATGAATGGATTCAGGATTGACTTAAGAAGAAGTAGAACAATGTATAGTACAACAATAATATTAAGGAAGATAACTTTTGGGGGGGCAGAGACATGATGACTACATAGAAACAGCAAAGTTTTGCAGCTCCCACACATCCACCTTAAATACCCATAAAATACAACTCTAAACAAATTTTAGGGCTCCAAAACCCACAAAAATGCAGAAAACACATCTATTGGTAAAGACAGTTTGGCAGGAGCGGCTCATCTCGATGGGTTGGGAGCCCAAGCCAGCCCAGCCTAAAACCACAGCCTGGCCCCAGGGTGGTTGAGAAAAGCCACAGCTGGAGTTTACATGAGAGTGGATTGGCAGCACCTAGGGTAATCTCCACATTTATCAAGACAGGAAATATAAGGCCAAGAGAAATGTCAGTGGAATTCAAGCTAAATTTGAGGGGGAAAAGAGGTCTGGCCAAACTGCCCCAAGGGCAAGGAAGCAGCCTAACATGGATGCTTCAGAGCTCCTGGCCTGCAGATTAAAGGGGGGCAAAAGCAATTGATCACAGGCCAAGGGGCCTGGATTTGGATCGTGGTCTTGGGTGTTGGTACTGGGGTGTGCTTTCAGCAATCCAAAGCTGGTTGGGGTTGCAGCAGCTCCCCCCCCCCCCAATAGCTCCAGCAGCTATAAAAACCCCAGCAATTTGGGACATAGCTTTCCCCCTGGAAGAAGAGTTCCACAGAGCTAAAAAATCAAGCAATTAATTGACTGGCAAACATGAGGAAAAGGAAGCAAAGTAAGAACAGTAAACAAACTCTAGAATCCTTTTTTGGGGACAAAAAGGATCAAAGTATGGAAGAGGAGGAAGACAACACAGTCAGAACTCCCATACCAAATGCTTCCAAGAAACATGAAGAT
>CM053596.1:65838562-65856195 GCA_028646575.1 Pseudocheirus occidentalis
GCCATAGATCAACTTAAAAAGGACTTTGAAAACCAAATAAGAGAAGTGGAGGAAAAATTGAGAAGAGAAATGAGAATGATGCAAGAAAGAGTCCACAACCTGACTGACGAGAATAACATCTTAAAAAACAGATTAACTCAAATGGCAAAAGGGGTCCAAAAAGCCAATGAGGAGAAGAATGCCTTAAAAAATTGAATTTTCCAGATGGAAAAAGAATCTCAAAAGCGTTCTGAAGAGAATAATTCCTTCAAAATTAGAGTGGAGCAAATGGAAGCAAGTCACTTTATGAGAAATCAAGATACTATTACACAGAAACAAGCAAATGAAAAAATAGAATGTAATGTGAAATATCCCCTTGCAAAAAACCACTGACCTGGAAAATAGATCCAGGAGAGACAATTTAGAAATTATTGGTCTACCTGAAAGCCATGATTGAAAAAAGAACTCAGAAAGCATCCTTCAAGAGATTCTCAAGTAAAATTGCCCTGATATTTTAAAATCAGAGGGCAAAATAGAACTTGAAACAATTTGCCAATCACCTCTTGAAAAAGATCCCCAAAAGAAAACTCCTAGAAATGTTATTGCCAGGTTCTAGAAGCCCCAGTTAAAGGAGAAAATATTAAAGGCTGCCAAAAGGAAACTATTTGAATACTGTAGTAACACAATTAGGATAACCCAGGATCTGGCAACTTTTACATTGAAGGACTGAAGGGCCTGTAATATGATTTTCTGCAGATCAAGGGGGCTGGGATTAAAACCAAGAATCACTTACCCAGCAAAATTGAGTATAATTTTCCTGGGGAAAATATGGTCATTCATTGAGGTGGAGGACTTTTAAGCATTCTTGCTGAAAAACCTAGTACTGAACAGAAAATTTGACACTCAAACACAAGAAGCATGAGAAGGTAAACATGGGAAAGAAATCATAAGGAACTTATAAAAGTTGATCTATTTACATGCCAATATGGAAAAACTATACTATTAACTTATGAAACTTTTCTTAGTTTGAGGGTAAGAGAAGGGAATACAAACATATATTTGTGTATACCTACACATATGTATATATAGGAGACAGGGAGAGACAGAATGTGGTTAATCATCCCACATACAAGAGGCAAGGGATAACTGTTACAACTTTACTTTCATTTATTCTCATTGAATTTTGCCTAGGAAGGAACGACATAAACTCTAATCTGGGTATCATGCCACACAGGAGAGTAAAGGGGAAGGGGATGAGAGGCGGTGTGACAGAGGGGAGGGCAGGGTCTGGGGGAGGGTTGCTGGAAGCATACACTTCAGTAAAGAGGCAGGGACAGGGTAGAGAATAGAACAAGGTGGGGGATAGGAAGGAGAGACATATAATCAGCCTCTCACAATCTGTCCACTGTGGAGATGTCCTGCATAATTACACATGTATAGCCTGTATTGAATTGCTTGTCCTTCCACTGGGAGGTGGGTGACAAGGGAAGAACCGAGGGAATCTAGAATTTAAAGCTCTACAATCAAATGTTAAGAAAAATGTACATATGTATACATATATATATATAAAATTATTAACATTAACTACATGCAACTGAGAATTAAGTCATACAGGTATGGGGTTAGGGAGACCCTCCCTGCCCTACCACGAAGTAAGAGGGGTGTTTGGTAAGGACATAGAAGAGAGTAGATTGTGGGAGGTGCTTTACACAGGGATTGCTGTTGTGGGGATGGGGGTGGTGGAAAGATGGGGAGAAAATTCTGTAACTCAAAATCTTGTGGAAATTAATGATTTAAGCAAGAAAATAAATAAAATAATTTATTAAAGAAAAGAAAGACAACTTTTAAAGACCTTATGAGTCACATCAATGCAAAGTCAAACAAGAATTTTAGAGGACTTTAGATGAAGCATGTTTTTTCCTTCTCAGTGAGAGGGAATGGACTCAAAGGTGAATAATTATAATAATAATTGTTATTATCATTATTATCATAATATATCTACATATCAATCTGTATCTATCTATTAATACATCCATCCATCCATCTATCTATCTATCTATCTATCCATCTACCTATCTACCTGTCTATCTACACAGTAATTTCTATTGAAACATTGTCAGTTTTGGAATTCATTTCCCTTGACAATACACATTTGTCATAAAGTTTTCCCCCCCATATATTCATTAACCCTACCCTACACTGATTAGGAAGTAGACAAGATGAAGAGGGGGGGATAGGTATAGTGTAGTTAACAACAAAGAGAAAATAAAAAAGAGTCACTGAAAGATCTTTGTCAGAAATTATGAAGAAGAGAAGGAATAGAAAGAACACCAGAAGGAACATCAAAAAGAAACTGGAGACAAAACAGCTATGAACATTACAAATTAAATTTATCCTGTATTTATAATGGAAATCACAATGAATGTAAGAGTGATCCATAGTTTCAGATTCAAATGTTTTTTTTTCCAGGCATTTTTAAAAATTTATTTTTAGTTTTCATCATTCATTTTTACAAGATTTTGAGTTCCAAATTTTTCATCATTTTGCCATATAGGAATGTGAATAGTTCAAATTTAATATGTTCCTTATGATTTCTTTTTCATGTTTACCTTCACATCCTTCTCTTGCTTCTTATATTTGAAAGTCAATTTTTCTGCTCAGCTCTGCTTTTTTCATCAAGAATGCTTGAAAATTTCCTATTTCATTGAATCATTATATTTTCCCCCTGAAGCCTTATACTCAGTTTTGCTGGGTAGGTGATTTTTGGTTTTAATCCAAGCTCCTTTGATCTCTGGAATATCATATTCCAAGCCCTTTGATCCCTTAATATAGAAGCTGCTAGGTCTTATGTTATCCTGATTGTGTTTCCACAATATTCAAATTGTTTCTCCATGACTACTTGCAGTATTTTCTTCTTGACCTGGGAAATCAGGAATTTGGCTGTAATATTCCAAGGAGTTTTCTTTTTCGGATCTTTTTCAAGAGGTGATCAGTGAATTATTTCAATTTATATTTTGCTCTCTGGTTCTAGAATATCAGGGCAATTTGGCTTGCTATTTCCTTGAAAGAGGGTTTCTAGACTCTCTCTCTCTCTCTCTCTCTCTCTCTCTCTCTCTCTCTCTCTCTGTCTGTCTTTCTCTCTCTCATTTTTAAGCCTCTCTTTTTGATAAAGGCTTTCAGGTAGTCCAATAATTTTAAAATTATCTCTCCTGCATCTATTTTCCAGGTCAGTGGTTTTTCCAATGAGATATTTCACCTTGCCTCCTCTTTTTCATTTCTCTGGATCTGTTTAATAATATCTTGATTTCTCATAAAGTCATTAGCTTCCATTTGCTCCAATCTAATTTTGAAGGAAGTATTCTCTTTGGTGAGTTTTTGAAATTTCTTTTCCCTATGGCAAATTCTGCTCTTTAAAGCATTCTTCTCTTCACTGGCTTTGTGGGCTTCTTTTGTCATATGAGTTGGTCTATTTTTTAAAGTGATATTTTCTTCAGTATTTTTGGGGGATCTCCTTTAGCAGGCTATTGATTTGCTTTTCATGATTTTCTTGCATCATTCTCATTTCTCTTCCCAATTTTTTCTCCACTTCTTGATTTTGATTTTCAAAATCCTTCTTGAACTCCTCCATGGCCTGTAATCAGTTCATATTTTTCTTGGAGGCTTTTGAAGCAGGAGTTCTGACTTCTTTGTCTTCCTCTCATTCCATGCTTTGATCCTTTTTGTGCCCCAAAGAGGAATTTATAGGCTGGTTGTGTTTCTTCTGCTTGTTCATCTTGCCCATCAATTACTTGACTTTTGAGCTCTTTGTCACAGTGGAACTCTGCTTCCAGAATTGAAAGAGCTTTGCCCCAAATTGCTGGGGTTTTTGTAGCCACCAAAGCTATTAGTAGGGCACCCTGTCTACAATCCCCACAAGGTCTGGCACACTACCTCACACCCCAGGATCGCCACCCAAGGCCATGATCCAGATCCAAGCAGGTCAAAGTAAGATCAATTACCCTCTGAAAGGTCACTTGCTCCCCCTTGCAATCTGTAGGCCAGGAGCTCTGGAGGCAGTCATATGGCAGCAGGTGTAGCCCCAGAGCCTCCCCCACTTCTTGTCTAGAGTGCAGATGCCTGACTGTGCTCTTCTGTCCAACAGAGTTCTCCACTGACTTTTTACATTGTCTTTGGTGTTTATGGGTTGAGGAGTGTGGAAACGACCACAGCTGCTAGTGATTCATCCTCCTGAAGTCTGCTATGGTTGCAGATGGTTGGGGCCACCATGGGGCTGGAATAGCATGATTCCTGTGATGCTATGCTAAGTTCCAACTTGGTGCAATAGACCCTTCCTCTCGGCCTGCCAGGTTGCCCTCAGTGGGAGGTTTGTTTCTTTCTGTCACTTTGTGGGTTGTAAATCTCTACAAAAATTTAGAGTCATGTTTTATATGTATTGGAAGTCGTTGGAATGGGAACTCATGCCAAGTTTGTGCCTCTACTCCACCATCTTGGCTCCACCTCTTGTTCAGTTTTCATTGTTACATTCTGTTAGGTTTATAGAATTCCCTATTTTATGTGATCTTAAGTCAAGTTTAATACATCTTGAGAATAATGGAAAACAAGGAATAAAAGATTTTGACTTGAAGATATGTGAGGAACAATCTAGGAGAAGGATGAAAAATAGCAGAATATGACATGAAGGAAAAATGTAAGATGGAGAAGGATTCAAATAGAAGTTGATGTAGAAAGCCAGTGACTCTAGGTGAAAGAAAGGGATTAAGTCATCAGTCAATCAACAAACATTTGTTAAGAAGACACCATGGTAAGCTTGGAGATACAAAGCCAAAAATAATCTCTAGTCTCATGGGGCTCACAGGAGCCTTCAGGACAAATTATGTAAATGAGTGCACACACAGAAGTTATAAACAGGACAAATGGGAGATAATTAACAAATAAAAGACAGTATCATTAAGGAGAACTAAGAAAGGCTCCTTAAACAAAATGACATTTTACCTAGGATCTGACAGAAGACCAAAAATCCTGTATATGGGGGTAAAGGGATAGAAAATTTCAGCCATGAAATTTGATCAATGAAAATGTCCAGAGTTGAAAGATGAAATGTTTTCCTTGAGGAACAACAAGTACATTTTTACTGGAATGTAGAATGGGTGGAAGAGTGTAAGTTTTAAGGAGGCTGGTCACACAGGAATGGACTAGGATATAAAAGACTTTAAAGCTAAATAGATGATTTTGTATCCGATTTGGAAGAATCAATAGAAGTGACTGACCTAGGTTTTCTTCATCAGGAAGATCAATCTGACAGTTGAGTGGAAGATGAATTGAAGTGAGGAAAGATTCAAAATGGATTCCAACCAATAGACTATTGCAATTCTCTAGGAAGGAAGTGATGAAGGTGTATTCCAAGGTGGTGACATTATTAGACAAGAAAAGAGAATGAATAAAAGAGATATCACAAAGGTAGACACAGCATCCTTGACAACAAAAATAGAATGGGGGTGAGAGAAGGAGGACTGAAGGAGGACACCTTGTTCCAATTTTGAGTGTCTGAGTAGGGATTACTACAAGTACAATGTGAAAATAAAGATTAGAAGCTATTGTTATGTAGAAGCTAATCAAGACAATTTGGGATGTGATGCATTTAAGATGCCTGCAAGATGTCCCATTCAGAATGCCACAAAGTTGGTAGATATATTAGAGTTCAGAGTAGGTGTAAGGATTGGATAAGGAGATCTGGGAATCATTGCCTTAGAAAAGACAGTTGAATCCATGGGTGATGAAATTTCCAGGCAAAATGTTTTTGTTCATCCTTTGTATTTTAAGCAGACAAAATAATATCATGTTGTCAAGGTATGACAAATATAACTGTAGCTAATCAAAGTAATTTTAGCCCCAAAAGCTGTACCATGGGTCAAGAATAAAGAGTACATGAGAATATTTGAAATGGTAAAGTTTCTAGATTTCTGTATGCCACATTTTTGGGGGACTTTTGAAAAATTCTTCATTTCTCATAGTTTCAGTCATTCCTATGCCAAGATCTTCCATGTCAGGTAATCAGTATTAAAGTTCTCTAGAGAAACTATGAGAATATCCCTACATTGCTTCTTTTGACTATTAGTGCTTGTCTTGGGTGAGTTTTCCTGAAACTAGTCTCTTAGATAAATATGTGTTTGACATTTGGACTAAGTGTCCAGCCCATTAGAGTTGTGCAGTCAAAAGTAGAGTTTGAATACCTGGAGAGTCAGCTGAATATACCTTAGTGTCCAGTCCCATATGTTGCCAGATACTCTTCAGAAGCTTACTAAAATACTTAAATATAAGAAGTATAGTTTTCTGGCATGGAACTAGTAGGTTGTACAGGTTTAACTGGCATACAAAAATGCAGTCAGTGAAAAAGCTCTAGAGGTCTCCAAATTGGAAGGCTTCCTAATACATTTTCTATCCCACATTTTCTCTTGGAGTTTTCCAAATGGTGAACCACCTCTGAAAATGGATGACAGTGCCACTGTCAACTTCATTATCTATGTTTATACCCCTAGAAAATGTACCACCAATGTAAGTGAACTTATAAACAACATTCAAGATTTCTCCGTTTGCTGAAACCAAATTTTCCATGAATGAATGGTTTAGTGCTTTCTAGTGGAGAGCCTCTCTTTCCCTGGTTTTAAGTGCTGGGCCAAAATTAATATAAATTGCAGAGAATCAATGCATACTCTGTCACATCTCACCCTGATGGGCTGCACTTAGTGCACAGTCATTTGAAGGAAAAATGAGTCATGCACCAAATCTTCCTTTTAAGGCTTTTAGCCTTTTCAAGTCAAATAAATTACCATTCATGTAGTAGATGATTTTGAAAACATTTTATTCCTTTTTGACTCTGACAATATGGCACAAAATGTCCTGCTGAAAAACATGAGACCACACAACCCTACTTTACTACACTGGTGACTGAAAATCATGAAATCATCAACCTTTTTCCAGAACCCATACATACATAACATCATGAAAGTGGCATAAAAACTAATGAATTTCTCAAAGTAACAAAATTTCACCATGATCTTCCACAAGTCCTCACTACTGATAGCAATGAAGTCTTTTGTCAGGTTGACAAAAATTCCGTTCTCATCCTAGCATTTCTTCTAGTCATGCATCCAATACAATGTCAACTGTTCCTAGGCCCTTTTGGAAGCCACACTGGCTCTGAGGTAGGTCATCATCTGTAAAGCACATCACATCAGCTCTCCTGAGTTCTGCTGCTGTCAATAACTTTAAGGGTCTAATCACATAGTATAATGAATTCTCTATTTATTCAGCAGTAAACTAAGTAAAACATTCAAGAAACTAAAGCATAACTTTCACAACATAGCATAACAACTTATTACTAAGGTGGTCACATAATCTTAAACAAAGCATATCATTCAGTACATCCTATAGACATCTTTAAAGGTGAAAAGCCAAGCATGAGCAGCTTTCCAGAGGAGTGCCACCATGAACAGCTTTCAGATTACACAGAATAGGGAACTCTCTATTTATTCAGTAACAAACTAAGAGAAAATATTCACAAAAATCAAAGTACAGCATTCAAAATATTATGGCACAACAGCTTATCACTAAAATGGCCACATAGTTTTCACCAAAGTGGTCACATAGTTTTAAATAAAGTACATTCATTTAGGAACTCAACAATTCTGTTAAGTCCTTAATTCAGTCACAACGTACAAAGGTCAAAAGTTCTTCACACCTACCTAGGTCACATTGTCTTAATCTCTTGATTAAAAAATTCTTCTTTCTTCTTAATTGGACATTAGTTTCCAACACCATAAATTACTAGGTCCTTTATTCAATCATCTAAATATAAAGGTCAAAATTCTTCATCCCTCAAACACAAATCATGATCTTCTTAATCAATACACAGTATCCAAGTGAAATGTTCTTTCATTTTGACTTTAGGTTGGCTCTCACCTTCCATGGTTCCTCTTCCATTGTCCCAGCTCCTGCCTGAATATACACAACTGTTGCCTGGGTCCAAAGGTAGGCAGCTCCCACTTCCCTGTCCATCTCCTTGTCCAGTTCTTCATCCAGTTCCTTGTCCAGTTCCTGTTCCATATTGAAGCTCACAACATCTAGTCCACTTCATACAGTTCCTGTTTCTGGGAAAACAAAGCTTAGCAGAGCCAAAAACAACATTTATACACATTGCCAGCACCATAATCAGTTCACTATCTGCCTGTGAAATCAACAGGAACTAAGAAACAAGGTCCAAGAGATAAACACAAATCATCAATATAGAAATCAACACAAACCCATAAGCAATGTCTGATAACTCAACAACAATCATCAATACAACCCTAAGACTACTGAATCCCTCCTCCAGGACTTCTATAAACAGACAACCAGAAAATCCTCTTTCAGGGCTTCCAGTAAGGTCTCATAGCTTCTGTACAAAGTATCACAAACATCAACATAGACAGAATAGAGAAACATAGAGCGCCATAATACCACAAGTTTTCTCCTTCTTCATCACAAGAGCTCCCTTCTTAGTTTTACTCTGTCCAGCCTGGGCTTCTCTTTATATATGATCATTAGTTCCTCCCTTTCCTGTTTCAGGAATTCACAAGTTCTAGGGTACACAAGGTGTGGGATTCAAAAGTTCTGGATCTTAACACTTGATACAATCATGAACTGAAGCAAGGTATTAATTATTTCTGTCTTAATTCAATAGCTGAAATGAGGTGTTAACTACTTTTTAACTCTACATTACACAGGGGTAGCAGAAAACACAAATACCATCCACCCCTAGATGACAGTAAGTAAAATTCTTGTCAGTCAATGCAGAGTATCAAAGTAAAGTTCTTTTTCATCTTGACTCAAGGCTGGCTTCCAAACCCCAGGGCTCCTTCTGCACAGGCTGACCACTCCCAGATTTTGGCCTGGATTCAAATGCAGGTAGCTCTCTGCTCCTGTTCCATATCTCTGCTCAACTTTACTGCTCCACTCCGAGCTCTTCAAAGTTTCTGTTTCTAGGAAAACAAAGCTTAACAGGGCTACAACAATATTTACTCATACTACCAACTCTATCATCTCAATTCAATTTATGTCTGAGATATCAACACAGAACAAGGGACAAGGTTTCTGTCTGAGAAACCAATACCAAACAAAAGACAGGGCTTCTGTCTGAGAAATCAACACAGATCAACAGACAGCACTTTTGTCTGAGGAAAGTAACACAGACCAACAGAGAGAGAGATAACTTCACAGACATTCTCTCTTTCAGTACTGTTCACTCCCAGCTCTACTCTTTCTTTCCTCTGTTCTGCTACTTCTTTCTCCACCCTTCCTCTTCCACCATTTTTTGATAAGCTCCTCCCCCAGGGGCTCCTGTGTGGTTACATTCAGACTACTAAGGGCAGGCAAGATCTTCTTCCTGCAAAAAGTGAAAAAGAGCAACACAGCAAACAATACTTCATGAAATACAGTTAGCAAATACATTAAGTCACTTAAACTATCTTAGAACTGCACAAATGAGTCATAAATTTATGGGTCATTGGATGCGACCTTGTAATAGTAATGGTAATTTGAAGATCTTCCCTGCCCCATAATAGGCCAAATGTATTCACATGGAGTCCAAGATGGGAGTAACTTCCTGAAAGGGTAGAACAGGAAGTGTGTAGTAGGAAGGAGTAGGAGAGAGACAGAACAGAGTTGGAAGCAAGTACAGAGGCATAGCAGCTACTGTGAGTGAGAGAGGATCTTTTTGCTTAAGAGTCTGTTTGGTTTTGAAGGTCTGATGGAGGGAAGGCTTGGGAATGTTGGTTCTCACTGCATTGGTTATGTGTACCAACTTCTTGGTTGTTATGATGGATGTGGCTTTCTGGTGTTGGAATTTGGCTTTCTGGTATCTGGATAAATGTTTTGGTTCTGTCTTCAAGTGGAGAGTCTGTTACATTTTTGTGATTCACAACTTCATCAGTGTATTCATAGATACTGTGAGTGCTATGAATATTGCATTGCCATTATATTTGGCAATGAGTATGAGATCACAAAATATCAGACCCCTCTGGAGGCAGGAAGGCTTTAGAAAGAAAAATGGCTATCCCAGAATGGGAGGATTTACCTTATTCCTCCCTAACAAGAGAATGGGCTAAAGCTCAGGGCTGTGTGAAAACTGGGATAAAAAGCCTTACAGAATGAATAACCCAGAGATTTGTAAAGATGTTTGCAAGGAATACTGATAGAAACAAGGAAAGAACTGGCAGGGGTGTGTATGAGAGGCTGGATCTTTCTAAGAAGTTATTGTCTCATATGTCAAAGTAGAAATATGCTGCTTGGAGAAAAAACTCAGATGGAAAGGGAGTTGACTGGTTTGTGTGACAATTTTTCTGTGTCACATTCAGGCTCTTTTTTAGATGAGCAAATTAGAGGGTCTCAGGTGGTAGAAAAACAAGCTACTCTTCATTTAACTAAAAGAAAGTGAAAAACTAACAAAAGGAATGTGCATGTAGTTTTTGTACAGGCTGAGAATTGTTGCCCCAATGACTGCTAGGAAAATGTGTGGGGGAGAATGGAACAAAGTTAGATGAGGAGGCTTCTAATTCAGAAGTTTGCCTTATATTAAAAAGAAAGCAGGAGGACCATCAGTGTCAAACAGAATTCATGGACGTAATTGGGGCTTTCAGTCAATAAGAGGTTACTAATATATTAAGTTGATACACCCAAAGAATGAGAGAATTCTTAGAATATTGGATGGTGAAAATCAGTGATGAAAGAGCCAGAGGAGTACCAGTAGATAATGTGGATTCCTTGAAATTCATAGGTATTAGTCAGAATCCTTTTGTACAACAAGCTTTTAGAGGTAACCATGTGCAAAAAGGTAACAAGACCACTGATCTGTTAGCTTTAGCTGCTTATGGTTGCAATAAGCAATATCCTACTGACTCTATGTTGCTTGGTGGAGACAGACCCTGGTGCTCACTTAGAGACTATATGAAAAAGCTAGAGTAGGAGGTAATGAAAACTGCTATCATAGTTGGTGATGCAAATGCATATCATAATATCCCCTTAACAGTTCCTTATAGGACTATCATAGTGAACATAGCTTCCCCTGCTTATAAGCACCTAATTGTGACTCTACTAATTGGGGAAATAGGGCACCATCTTTTGGAATTATTGGATAAGATCTCACAGTTAAGTGACTTAAGGGAATGGGGAAAAGATAAATTTCCTTGAGAGAAGAGTAAATAACTAGCAGATTCGAAGTCAGAATAGATTGACAAGAAAATAATTGTTTATTGAGAGGAGGGTTAGATTTTAGAATAGATGGTATTACAATGAAAGTATTGCATAATATGTACCAAGAAAATGTACTTAATATTATATTGAATAGGGAAATAAGAACTACCCTTATAGATACTCCTGAATAATCATATCCAAGTTTGTCACACGTTCAGGGAGCATAGAAAATATGCCAAGCCCCAGCCCAGATGAAAGAAATGCATATATGAGATTACAGATCCCATATTGGTTTAAACATATGTTGTAAAAAATGGATCAACTACTCTAACTAGGGCATTGATAGATACTGGTGGGAGACCTCTCTTAAATATGGAAGCCCTAATAAGCTTAAACATGGAACTACTATTACCATCACAGAAATATCAGCTGAAATATCAGCCAGACAACTTAGAAAAACAATGAAAATTGAACAATTACTTAAGAAAGAATATACCACAGTAATTGTACTCATTCCTGAATACATCATTAGAATAGATCTATTCAGAGGTATCATTCTAAATTTACATGAGAAAAGATATCAATTTTCAGTAAGGGAGATAGAAATTAATACAGTTTTAGTGTGAAAAATAAAAATGGACACTATCACTTTACTTGAATCTTCTGAAGTAATTACTTTAAAGCAGTATCATGTGCCAGGTGGGCAAGATGAAATTACCAATACTCTAAAGGAATATGTTGAAGGAGGAGTTTTAGTCCCTACAACCACATGATGAAATAGTTCTCTCTGGTCAATATGAAAGTCAAATGGCACATGGAGAACGGCAGTGGATTATAGTCAGTTGAATAAGGTGAAACTGTCCTTGTATGTTTCTGTCTAGATACCATCACCTTAATAGAAAGGATGCAGAAATATGATGGGACTTGGTACACAGTTGTTGATCTAGCCAATGCTTTGTTTACTATTACAATAGATTCTAAACAATGAAATCAGTTAACTTTGACTTCCCAGGGCAGAAAATATACTTTCACTTGCTTGCCACAAGGATATCTGCATAATCTCACTATTTGTCATAGGATTATGGCTGAACATTTGGATGAATTAGAGCTACCTGGTATACAGCCTACCCACTACATAAATGATATTATGATACAAGGAAAAGATGTAAATGAAGTGGAAGAGTTTGACCCTTTTATTTGAGCATATGAAAATCAAAGGGTGGGAAATTAACCTTGTAAAGATTCAAGGACCAGCTCAAAATGCAAAATTATGGGGTATAAAATGGAAAAAGGGACTGTGAGACTTGCAGACTCTTGTCTGCAAGGCTGAGAAGGAATACAGGATTTTCTTACCCCTACCAATAAGAAGGAGGCCCAAAATATTATAGGATTATTTGGATTTTGAAGGTACCCCATTTTGCATCTTGGACATATTTTGAAACTTTTACATAAAGTTACTTGGAAGAAATATGAATTTGATTGGGGATTAGTAAAGCTTTTGAAAAAAGCCAAAACTGATATAAAATTGGTCCTAGATTTGTGGCCTATGCAAAATGGGCCACTCAATTACAAATAATTACACAGGATGGTTATGCAAACTAGAATTTATGGCAAAAGCAATTAAGTTAAAATGTACCCTTGGGATTTTGATCTAAGAAACTCCCTTCATGTCGATTTCAATATACACCTTTTTTAAAAGCAGTTATTAGCTGCCTATTGGACTTTGGTAGAGACTGAACATCTGACTCTGGGCCATGAAGTAATATTAAGACTTGGAATCCAAATTGTGACCTGGGTAAGGAGTACTCCTAACTGGATATGCACAAGAGGCTAGAATAATCAAATAGAAATGGTATACTCAAAATAGAGCTAAAACAGGCAAAAGTGGACTTTCTGCTCCACTGAATCCATAGCAAACATAGACAGTGAGGGGAATGATGCACTCCTGAACCAAAGCAACAGTTGGTACAATCCTTGGTAAGATGGAATGACGGATATGATGGATTAATTGAAGAAGAGAAAAAATATGTATGGTTTACTGATGGGAGAGCAAAATATTTGGACCACAGTAGACATTGGAAAGTGGTAGCCTATAACCAACGAAATAGGTGGTATTTGGAAAGTTCTGGTAGAGGTGGAAGTAGTCAGTATGCTGAATTTATGGCAGTACATCAATCCATTATAACAGAACAAGAATAATCCAAAATAACAGTGTCATATATTCACTGATTCATGAGTGATAGCTAATCGGTTAGCTAAATGGATGTCCATGTGGAAAGATCAAAAATGGAAAAATCACGGCAAACAAATCTGGGGCAAAGAATTATGGAAAGATATATGGAGCATTTCTTTAGTGACTAATTTGTCAGTTTTTCATGTGGATGCGGAAGTAGCCCTGATTATGCCAGAATATGAGTACAGTGCACATGCTGATTGACTAGCAAAGATTGCTACTGAACACATTGACCCTACACTTATACCAACTGATGATCCAGTACTAGAAAAATGGGTCCATCAAATGGCTGGTCATTTAGGAGTCCAGCTGCAGACTGGTGGGCACAAAATCAAGGTATTAGTATCTTATATTCATTGTTAAAACAGGTAGAAGAGGAATGTCATATATGTTAGCTGGAAAAGGAACAACCTGTTCTTCCAGTAGTAACTGCAGAAATAGCAAGGGGAGAGGACCAAGCCCAAATTTGGTGAATAGATTATATCGGTCATTTTCCCCAAGATAAAGGATGAAAATTTATATGTACTTGTGTTGATGCCTCTTTAGGTGCACTAATGGCTTTTCCTTATGAGAATGCAACCCAGAAAAGCAGGTGTAAAATTCTAGACCTTATAAGTCTTTATTATGGAACCCCAACACAGATTCAAAGTGACAGCATGTCACATTTCAAGGGTAATTGAATGAAATGATATTGTATATTAAACAATATAGAATGGATATATCATATGCCATATTGCCCAGAAGCATCTGGGTTAATAGAAAGAATGATTGGATTATTGAAAGAGCAGGTAAGGAAGCTAAGTTCTAGTAATTCATATCAACATTGGAAGGATAATTTTTTCATGGCTTTACATAATTTGAAAAATAGACCATTGGGAGGAAACACACATGTAGCCAGAGTGATGACCCCAAATCTGCAAATTATAAAGCAATGAACACAGAAGATCCCAAATATTGAGTACTGGACTGTGAGGCAAGATGTCCCAGCACCATATCCAGGAACACCTGGTTTGGAAGGATATGATTTGCATTTTTAAAAGACTTTTGGTTGGATAGAAAAGAAATAAGAAAAATCTCCACTGGAATATGTATGTGAATTCCTAAAAATCATTTTGGATAGATATTGCCTAATCAGGCTTGAGGAATACATGGTTTGACTGGAGCAATGCATTCTAATTATCAAGGAGAAATTACTGTGACATTCCAAAATTGAGGTGAAAAACCTATGCAGTTTTGTAAAAATGATGGAATAGTTCAAGTGATAATTATTCCTTGTGAAATAATACCACTTGAAAAACTGTTCCTCATTCTGAAATAACTATCAGAAGAACTAAAGTGTTTGATTTTACTGATAGAATAAAATTTGCTGCTAAAGTATGAGTAAATGGGAGCCAAACATCGTTCCAAAGGCTGAAGAAATTATAGCACACAGGAAGGATTATACTGTAACTGTTGTTTATTCAGAAAAGATTGACACCATAATGTCCCCTTAAATGATATATTCTACTATGAATGAGACTGTGTTAGTGGGTCCATGGACTCCAGAAACATGGCTGATCCTGTTTCTAGTTATTGTCTCCTTGTTTCTTCTTGACGTTTTGTCTGTTCCCTTTGTCTACTAGATTTGTTTCCTACAGGCTTGGTAGCCTCCACTTGTAGATGCCAGAATGCTTAATTCCGTTGTCAACCATGTCTAAAACTGTGATGTGTCATTCCTGGAATTGGCATCAACGACACTGCCAGATAAAGAACTGACCTCTTGAATGGGACCTCTTTTGACAGGGACAGTTCTACGTCCTACTTGAGCAGGAAGTACCCATAGAAGAAGAACACTTTGCCCCTTACCCCAAGATACTGGGTCCTATTTGTGTGAGGGGGTATGATGAGGTGCTTGTCTTCAATCTCCATCCTGAAGTATTGTTTTCTGTGTTTAGTGTGTGTTATCCCTGTTATATTGCTGTAAAATTCTATTGACACCAGTTACCCCTAAACTTCCATCGACCTGTGTAAGGGACATGGAAGATCTTAGTGCTGACTGTAATGGTAATGGTAATTTGAGGATCTTTCCTGCCCCTTAATAGGCCAAATATAATCACATTGAGCCCACAGGAGAAGGACCTTGCTGAAAGGATGGAACAGGAAGGGTAGAGCAGGAAGGAGCAGGAGAGAGACAGAACAGAGCTGGAAGCAAGCAGCATGCAGGTAGAACAGTTAGTGTGAGTGAGAAAGGGGCATTTTTTGCTTAAGGGAGCTTGTTTTGTTTTGAAGGACTGATGGGGGGAAGTTTGGGAATGTTGGTACTCACTGCAATGGTCGTGTACCAACTGCTTGGTTGCTATGATGGATTTGATTTTCTGGTACTGGGATTTGATTTTCTAGTATCTGAATAACTGTTTTGGTTCTGTTTTCCATGTGGAGAGTCTGTTACATTTTGTGATTCACAATTACACCAAGATATTCATAGCTACCATGGGCATTATGAATATTGCATTGGCATTATAGACCCACTAGCAAAATTGGAACCTATATCCTCCAGAAAACAAATAAGTCCATAGCTCCCAGGACACCTCAGTGATTGATCAGAGGCCGGCATAGCCTCAAAACTCTAAATCCAGTGGCAGTGAGATCAGAGGACAGGTAAAAATGGTGATCCCCTTATCCCTCCCTAAAGGAAAAAAATTCACAGCATATTAGAAAAGTTTGACCCTGAATACAATTAATGAGCCAATGCTAGAAAGATCTTTTTGTTAAGAACAGCAAAAAGAAAATGATTTTGTTTGCCTATTTTTTTTTCTTTTTAGGGAAAGAGAAGAGCACATAAGGAGTAAGATAAATTCTTGGGGCTTGGTATTATGATAATTCCAGATGGAGAGAAGATTCACTGGCTTAATATTTTTGCTTAATTGTTTCTCTTTCTTGGGGAATTACTTTTGAAAAGGAAAAAGTTATGATGAAAATGACTAATAGGTAGATAAACCCTATGAAAAAAAGAGTGGGTGTGAAAATATTTAGCTTCTGTTATGAATTTAAGTTGCCAGGACCACGGAAAATATATCTTAGTGTACAAAAAAAAGTTCATTGGTATAGTGAATAGAGTGTGGGACATGGAAATCAAGACACCTGAGCCTCATCTGTAAAATGAGGAAATTAGACTCCTGGGACAGTAAGGTGACTTAAAAACATTAATTAATTAATTTATGAACTTTAAGATGGATTAAGTTATCCCCTTTGATATTTGAATATTTGTGGTCATTGGAAGAGGTATTACACATCTAAAAGTGAACAATATTGTCTAAATTGTTAGAGCAGAGGAAAGTAGAGGGCATTAACTTTAATTGACATAAAAATTCAAAAGTTGATTATTCAAGGAATGATCAGGAAGAATGTAGGAAAGGTAGCAGTGACAACAATAAAAATTGAGGGATTCTCTAGGCTGTAGTATCAAAATTCAGAAAGGTCATAATATAATTGCAAATTAAGTCAAATTCAATATGATGTCATTTTAAAGGGTAAAATGTAAAGCCTCATATTGGGGCTCCAGAAATCAGCTTTTCAAGTACAAGGCATAGATGAGTTGATAAAACAGCATTTAATGTGAATGGGTATCTGGGGCAGGAATCTCTGAAGTTTTAGTCAATTAATTACACATTGAGACAGTCAAGAGTTGAATGAGCACTCATGAATTTTGTGTGATTCTACATTGCAAGGATATTAAGATAATATCCAAAATAAGGCCAGAGACAATTAAAAAGTTATTGGTTTACCTGAAAGCCATGACCAAAAAAAGAATTTGGAAAGCATCCTTCAAGAAATTCTCAAAGAAAATTGCCCTGATGTTTTAGAATCAGAGAGCAAAATAGAACTTGAAAGAATTCACCAATCACCTCTTCAAAAAGATCCCCAAAAGAAAATTCCTAGAAATGTTATTGCCAGGTTACAGAACTCCCAGTTAAAGCAGAAAATATTACAGGCTGACAAGAGAAAACAATTTGAATACTGTAGAAACACCATTAGGATAACCCAGGATCTGGCAGCTTCTACACTGAGGGATTGAAGGGCCTGGAATATGATATTTCAAAGACCAAGGGAGCTGGGATTAAAACCAAGAATCACCTACCCAGAAAAATTGAGTATAATGTTCCAAGAGAAAATATGGTCATTCAATGAGGTGGAGGACTTTCAAGCATTCTTGCTC
>CM053596.1:65856695-65882494 GCA_028646575.1 Pseudocheirus occidentalis
AGAGGGTATAGGATGAATTGAATATGAAGGGATGATACTTTAAAAGGTGAAATTCTGAGGTGGGAGAGGACTAGAATGAGAGGAGACAGGGAGAGACAAAATGGGGTTAATCATCCCATATAGAAGAGGCAAGGGATAACTGTTACATCTTTACTCTCCTCTACTCTCATTGAATCTGGCTTGGGGAAGGAATGACATAAACTCTAAACTGGGTATCATGCCACACAAGAGAGTGGGGGGCATGGGGATGAGAGGTGTGATGACAGAGGGGAGGGCAGGGTCTGGGGGAGGGATGCTGGAATCACACACTTCAATAAAGGAACAGGGACAGGGTAGAGAGTGGAACAAGGGGGGCAAGATAGGAAGGAGGGACATATGATCAGACTGTCACAATACGTCCACTGTGAAGATGTCCTGTGTAATTACACATGCACTGCCTATATTGAATTACTTGTCTTTCCAGTGGGGGTGGGTGACAGGGGAGGAACCGAGAGAATCTAGCATCTAAAGCTCTGCAATACATGCAACTGGGAATTAAGATGTGCGGGGGCTGGGGTAGGGAGACCCTCCCTGCCCTTCCAGAAAGTTAGAGAGCAGATTGGGGGAAGGGCTTTACAGTGGGATCGCTGTTTTGGGGGTTGAGGTAGTGGAAAGACGGGGAGAAAATTTGTAACTCAGAAATATCATGTAAGTGAATGATGTAGACAAGAAAACAAATAAAAAATTTATATTAAAAAATAAGGCCAGTGATATTACAAGTACATAAACTGTCCTGTTATGAACTATTCTGTGCTGTTGCTTCATTTATTAGCTCTTCATTTCAGGAAGGATGTTTCTAAGCAAGATTTTCTACACATGAATGACCAGGAGAGTTCAAAGACTTAAGTCTCTATTGTAAGAGAATCAAATGAATAATTGGTTAGTATTTAGCCTGGGAATGAGTTGACTTACAGGATACTAGGATACATGTCCTTAGGCACTTTAAGAATTTTTTTGGGGGGAACTGCATTTCTTTTGCTTGTTTCTACAGGGTAGAATTTGGGGTATGGGACAGAAGTTATCAAGACACTGTTTTCAGACTGATATAAAGGAATATTTCTAAACAATTACAGAAACAGCAAAGAATGGACTTCTTTGGAATGAGGTGGGTTTTACCTAAATGGAATTCCTCACAGAAAGCCTAGAGACATCTTCTTAGGTAGAATCCTGTAGAAGGAAATGGTTTTCAGGTCTCTACCAATTTTCAAATTATATGATTCTGTGAATTTAACAACTGAATAGAGTCAATCATTTACCAAAGGTTTGATGCAAAGAAACAAATTGTTTTCACCTTAACCATAAGTCTGCCTTAAGAACAAACAGAATGGGTCTTCTTCAGCTTGCTTACCTGTGACTTCAGAATTATTTTCTGCCTCCTGTGCATGCATAATTCTCTGGCTTAATTAGAATAAATAAGAATTTATAGCACTTGTACAACCTGATTCTGTTTGTTCCTTGGTCAAAATTTGGTAAAGGGATCCCCATTCTGTTCGCATCTGAGCTTTGCATTTTAAAATACACTCACCTTGCTGGTCTCATCTGCTAATGGAGACAACAGGTCTGTGACATCCAGTAAGCCAACAAGAAAACAGAATATGTGTGTTTGCAAACATGTGTGTGCTACCCATGCACTAGCCTGAGTTTAGATAGAAGGACAGAAGAGCAGGGGGCTATTTGTAGGTGTAGCAGATTCTCTGATCTTACCTTCCCCAGAGCTATAATTACCATGTCAAATGTCAGAGACAAGACAGTCTGACAGAGTAGTTAGGATTGTCTCAGACAAAGTTAACTTTCATCCCAGGTGTAAATCATTACCAGAAATTACAGTGGATTCATGAGCAGTCCCCTCAGACTAACTGACAAGCACTGAGAAAGGCTCAACAATTAATCAATGTATCAGCTGGGAGGGAAACTTTCCTGAGCTGATGCAGAAGTCAGGGTCAGATGGGGTCAAAGGCCCAGGGAGAGGCCCAGAACATTGAAGGCCCAGCTGTGAGGGCCTCTGAGCAATGGAGGTAGGGACTTGGGGACAGCAAATTCATTCCCATTCACTTTGATACTGTAAGTAATCTGGGAAAGCAAGGAATAGTTTACCCATCATATTTATGGAGTAGGGAAGACTTTATGACCAAAGAAGGGTTGGAGAACATTATAAAATGCAATATAAATAATCTCAATTACATTAAATTGAAAAGTTTCTGTACAAACAAAGCCAATGTAACCAAGATTAAGAGGGAAGTAGGAAACTGGGAAAGAATGTTTATAACCAGTGTATCTTATAGAGGCTTCATTTCTAAAATATCCAGGGAATTAAGTAAAATCTATAAGAATACAAGTCATTTCCCAATTGATAAATGGTCAAAGGATATGAACAGGCAATTTTCAGAGGCAGAAATTAAAGATATCTATAAGCATATGAAAAAAATGCTCTAAATCACTATTGTTTTGAGAAACGCAAATCAAAACAACTTTGAGGTACCACATCTCTCCACCCATATTGACTAAAATGACAAAAGAGGAAATGACAAATGTTAGAGAGGTTGTGGAAAAATTGGAACACTAATGCATTGTTGGTGAAGCTGTGAATTGATACAACTCTTCTGGAGAGCAATCTGGAACTATGCCCAAAGGGCTATAAATAATTGCATACCCTTTGACCCAGTGACCCATTAATACCACTTCTGTGGTTGTATCCCAAAGAAATCATAGAAGTGGAAGGAAGACTCATATGTACAAAAATATTTATTGTAGCTCTCTGTGGTGGCAAAAAACTGGAAATTAAGGGATGCCCATCAATTGGGGAATGGCTAAACATGTTGTGGTATATGAACAATGAGATTTTAAGAAATAGAAATAATCAAAATAAACACAAGCAAAGACATGAAACAGGTATTCTAGTTTGAATATTACATAATTACATATTTGCACATTTATATATGCAAGTAATATATGACTGGAAAAAATAACTCTAGTAAAGCAGCTTGATATAAAATGAACCCTGAAAAAAATCAGTATTTTTATATTATGAAAAAATGGCAGTAGAAAGTGGTAGCCAAAGAATTCTATCAAAATAGTTAGAAATTATATAAAATATTAAGTACTCCAGCTACAAAAACTAATCAATTGAATTGTATAAATAAACATAGAAAACACTTTTTTACAGAAATAAAGACAAATATATAAACATATGTTTGGAGAAATGCCAACTCTGCATTCTTGGTGTGATTATATAAAAATGCTAAGTATTAAAATTCATTTATAAATTCTCTGAATTACCACTTAACCAAAAGGTGTGAGAAAAAAGATGTAAAGAAAAACAAAATCTCAAAGGAAATAATACGAATAAATGTGGGTATATTGACAATGCCGTCTTCTTCTGAGTTTGTGTTCTCATCTTCCCTGTGGCTATAATAAGAATCTGTAGTCTTTGTTTTTCTATGTTGCTTTTTCTCGTGTTGCTTGCCTTTTCCCTGGTTTTTAAAGTTCATCTGTGTTTCTGGGGCACAGAGGGCACTATCCCATGCTTCTTGTACTGGGGACTAGTGGCCTGGCTATTGGTTTTGTGTTCTGGGACCTCAGGTACTGGCAGCTAGAGACTGTAGAGGCTGCAGCTTAGCTGGTGCTGAGATGGAGCTGGTGGTGGTAGCTGGAGTATACAGAGGCCAGGTGGGATTTTTCTGCATTTCCTGTGATCACACTGAATCTCCCAAGGTGGGGTGAAGGGGAGGAGGTGGTTTGGTCTCTGGGGGTCACCTCCTCACCCCTGGTTGTCCTATAATATGAATAGACTCAGGTACTGGTAGACACCTGTCCACTGGACCAAATGGTGGTTCTCTGCCCTGTTGTTTGCCAGTTTCCCTGGCTGTGCCAAAGCATGAGAGGTTCCTGGTATTGCTTCTTGCCTACCCCATGATCCTGGGGCTCAGGATCTCCCACTGGTCTGCTGAGGTGGGGCTTGCTATTGGCTTATCAGCATACTTCCTGCCCTGTAATGGTCTCCTACAACCACAACTAGAGGGACCTTTACCATTAATCACTCTAGGCACATGAGGTAAAAGACTCCTGTACCCCATCTTTCTGCTGGCTCCACTCTTTTAGGATTTTTCCTGTGGAAGTATTTTCTGGGGATTTCAAGGTAAATAAGGGAGGGTGAGAGTGACTTAATGCTTACTCTACCATCTTGCCTCTAAGAGCTCCCTACTTATTATTTTTTAAAAAGGTCCATTTATTCCTATGCCCTCTACTGCGTTTTTTTAATGAGTGGGTGTTATATTTTGTATAAAGCTTCACTTATTGAAATAATCATATAATTTCTGTTTGTTTGTTATTGATATGGTCAATTATGCTGTCATATTTCCCAATGAACTATTGCTGAATTCCTGGTATATATCCTTTCTGGTCACAGCATGTGATCCTTGTGATATATGGCCATCATATACTTGCTACTATTTTTTTTAATGTTTGCAATAATATTCCTTAGGGGAATTGGTCTACCATTTTCCTCCTCTGGTTTTGATCTTCCTGGTATAGATATCAACACAATATTTTTCTAGCTAAAGGAATTTCCATGACACTTCATTGTCCCATTTTTCCAAACAGTTTATATGCTATTGGAATTTTATCATATTGAAGCTAAGTCCCAAGCTACTAATGCTGGGGTGTCAAGGGATCACGGTTGGCCTGCACAGAGGACTCGTTGCTGAATTATGCAGGAAAGTCTACACCATTGCTACTGGCTTTTTGTGGGACTTGGAACATCACTGTTGGCTTGCTGGGTTATTGATTGCTGTTGCCTTACCTGGGTGCCACCTGCGCTAGACTAATGGAAATTTGTTTCACCCCATTATTTTTTGGTTCTGCTACTCCAGAATTTATTTTGCAGTGTTATTTTGTAGTTGCTTCAAGGTGAAATTGAGAGAGTTCAGGTGAGTTCCTGCTTTAATCTATCATCTTGGAACAGCCCTTGCCACAGTTCACATTATGACTCATACATTCTTACTATTACATCCACGTAACAACTTGGAAGAATTTCTGTCAACTAAAATTTCCCTGGGCCATTATTTGAGATAAATTTCATCTCTATGACTGAAGAATATTGACTGTAGGAAAGTTTTACCAGAGTCCATATGCTTTATTTTGGTAAATATCTAGGGAAGAGAGGAAATGGAAAGGGCTGGCAGAAGAGAAAGGTATGATTGGTTGAAGTACACAAAATGGGAGAATATGAAGGGTGCTGGAGACTTCATAGTTACATGTTATAAGAACACAAGAAACTAGGCCTTGAATAGTACAGAATCCTTAGTTCTTTAGCACTAATAATCAAACAGACAATGTAAGGTCTTGTATAGGGTTTGTAGAGAGGGCATTCTCCTGTGTTATATCAGATTGATAAAGTGATGTTGGTGACAGAAAGGTGCTGAGTGTTGTGCTGAGAAATAGTAGAATTTGGCAGATAGAAATGATTACCAGAGTTCCATGACTTTAACTGAAGTGATGAATCCATCAACATTAACACCATAAGATGTCAAGTTAACACAAACAGGCAGATTTAGTTCATGTCTGTGGCATAATTTTCTACTTAAGAATAATGATCCCCTCAAGATTCCTCTCCTTCAAGACATGGGCAGTGCTTACTGTTCATAGGTCACAGTGCTAGGTCCTGGGGGCTATATCTATGAAATGTCACAAAATGGATAATTTTATTGAACTTAAAGCAGTACTCAACTGAAAAGTCGGTTTAGAAGGTATGTAAATGTTAATTAAATTCTCAGGTTCTAGCAAGGTTGTGCAATCAGGTGATGCTAAGAACAGGGAGTGGTATGAAATTTGAAAGTGATCCATGTCACAATGTCATGAACCAGGAAGTTGGAAAGATTTGTCACCTCTTTATGCACATATTTGGCTGCTGCCAGAGGTCTTACAAGGAGTGGTTTTTTTAAAAAATCTCCTTCATTATAGAGTTCTTATTAACCCCTTTCCTGACCCTCTGATCACCCTGTTTGTCTACTTCTCTACATGTTTGTCTCACTGAGGTAAGTCTATAGTGTTGTATTTGATATTGTCTTTTTCTTAGTGAGTTTACCTTCTCCTTTCCTTAAAAAAGGTGGGGGGGGGGGACAAAGAAAGCCAATTCCTCTTTTTGCTTCCAAAAAGACACCTGTGGCAAAGAAATCTACAACTTAGGATTTGTAGGATGATAAGGTCAAAGATTTAAGGGAGAGACCTTAGGGAAGTTGTCATGGGTCCACTCAAGGTCCAGCCTGAGGTATGTGGAGATGTGGGTGACAGGAAAAAAAATGACCAGGGCATAGCTCAGGAAAGAACCATGAACTCTATTTAATGATTATAAAAGTTTATTGTTTTGCTGTTCAGTGGGCAGGAGGACTTAGGAAGCCTGCCAAAGTGCAGGAATTCGAAATACAGATTATATATAGCCATAATAACATAAATCAGGTATCAGTTATGCTAACTAGCTGAATAAGGGAGGGGTTAAGGAGTGGTCAGTGCTTAAAGGGACACACACTTTTCATATCTACTGTGCAGGCATACTGCCCATAATTCACTGGGAAAAAGCCGGCGGGGGTGGGGGGGACTATCAGGAGGTATGGTTTTTGCCTTGAAACATCACCAAAGTCATATAGCAGTCAATTCTGACTGAGAGGGGCCCAGTCTGTTACCCATCAGTGTCCTGTTTGACAAGATGAATGTTGGAAGCTAGACTAATTGGGCATCCAGGATGTGCCTAATTGGAGAGGAGTTAGCCTACTGATAGTGCATTGAAAGATTCATAGGTATGGCTGGCCACTATAACAAGAAAGTCATTTCTCTAATTTCTTATAGATGGTTGGGTGAAAGATTCATAGGTATGGCTTGTTATTGTAACAAGCAGGGTTAATGGCAGCTAAGTAGAGGGCTGCTCAGGGAAGAGGCAGAGTTAGTGGTTTTATGGCTGGGGGAGATGTAGCTTTACAACTGAAGTTGCAACTGGATGTTACAAACATAGACGCCTTAACACTCCATCAACTGGGCTGATAATCCAATAAGAGACTTGTCTTTTTTAAGTATCTGAAATTGGGGGACAAAAGGCTTGGCTGCAGTCAGGGTCTCAGACAGAAATCTTTTGAGTGCAACTTTAGGGAATCTTTAGGGAGCTGGCCTTATGTTAATCCACTAGGTAAGTCACCTAAAGGCCCTTATCAGAACACACTGTGTAAGGCTTGACTTCAGCTGCATCAGGAAGTAGTTTGATCCCCTCATTTTACAGATATGGGAACTGAGGCTCAAGGGTGAAAAGACATGTTTATAAAACAAACAAAAACCATCCCCCAAAAACAGAAAGATAAAAGTACAACTTTGGATAGATAACAACTAAGGTAACCTACAGGAAGCTGGAAAATCCTCAGGGGTGTGTGTGTGTGTGTGTGTGTGTGTGTGTGTGTGTGTGTGTGTGTGTGTGTGTGTGTGTGTGTCTAAGGGGCAATGTGCCTTGCTGAAGATGTCTACTAAATTCATAATCCTGACAATGTACATGGCATTCTCCTGGAATTATCTGGTCCTATGGTATCTGTCTCAAGCTTGTTCTTCCATTCATGGCAGGCTTCCTAAAACTTTTAAAAATATAGATATGACTATGGCTATTTTAAAAATTTAGATATTTTTCTATTGGTTTATGCTCCTGAATACAACAAAATAAGATTGGAGCATTCTGTTTTGTTGTTGTTCAGTTGTTTCAGTCCTGTCCAACATCTGACCCAATTTGGCATTTTCTTGGAAAGTTTTGCTGTCTCTTTCTCCATCTCATTTTACAGATGAGGAAACTGAGGTAAGCAAGATTAAGTGACTGCTCAGGGTCACACAGCTAGTAAGTGTTTGACTCAAGATTTCTCTTCCAGACGCCAGGCCTGGTGCTCTATTCACTGTTCCACCTAGCTGCCTGCAAGGTGTTATTGTCTTATTTGATAAATGCAACTTTAATTAGCTCCAAGTTCCAAGAAGGCATTCTGAAATAATTCAATGAAAATTACTTCTATAACCACAGAAAATGAATGTTGAAAACTAAAAAGAAATAATTTAACTAAAACATAATACAGCACCACAGAGGCCTATCCTGATGGATCAAATACATAGTTTTGCTACCTGTACCACCCAATGGGTACTTCTGCTGGTACCCTCCACTCTTCCCCCACCTTCATGCCTCCGGTGATGGATTTTTTTCTTCCTAGATTGTAGATGGAAGAAGTGTTTCTGCCCATAGTTGCAGGGGCATGTGCAGATGTTATGCCCCAAGGCCCCAAGGTGTAACCAGGAAGGAGTGTCTACTTTCCACACACCTACAAGCACTTACTTGGAAGCTCATCTATACCCAGGCACAGTAGAAGACTCATAATAAAAAAGTAGATAATGTAGTCAGCTTGGGAGATGGGAGGATAAGTGATTCATGTGCAACAGTGTAAAACTGGCTACATGTATAGGTAAGAGTTTTCATCCCCCCTCAAATGGGTAGTGATTGGGCAGATAATTTCTCCTCTTTTAACCTCAGTTTAGACATCTATAAATTAGGGATAATAATGCTGACAGAAATATCTCCCTCAGAGGGTTTCTCTGGGAAAAGGGTTTGGTAAACTTTAAAGTGGGCAGCTAGATGGTGCATCAGTTAGAATACTAGGTCTGGATTCAGAAAGACTCATCTTTCTGAGTTAAAATCTGGCCTTGAATACTTATTGATGTGTGATCCTGGAAAAGTCACTTAACCCTGTTTGTCTCAGTTTTCTCTTTTGTCAAATGAGCTGGAGAAGGAAAAGGCAAACCACTCTAGTAATTCTGCCAAGAAAACCCCAAATAGAGTCACATTCAGAAACAACTGAACAACACTGAACTTTAAAGCGCCCAAGAGTATTATTTTTGACGAAGCAGGATAAAAACAGCAAGCCTTCGAATTGTGCTTTAAAGTTTGTGGATCATTTTACAAACATCTCATTTTGTCTCACAACAACCCTGGGAGGAAGATGCTATGATTATCTACGTTCTACAAATAATGAAACTGAGGCAGGCAGAGGTAAAAATGACTTGGCTAGGGTCACACAACTAGGACATATTTGAGGCAGAATTTGAAGTCAGATCTCCATGAGTTCATTCTGCTTCATTTATACTGCCTCATGTAGCTGCTTCTAAGCAATATGATATATACGGCTCATCCCATGTACATCTGTACCTCATATGGGTTTAGCAATAGGAAAAAAAACCACAACAGTTGTTCTAGCTTTCCCAATGCCATTTGGCCTTTATAATATAGTTATAATTTTTGAAATCATACTGGGCCCTATTAATTAAATCCATCCAATATTGGAAAGAAATCTGGATTTAAAGTTAGAAGACATGCTTCCAAAGCCTAGCTCTGTCACTCACTTGGCTCAAGTCACTTAAATTCCCTCGGCTCCAGTGCCTCATCTTATGAAATGAGGTCTTTAAACTAGCTGTCCTTCCATCTCCAAATCTATCATCCTATGAAATCCTCTAAATGTTTACTAATGCTAATGTAGAATAGCTGCTGCTAATTCTTGGTTTCTCATAATCTCACTCCCCAAATGTTGGTAGTTTTTTTGTCCTGAAGCATTCAACAGCCTTCAATTTCCTGCCTACTTCATTAATTTTTCTTCTACAAACATCTCTGAACTAGTAGTGACATCATATGTTAATGGCAACCAGGTATGTGCCCCAGACACCTCCCCAGAAAAATTAGCACAGACTCAGATCATATGAAGTGATACGTCAAAAAAGGTTCCAGGTTGTTTAGCAGCAAGAACCCTGGTCTTAGAATTCTGTACATTCATTCTATGACCTTGAACAAGTCACTTAACCTTTTTAAGCATAGCTTTCTCATCTGCAAAATGGGGATAATAATCTCTGCCCTGCCCACTTCATCCAGTTGTTGTAAGGGAAAATGCTTTCAAAAGAATTGTGCACACTCTGCCAACTTAAGGTGTTATTATTGTGTTAGCTGAGGCCCTGCACATAGAGGCATTAGCTTCCCAGTGTAAGGTGTTGCCTTAAAACAGGGGCAGCTAGGTGGTACAGTGAATAGAGCACTGGCTCTGGAATCAGGAGGATGTAAGTTCAAATCCAGCCTCAGACACTTGACACACTTACTAGGCATGTGACTTTGGGCAAGTCTCTTAACCCCAATTGCCCTCCAAAAAGCAAAAAAATTTAAATTAAATAATCATACTTTAGTACAACATAGGAGCTACCATATGGTGGAAGGTCTCCAAGTATGTCACTGGCACCTACTCTTACCTATGCCTTGTACTCAATGCTCTTCCAATGGGCACTACTTAACTGTTTCTCGGGGCTGTCTTAGAATCACTTTCTGATAACTCCTGGATTTAATGTTTTTTACATTAGCCATTTACATTACATTACATTACATTGCACATTTAGAGGAAACCAAACCAATGACAGTAACAACAAATCCACAGAGCATGCACAACACTCTCACTAGGAAGGGCGCATGGGTCAGAGATCTGGGGCCTAGTTTAAGTTATCCAAACTCCAGGCTGTCAACTCCTCCCCTACACAAACACATACCACAAGCCACTGTTTCTCTGTGCACTTTTAGAAAAGGTCAAGTGGTCTCTTAAAGATAATTTCCTACTGAGGCTCCCGTGTTCCATACTTCTTTTCTGTTCTAACTTTTACACTTTTACCAAGGCTCATCTTCATTTCCTAAATGACTTAATTTTCAAATGAACAGTATATGTTCTGAGTTGTCCAGCCTTAGCTACTGAGGTTTCTCCCTGTCCTGAGAGCTCAAGGACTGATGGTTAAGAGACAAAATTGCACAGCAAAAAGAACAAGAGGAGGGGAGAACGGTCTTTACTAGTGAAGTGCTATTTTTGAAGGATGGTTCTTGAATGAAGTTAATAGAAAGAATTCTGGGTTTGGAGAATGGGTGTAAATCCTACATCTCTTATGTAATTTCCCTGACTTTGTTCAAGTAACTTTACTTTCCCAAGGCCAGTTACAGAGTTTAGGAATTTAGGATAGTAGTTTTTGAACTGGAAGGAATCTTAGTGATTATCTGATCTAACTCTTTCATTTTACAGAGAAGGAAAGTGCAGAGAGATTAAGAAGCTCAGAGTCACACAGAGATACAAAATGAAATTGCACCCAGGTGGTCTGATTTTAAATACATACATATGTGTATATATACACACACACACACACACACACACACACACACACACACACATACATAAATATGTATATATATGGTACAAAAGAAAACACGATGAGTGAAAAGAATATATATATATATATTCTTTATATATATTCTTTATATATATTCTTTATATATATTCTTTATATATATATTCTTTATATATATGTTCTTTATATATATATTCTTTATATATATATATATATATTCTTTTCACTCATCCTGTTTTCTCTTTTGTACCATGACACAGTGAAGGAACATTGAGTGGTGCAGTGAACATTGTGTTGGATTTGGAATCAGAGGACCTGGATTGGGATCTCAGGTCTGATCCTTAAACTCTCTGTAACCAAGGGACCTTAATTTCCTCAAGTGCGAAAATTTGAGAATTTTGGACTATTATAAGGTCCCATCTAGCTCCACATTTATGATCCCTTTCAAGGATATTTTCTACACTTTCTCATAGCTATAAATCTAAATTGGTAAGCTTCGGGGAGAGACTTTCCTTGGCAACATTATTTGGTCAGAACCTATGATAGAGAATGAGCATAGACTGTCTTATAAACATCTTCACTCAAGGAGACTAACTTGCTGGGTGCTTAGCTAACTAAAAAGAACCAGAACTAACCCTAAAGTTCAGCAATACTGGCTCAACCCCTGAGAAACTGAGGGATAACATCTCCTATTGCATTTTCTTGCCTCCTCTTTGGAGCATGGCAGACATCAGGGTGTGGGGAAGACCCAACATCTAGGAGCAGCTAGGAACTGTACCTCTCCTTCTAGAAGGAAAGGCAACAGGGGCCTGGGCTTGGCAATGTTCAGTTACTGGAACCTAGATAGGGCTAAATGACACAGAACAAGTGTTTGGCTGGAGTCTGTTTCAAAGTGAAGTGAAGGATTTGTGCTTACAGTTCTCCCCTTGATATGCCTTGCTCTGCAGCAACAGCTCCTTCACTGTGATCTTCACCCGGACCTCTTGATACACCTTCAGTTTTTTTGAGGGAAAGTTAATTAATCAAAGCCTAGGAAAGCCTCCCATGATTAAGTCTCAGATTTGGAGATAGGAGTGGAGAGGGAGGGAGATTCTAAACAGGATATCAGATGTATAAAAAGTATGAGTGTTTAGGCCATAGGTAAAGGGTTAAAGGTTAAACCATACTCTTAGGCTAGGCAAGCTAAAGGGAGGTTAGTTTTTGCAACTAGAGTCAATGTGATCAGGTAGGCCACAGTAGAATCAAACCAAACAAAAGCAGATGGGTATCTTCAGCCATCCTTTCTCCTCTCCTTTCAGCCATACCTTCCCCTCCCCACCCCCCAAGCAAATTTCTCCTCTAAACCAGCCACCTTTTCTGTACAATGAGGGTTTGGCTCTCATCAAGGACCCTACAACCGTCTTTCAGAAGTGGGAGCCCCAGGAGAGCTGCCCTGGCACGAGGCAGGACCTTACTTTCCAGCCATCTCCGGCATGCAATGACTGCTTTCTCCTTTTCTGTCCTTCCCAGGCAAAACAGAGTCCCAGAACTCTAGGACCCCTTGACCTTTTTCCCCAGAGGAGCAGCCCCAGGTTACCCAACATACTGTGGAAACAGCTGGGACTGTGGCTAGATGCTGCAGCTGCAGGTAACTCAGCTTTGAGGCAGGCTCCTGTGGTGGGAGAGAAAGAGAATATGCAACATTTTTAAAGTTTCACAAACCCTCTGGCTGAACTAACACCACCCACCCCACTCCCCCCAGCTGGAGACAAAAGCAATTAATGTTTTATATCTTCGGGTATAGGTTTGAATGTCCCCTTTCATGCAAAGTATTTAAAACCTCTAGAAACCCATGATTTGGCAGTCAATGGTTGCTCAGTACTTTCAATTTGAATATTCAAAAGCTTAACAAAATGGACTATCTTCTGCAGAAATCCTGCACACAGAAACCCCATGGAGGGTTGGGAGAAAGAGGGTGACATTCTTGAGGGTCCTGGACCCTGCTTTTACTTAATTTTGAGTGTTTTGCCCACCCTCCCGCAAATAGAGCAGATGTCCCCAAAGATGCTTTATATTTCTGCCTAGGAGACAGGACTTGGGCCCCAAGTGTTCTAGTCTGCTGTATAGCCTAGCAGGAGCAGCTTTCTAGAGGACTGCTGCTCTGAACAGCTTTAAAGGCTCTGATTACAAAGTATAGTGAACTCTCTATTCAATAACAAATCAGAGCAAAACATTCACAGAAAATCAAGGTACAGCATTCACATTATTACAACTTATCACAGAAAATAAAAATACAGCATTTAACATGTCACAACTCAACAGCTTATCACTAAAATGGCCACATAGTTTTCACCAAAGTGGTAACATAGTTTTTAACTAAGTACAATCATTTAGTAACTCAATCATTCAATGGTTCTCTTTTAAACAACGTGCATTGATTTAAACAATCACTTAGTTAAGTCCTTAATTGAATCAGTCTTAAGAAGGAGAGTCTCCTTAATTCCTTGCTCACTCGTCCTGGCCTCCTTCAGGGACACAAAGTACAATAGTCAAAGTTCTCCACCCATGGAGTTCAATTGAGTTACAATATCAGTCACTACTCAGTACTCTCTTAAGGGATAGTGGAAAATACACAGGCCATCCACCCCTAGGTCACAAGTAAGTTATAATTTTATCAGTCAATACTCAGTATCCACAAAGGATTTTTTCATTTTGACCCAAGGTAGGCTCTCAGATTCCCTGGTTCTCCTTCCATGGTCCTGGCCCCTACCTGAATTCACTGAACTGTGACCTGGGTTCAAAGTTAGACAGTTCCCAGGTCCTTGTCCAGGTTTCCATGCAGTTCCTGTTCCACACTGAAGCTCACAGTGTCCAGTCCACCTTAAATCCTTCACAGTCTCTATTCCTGGGAAGTCAAGGCTTAACAAAGCCACAAACAGAGTACCTACAACACAGTCACGCTTCCTCTGGCAGCTCCAGACTGGCCCTTGGAAGTCTTCAGCAGAAGTTACAAAAAAAAAGATCTCAGCAAAAGTTCAAGTTTTGCATTCTCATCTCAGTTCTTCTCAATTCTCAGTTCAGTCTTCAGTCCAGTAGCAGCTGCTGTGCCTCCACAATGCTTATCCTGAAGTGGCCAGGAACCAGTTAAGTAGAAACTTTATGAACTCAAGATGAACTTGAGATAGGAGTCAGTGGACCAGCCTGGGAACTGGTATGGGAACTGGCTAGGATAATTGTTCTTTTTCTTCATTTTTCTTCTCCATCTTGCTTGGTCATCATGCCCTGTAATCATAATCTGGCCGGCTTTACCCATGAAGGGTAAAAAAGGAATTTTTCCAAGATGGTGGCATAGAAGCAGCAAAGTTTCACAGCTCCCACATAGCCACTTTAAATAGCCAGAAAATATGACTCTAAACAAATTTTAGGGTTCTAAAACTCATAAAAATACAGAAAACACATCTCTTGCTGAAGGCAGCTCAGCACAAAGAGCTCATCACAGCAGGCTGGGAGCCTAAACCAGCCCTGCCTGAAACTCCAGCCTGGCCCCAGGGCAGTCAGGAGGAGCCACAGCTGGAGTCTTCAGGAGAGCAGATCATCAGCAGTTGAGGCAATTTGCAGACTTATCAAGCCAGAAGAAATAAGGCTAAGAGAAAGGTCAGTGGAATTCAGCTTAATTTGGGGAGAAAATTGGTCTGGCCAAACTTCCCAGGGCAAGGAAGCAGCAGAAGCAGCAGTAACTGCAAAAATGGAGACAATTGCCTCCACAGGGCTGCTTCAGAGTTCCCTGACTGTAGACTGAAGGGGGGGGCTCAAGTGATTGATTAGAGGCCAAGTGCTCTTGTGTTGAGCAACCTGGATCCGGATTGTGATCTTGGTGGTGGTCCTGGGGTACTCTGTCAGTGAGCCAAAGCTGGTGGAGGCTGCAGCACGCTCCCCAGTAACTCCAGCAGCTGTGAAAACCCCAGCCATTTGGGACAGAGCTTTCCCCCCTGGAAGCAGAGTTCCACAGAGCTAAAAAATCAAGCAATTAATTGACTGGCTAAAATGAGCAGGAAAATGAAGCAAAGTAAGAACAGCAATCAAACCCTAGAATCCTTTTTGGGGGACAAAAAGGATCAAGGCATGGGATGGGAGGAAGACAACACAGCCAGAACTCCCACACCAAAAGCTTCCAAGAAACATGAAGCTTGCCTACAATCCATAGATGGGCTTAAAAAGGACTTTGAAAACCAAATAAAAGAAGTGGAGGAAGAATTGGGAAGAGAAATGAGAAAGATGAAAGAAAATCATGAAAAGAGAGTCAACAACTTGACTGAAGAAAACAACACCTTAAAGAACAAATTAATTCAAATGGCAAAAGAGGCCCAAAAAGCCAATGAGGAGAATGCCTTAAAAAGTTGAATTTGCCAGATGGAAAAAGAATCTCAAAAGCATTCCGAATAAAATAATTCCTTCAAAATTAGAGTGGAGCAAATGGAAACAAATGACTTTATGAGAAACCCAGATACTATTAAACAGTTACAAACAAATGGAAAAAAAGAAAAGGAATTTTTCCTACCTATTCCTGAGTCTACTGATACTGCATGGTTGGATATCTGTGGCTTTAATTGAATTTACACAGAGCCAAGGATGTTTTATCCTGTCATATTTGGAATATCATATGTCCCCTGTTCCTTTTCCTTCTATGGCAAGTTCCTATGATCAGAGCAAGTGGTCAGTAAAAGATATGAACCATCTTGTTCTGTGATTAACAAATATAAAGGATGGCTGGGATTTGGAAGGATAGACAAAGGTTTGATTAGAAAATGTGAAAGGCAGATCCAAGCTCTTCCTATCTCCAGGTAGTTGCAATTTTATTTTCAGAAAGCAGAAAGATTTGTAACTTGATTCTAAGAACTATAAAATTGAGCTGGCTTTCAAAAATTTCTCTATCATGGAAACTCAAGCCTTAAGCATGATTGGTAATATGATCAAAAGTTTGGATTTTTAATGTACTTTTATAACTCTTTGTGAGTTTTTATTGTAATGTTTGTGCCTAGCTCTGTGTGATTAGGAAACTGAACTCTTTGTGATACTGTGTGGACCTAGCCTTGTGTGATTGGGAAACTGAACCATTTCAATGAACCTTTGGTATTAAATAATGTTTCTGTGAGCCCCTGTCAGGCTCAACTAACTACTCCAGCTTAGGAATACCCCTGCTCCTGATTAAACATCTGAGCCAAGGGACCTGATAAAGATGACATCAGATGTAGACAGCTTTTCCAAGAATCTAAACCAGGCCTGCACAAGAACTGCTTTAGCTTATTGTTTTGCATTCTCATTGTGCTACCTTGACCCGCCCCTCCCTTTACTGTAGAAAAGAGAAAGCTGGTTTCAGTGACCACAGTGCATGACCAAGTTAATGATTCTCATGAGAACAGAATATAGCCTGGATACCCAGGACTGAGAACAATGAAGTGTTGAGAGTCACAGTTGGTTATTAGCTAACAAGGAAGACTGAAGGGTCCTCTCGCTTGGAGGCAAATAGCCAAAATGGGCTGGATGGTTTGAAAAGTCTTGTGTGACAACTTCTGTAGGTCTTCAAAGTTTTCAATTGAAGTATTGCTAAATTAATGTAGCTATTCCATGAACTAAGCAAAAGTTAATATTTGTAATTGCATGTATATTCAAAAGATTCAATTTCTGAAGTATTTCTTTCTTCCAAAGTGAATATGATCAGAGGATAGACAAGCTTTGTGAAACATGAATGTATGTCTACTATTAGTTGTGAGTTTCAAGTCAGGAACCTCCTTTGTTTAAGGCAATACAGTTATGTTTAGTGAAGGAAAGTTAATTAGTCTGAGTAATGGATTATCTACTTCATAATCACTCTACTTCTGGTCATTTTCCCCCAATCTCTTTTGGCTCTTGTTTGTTTAATCTCTTTGCCAGATTTATATCTCCTAGGCTCAGTGCATTGACGGCTTGGGCTGATTACCAACCACTGCCTGAAGTTACCCAACACCCCTTGGATCTGGCATCTGCCAAGTTCTGTACATTGAGTGAAGCCCCCACCTCTTGAATGATGGACCCCTGTGAGGCAGGGACAGCTCTACATCTTTTCTCAGAGTGAAGCAGCCTGAGACTGAGATCTTTGTCCTTAGTCCTTAATTAATTTTGAGTCCCATCTGTTTAAGGGGGGAATTATGGGGTGCTGGGGTGCGTTTGGCAAAGGGCATGGGTTCCCATTTAATAAGAGCCCTCAGACCCTGACCCAGACTTTGAATTGTTAGTTCTTTGAAAGGAGCCAAAGTATTGCCCAGAGTCCACATCCTTTCCATATTTCCCGCACCCCCCCAATCAAGAGATGCCCCCATTTCCAATGGTTTCCCTGGAGGACTTGACCTACCTTAGCCAGCCCCAGGGTGAGGAGGTGGAGGAAGAATCTGGCAACAGATTCTGCCCAGAGGCCCAGCTCTTCACCAGCTTTTTCACATACAGGCCTGATGGGTGTCTTTGGTATCATCTCCAAGCTAGCTCTGGGGAGTGTGGGCAGGGGGAACCAACCCAGGCCACCCAAGTGACCAGATTTGTTTGCCCATGAGCAGTAAAACCTCCCTTCACCTCCAAAATCCAACCCTGAGCCACACAGATAAGAGAGGTAACCCAAACTGGATCAGGTTCCCAGGTGTTGGGATGCTTTTGTAACTTTGTAACATTGTTGTAACTTCAGTCTATAAAAATCTACTTGTGTGCCTCTGCTCAGACCTGCAGTTGGCATTTCCCAACAAAAATAGCATTGGAAGACATGCAGGGACGGGCAGTTTGTGTCCTTTCCCCTTCCTATGACCTTGCTAAATCACCCTATGCTGACCTGTGTGCTGCTACCATTGAAATTGACAGGGACCAAGGGTCATCCAGCCATGTCCTCTGAGCTCCTGAAAATGCCTGGATGACATGCACCACTGGCCTGACTTCCTGAATTCCCATTTGCACCTTAGCAGACTTTGAGTCCCACGAATTATGTTTTCTGGTCCATGTGTATTTTGGTCCATGTTCTTCCCCAGGTTTTCTTTTATTCCAGAGAGGGGGGCCATGAGCATTTTGGCTTGTGTACCTGAGTGAGATGGGCCCCCAATCCTAGTTCCCTTCCTGATAGGATTAGGTATTGCTGGGTACACTGCTGTAGGAATGGCAGCCCTGGTTACAGGAAAATCTCAGTATGCTGCCTTGAATGCCCAGGTAGATCAAGATATAAAGGAACTGGAGAAACAAATGTCTTATCTTGAGACCTCTCTATATTTTTGGCTGAAGTTGTGCTACAGAACTGGCAGGGGCTAGACTTCCTATTTCTTTAGTAAGGGGGTCTCTGTATGGCCCTTGGAGAGTCCTTTTGTTTCTATGCCAACCATTCAGGGCTGATCAAAGATAGTCTTATCCTGGTATGGCAGAGCATTAAGGAAAGAGAAGCTGTACGGGTATGGGGAGTCCAAGTGGTTTGAAACCCTATTTAATTGGTCACCCTGACTGACCTCCATTGTGACAACATTGACCAGCCCCCTTATCCTTCTGCTCCCTCTTAGGCTATGTATGGAAGTGGGTCCAGTTTGTCTAACTAACGGTCCTGCGTGCACACTATGCACCCATAAGTGGCCAGGAATCCATGATTTTGTTCTTTCAAAAAAACAAAAGGAAGGAATGAAGTGGTCAGGAACTAGTTAAATAGAAACTTTGTCAACTCAAGATCAACTCAAGATAGGAGTCGGTGGACCAGCCTGGGAACCAGCCTGGGGTATAGGAACTGTCTTGGGATAATTGGTCTTTTTCTTCATGTTTCTTCTCCTTGCTAGATCGTCATGCCCTGTAATCATAACCCTCCTTGCCTCAGCAACTTACTTGCACCTCCAAAAAATGAAACTGTACTTCATAAAAGATTCTGCATCCCCGAGCTATCTGCTGATTCCTTCAGATTGGCACAAGAAGGACAGCCACCAGCTGGCTAATAAAAGCTCCTAAAAGGTTTTATTCAGACTCTGTGGTCACTCTGCTAAGACTTGCCATTTCAATCCCAAGAGGTTCTGACTGTCCAGCTTGTGCTCTTCCTTATATTGCTCCTCCCTGTTTAGTCCCTTCCTGTCACATCAGGAATAGGCGTTCCCTGTTCAGCCCCTTAGTGTTATATCAGCAACAGGGGTTCATACCTCCTGTTTCTTTAGAGAGGCTTAATTTGAAACTAGGTGCTGAAGTACCTGTCAGTTTTCTAATACAAAGGGATCTTCAAATTCCATTACTATTTCATCTGCCTCCTAGGACCATGCTGGACCAGGTGTCTATGCTAGCTGAAGGACAAATTTGTCTGAAGGACAAATCACAAGACCGGGGGGAGAAAACGTGGCTTCTAGTGAGTGGAGTAGATCAGGGAACTGCTGTGTGTCACTCTCAGAGGCCTCAGGCCCAAGCCTAGGCCACATCTCTGGGTTTCTTCTCCTTCCTGCTCCTCCTGGCCCACTTTTGGACTTTCCTCCCCTTTCTATCCCCACTGTCAGCCAGGGCCTTAAATGCTATAGTTTCAGCACAGATTGCCTGACAAGTAAGTGGTGTTTACTCTTCCCTATGGAGCTGGGGATGCAGTCTGGTCTTGATCTCTTGTGATTTTCTGAAATTAGTGTATCTTGATTATAAAATATTCTCTCACTTTCCATAGTCTTCTGTGAGCTCTGCACCCCCACCCAACTTCAGATGTCCTACAAACCAAGAAATATTTGATAAGTTTAGCTACAATTTATTTCATCTGAGGAAGAAAGTGACAAGAATTTATATTTCTGGTCTCATTTTTTTCAGTGAAAGATATACCAGGCCAAAGTCACCTTTCCCAGGACCATATATGCCCCGAGTTGATTGTCTTTTCCATACGGAGATTAGATTAGCTTGATCCAACCACATAACACAGGAAGATTTGAGAGGCAGTATCTTAGCCACAGGGTTCAAACAAAGAAATGATGGATTTAGCCTTGGGCTGAACTCTAGCAGTGTTAGAGAGGAAAGGAGTGAGAGACATGTTGGGAGGTTGTAGGATGAAGGATGAGAGGAAAGAGGATCTTTGTAAAGAAACCTGACAGATTCCCAAATAGAATTCAGGAGTTTCAGGCCACTATTAACCTCTCCACCCTCCTAAAAGTGTACACTCTTGTTGCTGGATGACTGCTAAGCAAGTCAAATATGGAGAAAGGGATGTGGAGATGGGGATGGAGAAATTCTGGGTATCCCACTAACATGACACTTTTGCTCTTGGGCCTTAACTTGAAGTTTGCGCACACTTGGATTTAGGTCCTGCAAATAGCAGAGATAAGGTAGGAGGGGGAAGGAGTGCCCCACATTGTTATTTACCAATGGGGACTTTGCATAGTGAAAAGAACCTTCCTGTCTCCTAGCCCAGCTGAACTCCTGGGTCCTTGTCTGTTGCTCTAAGGTGCCAGAGCATCCTGCATGTTTTCTTGTCTCAGGCTTTCCTGATGAGGACCAGATCTTTTAGTTGCGAGAACAAGCACTGAGACTCCAGGTAGCCAGATTCTGTTTAGATTCTCCCCATCCATCCAAATGATGACTTGGGGCTATTCTCTATTTTACCAGTGGAAACACCAGCATCATCTCAATAATAAGAGCCCCATGTTCAGACCTCTTCCTCTCTCCTTTTGCTTCTCTTGTTGTTTCTGGTTTTTTTTTCTGTTGATTTCTTCACTTGTAAAATGGGGAAGTTGGCTGAAGGCATCCTTCAGTTCGCTTCTAAAATCATAGAAAAAGATAGAAGGGACCTTACAAATCTTTGAATCCAGCCCTTTCATTTTGTAGTTGAGAAATTTTGGACCCAGAGAGGTTCAAGAAGTGATTTATCCCAGGTTACACGTGTTGCAAATGGCTGGCCCAGAATCTGAACCCAGGCTTTCTGACTGAAAGATTAACAGTTTTACACTGTACCAAATTTTCTCTTGGTAAGACACTGCAGATACAATATTCTTCAGTGCCAACTCCATTTCTTGCCTTTTTCTTTCTTCCTTCTTTTCTCATTTAAAAGTTTTCCCCTTCCATTTCTTCCCACTCCTTACCTTTTCTTGTACTCTTTTTCTGCCTTTACCTCTGTGTCTCTTAGCATCCAATCTTCCTCTGTTCTTGGATATGGAACATTGCTTTGGGATTAACTGCTTTGTGACTGAAGCAGGAGGACCTGAGAACCTGTTACTCCATTATGATGTGGACTCAGCCTCAAGAAGGAAAATGCTATGTCTATGTTATTTCCTTTAAACAAAGCAAATCGCACAGCTGACATTTCATGGGAGTTATACCATGTATTGGAAAAAAAAAACATTAGGTCTCCTTCCTTGGAACCTATTCAGGAAGCTATTGGTCATTGTGCCCTGTCTGAGTCAGTGACAACTATAATCAAAAAGGCTAAGTGGTTTCCTGTCCCTGTGACCTCAGTGGCAAGGAGGCCTTCAAACTAGTTAGCTTACCTTCCATTGATTTAGAAAATGGGATATCCAGGCTTGAGACCAAGATTGGAGAAGATTTTTTTTTGCTCCTTGGATGAGAATTTGGTTGGCTGCAAATGTTTCTGCAATTGGTTACACAGTCACTCCCAACGTTATTAGGTGTGAAAGGGGTGTTGGTGCAGAGGAAGGGAAAACCTTTCTTGCTGGTGAAGAAGCCCCAATGTCTATGGTATCCTGGAGGAGTAGTCCCTGTTCTAATACTGCCATTGGAGAGACACTTCAGAAAAGATGGTAGCCATCTTTGAGGGAGGAGGGAGAAAGGTAGGAAGGAAAAAAAGAAAAATGAGAAATGTACATTATAACTTTATTACGTATTTAAAATGAATAGCAAGTTGTGCATAATAGATTCATAGTTTAATGTGCAATCATGCTTTTTATTATACTATGTTCTGGAAATGCTTGTTTTATTCTATCAATTACAAATAAAATAAACACATTTTAAAAAAAGAAAAAATTAAAGATGAAGTATCCAGAGTGCTGGTTCTAGAATCAGTATTCGGGTTCAAATCCTGCCTTTTTTGTTCATTACTGGTGTGACTTTAGACAAATCAATTAGCCTCCATGGGGCCTCAATTTCCTTATCTGTAAAATGAGGGTGCTGGACCAGCTGGCCTCCAAAGGCTTTTCCTGCTCTGGACTGATAGGAGATCCTATAGTCCTGTGTTCTAGTCATATCATTGGGGAAGCTAAATTTTCTTCATTTCTTACCTGTTAGTCATAAAATCTGTGGTGTGTAGAGATAAAAAAGCCAACAAACAACATATGCTTAAATGGAGAGGGAGCAGGCTGTTAATCAACGTGTATAGTAAGAGAATTGCCAGGAGGGTGCTCAGGCTGCCTATGCAGCTTTTATTAGTAGGGCTATTACTCCAAATGACTCAGAAGAATGTTCACTTACTCATCTGTGAGCCTCCTGCCACCTCTAAAGTCCACAAAGAGTCCTCATTGAAATAGACCTTTCATCCCTAAAGGTTGTCAAGGATTTAAAATATCTTCTTGAAGAGTTACGTTTTAATTCTTCAGCTTGCTTTGGAAGCACATGAAATAATAGGATCTTAGAGTCTGAAGATCATTGAGTCCAACCATTTCAATGAAAGAGTCCCTTCTATGACATCTGTGAAGGGTAGTTATCTGAACTCTGCTTAAAAATATGGATAACATTAAAACTGGGACAAAGGTGGTGCAGTAGAAAGAGCACTGGCTTTAATCTTGGGTTTGAACCATTCCTCTGCTAATTACTACTTATGTGACCTTGGACAAGTCAAGGATTCTCTCTCAGCCTCAGTTTCCTCATCTGTAACATGGGACCACATCTGAGAGTCCCCTATAGCTCTAAGTCTGATCTAGAGGAGTTTGAAGTTGGCAAGATGCTTTACATTCATTACTTCATTTGAGCCTCACAACAACCCTACAGGGTTGGATTTATGGGTCTTCTTAGTATCCTCATTTTCACAGTTAAGAAGCCTAGAGCCTGGACACCTTAAGTGCCTTGCTTGTGGCAAGATTTGTGTTTAATATGTGTCAGAGGTGAGATTTGAACCCAGGCTTTCATAAATTCAATTCCAGCAGTGTAACTTTCTCAGGAATGGACCAGCTAAAATTATGTTTTTTTTCCGTATGTTGAAATCTACTTCTGGGTAGTTTTCACATGTTGGACTGAATTCTTTTGCAACAAAGATTAAATGCCCTTTTCCATGTGATGACCCTTCAACTATGCCATAATGCTATCTATTGTGCCTCAGGGCTTATTTGGAGAGGAGCTGCCCCTTCTCCTCTTCTATCCCAGGTATGATGTAATAACTTCAAGTCATGTTAATCACCTCCTTGTGGATATACTATAAACTGAGACAGGGAATAGCAAAAGGTGTTATGTCTTTCTTTTCAAAACTCAAACTCAGCAGTCTACCAAAATGAGGGATACTTAATCTTGTGCTGATGTCCAATTATTATGTGCTAATGACTCTTTCTAGCCTTTGTAGCAGAAAGGCATTTGCTGTGGCAGACATATAGATATTCACATTTCAAATATAATAGTTTTGGGGGGCGGCTAGGTGGCGCAGTGAATATAGCACCGGCCCTGGAGTCAGGAGTACCTGAGTTCAAATCCGGCCTCAGACACTTAACACAAAAAACTAGCCGTGTGACCTTGGGCAAGTCACTTAACCCCAACTGCCCTCCAAAAAGCAAAAAAAAAAAAGTTTTATTTTATATATAATACATATTATATATAAATATAATAGTTTTATTAATTAATATTAATTATTTAATTATTTTTATTTATTATTTAATTAATTACTTATTAATAGGTCATGATTTGGCCCTTTCAAGCTTGTATTAAATTAATTGTACTGTATTAAAGCAAAATTTAAAAAATGAATTTATAAGTAAATAAAAATATATTTATATATTGAATATAAATTATGTAAATTAGACATATTTTAAAATATTAGCTTGATAAACTACTAAACTTTTAAAAAAATGATGACATTCTGGGCATATTATAAACAATTATCACTGGACCCTCAGACTATAGATTCTTAACCTTTTTTGTGTGTCATAGATACCTTTGGGAGTCTGGTGAAATTCATAGACTTCTTCTCAGAACGATATTTTCTTTTTTTCCTGTCAGACACATTTTTTCATTAGTCATGTTGCATAGAAGATTTATAACCAATGGGAAAAACCATGAGAAAGAAACAAAACAAAACAAAACAGAACATAGTATGCTTTGTTCTGCATTCTGACTCCATAGTTCTTTGTCTGGATGTGACTGGCATTTTCCATCATGTTCAGAACAATATTTTCAAATGCATTAAATAAAATACACAGGAGCACAGGGGATTATAGTTCAACCAATTACATTGAAATAAAACTTTCAATATACACATATTTTTATTGTTTTTGCTTTTTTGCAGGGGTAGGGCAGGGCAGTTGGGATTAAGTGACTTGCCCAAGGTCAGACAGCTAGTAAGTATGAAGCTTCTGAGATCAGATTTGAACTCAGGTCCTCCTGACTCCAGGACAGGTGCTCTATTCACTGCACCACCTAGCCACCACTATACATAAGGTTTCAAAGTTCATAGACATTAGGTTATGAGTGGCTGGTCTAGAATGTGACATTTGATTCAGCTACATAATGCCCAACAATCACCTCATTCATTATTCAGGGTTAGATGATTTGTAGATAAGAGTCCTGGCCCTGGAATCAGAAAGATAAAGGTTCTAGTAAATTCTCTGACTTTTACTGGTTATGTGATTATAGAAATTCACTTGGTGTCTCAGTGTTCCCAGGCAAATTTCTAAGACTGTTAAGTTACAGGTGCTAGGTGGTATAGGTGATCCAGGCAGCTAGGTAGGCGATTCAGCAGAAAGAAAAGTGGGCTTTGAGCCAGAAAAACTGTTCAAATCCTGTCTCAGACACTAACTTTGTAACCCTGGACAAGTCACTTAAATTGCCTCAGTTTCCTCATCTGTAAAATAGGGATAATAGCACGTACCTCCCAGGGTTGTGGTAAGGAGAAGGGGGGATGATATTTGCAAGGTACTTTGCAAACTTAAAAACATTATTTAAATGCTAGTAAATATTATTATTTGATAAATTGCTGGGCTGCATGAATCCTGAACTGAGTTTCCATTCAGGGAACTGCCCTAAATTGATAAAATTTTAGGGACCAGACCTCTCTTCCTAATCCTTCAGAAGTAATTAATGACAGAAAATTGAGGGCCAGGATTAATGGTTTTTGTGAAGAGTATACTCACAAAATCAGGAGGCAAAAGAATTTTCATTTTTTTCCATGGGACTTTCTTGGGCAAATGTTTGACAAGATATTATTTTGACTTGTCTGCAACTACTCTATTTTTCACTTACTGTATCAATAATGAGATATTCACGACACCCATGATGGTTATGAATATGCTGGTATAGTTTTGGATCACAAAATGTAGCAAACTCTCCACATGGAAGGCAGAACTAAGGTCTTTATTCAGAAATCATAACACTGAGTCCCAAAACCAGAAGGCCAAAGTCATTATAATGGTCACAAAGTTGAT
>CM053596.1:65882994-65899344 GCA_028646575.1 Pseudocheirus occidentalis
CTTTTGCTTCCTTTTCCTCATGTTGGCCAGTCAATTAATTGGTTGGTTTTTTTTTTAGCTTTGTGAAACTCTGCTTCCAGGGGGGAAATCTCTTTTCCAAATTGCTGTGGTTTTCTCAGCTGCCATAGTTATTAGGGGGGGGGGGTTGCAGCCCTCCCTAGCTTTGGCTTGGTGAAAGTGCTCCCCAGCACCACTACCCAAGACCATGATCCAGATCCAGGCCGCTCAATGCAAGAGCACTTGGCCCTGATAAATTGACTCAGCCCCTCTGCAGGATCTGCAGGCCCAGAGCTCTGAAGCAGCCCAGTGGGGGCAGCCGCCAGTTACAGCAGTTCCTGCCCTTCCCTCACTGCTTCCTTGCCCTGGGGGTAGATTGGCTGAACTGCTTTTCCTCCCCCAAATTTAGCTGGAAAGCTTCACTCACTTTCACTGACCTCTAATCCTGGCTTAGTAGATGTAAAGATTGCTTGAGGTGCAGTAGATCTTCTCTGAAGTAGACTCAAGCTGTGGCTTGGGAGGCTCGCCTCCTCGCGACTGCCCTGGAGCTTGCCTACATGGTGGTTTCAGGCTGGGCTGGTCTCAGCTCCCAGCCTGCAGGCCTGTGCCATGAGCCCCTCCTGCTGAGCTGCCTTCATCTAATCCCTATTTTTCATGCCTTGGTAGATGTGGAGTTGCTGGGGGTGTTGTAGATCTTCTCTCTTGTAGACTGGCTGTGGCTCTGCTTGGCTCCTCCTGACTGCTCTGGGGCCTGGCCATGTTTCAGTTTCTGGCTGGGCTGGCCTTGGCTCCTGTTCTGCCGCAATGATCCCCTGCTGCCGAGCTGCCTTCCAGGAGAGATGTGTTTTCTGCATTTTTGTGAGTTTGAGAGCCCTAGAATTTGTCCAGAGTCATATTTTATGGGTGTTAAAGGTGGCTGTGTGGGAGCTATGGGACCTTGCTGCTTCTATGCCGCCATCTTGGCTCTGCCCCAGGAGCTTACATCGTAATGGAGCTAGATTATGAGGAGGAGGTCTACCCATATTCTTTTAACTGGAACTCAGATATCTCCATGATATGTAGAGCGACAAACAACCTTGACCCCACATTAGTGCCCGTTAAGGCCCTCCTAAGCCCTTCATCACCTCTCTTCTTCATAGATTCAAGCTAAGGCCAGGAACAACTAAGGGTTTCACAAACCCTTGTCTGCCATCTAGTGACCATTCCAGCCAGTGTTTTGATTGAAAGGTCAATTGGGTCCCTCCTATTCCATGTACAGCCACAGAAACACGCTCAAGAGGCCAGTTGGGGGCCAGAAACATTCTGCTATGACCATCTGATTTGTCCCCATGTCTAAAATTCCCTTAAAGGGTTGTTTGTTTAGGCACCGTGTTACCCACTGTTTCTGAGGGTGTGTTACTTGCATAAGGGCCATGATGGGAGTCTCTCGATTTAAAGGGATATACACTGCTATGGGAAAATTATTATCTACGCAAGCTTCCTCTGAATGCGGATTGGTAAAGACTAATGTATTAGCACCAGCTGGAACAAGGAGAAGACAGGCTATGTAGGGAACATAATCAGTACGTCCTAAAATCAAGGAGGAATTTGGTATTTCTTTTACAGTCAGTTCTATGGTGGTGTGGGGAGGAACCCAGAACTTGTTGAGACTGAAAACGGTCCTTGGGGGGGACTTCCTGCCCCATATCTGTTTATACTCTCCCTCCAAAATCTGTACTGGATAAGTTTGGGTTTGTGGGGCCATGAGGAGTCCCTCACCCAGTTTCTCTGCAGCTTGTTCTTTCTGCATTGTTTTGCAAAATGACCTGCCTTCCCACATTTAAAACAGGGCTGAGAGGAGAGAAACTGAAGTTGGGAACTCCTACATTCCTTTTTTAAGTGCCCCCTCCTCCCACACCCATAACCCATCCTGTCTGGCATATTATGGTGGAGAGCCCCAGCTAGCAAATCCACTTGGTAGGTATGGGAACCCACCCGCTCACATCTTTTCATTATTTCTTCTATCCCCGCTTCCTTGGGCAAGCCTATCATAGCTTTTTTACAGTCATGATTAGCGATTTCTCTTTACATAAGCCTGAGGAATATGTCAGCCCCTTCTACACTGCCCATACTACAAGCTACAGCCTCTTACATTCTGGCTACAAAATCAGCAAAAGGCTATTGGGGACCTTGCTTTATTTGGGTCATAGCTTGGGTGTCACCCTGAGCAGACACAATTTTCTTCCATGCTTGAATAGAACAATCTGCCACCAGAACATAGTCAGCAGGAGAATAATTCAATTGGGTATTAGTTGTTTCATAAGCTCCCGTTCCAGTTAACATGGCAAAAATGCTTGGGGTTCTGACTCCATGCTGACAAGCCTCTATTTTACATAATTCTGTGAATTCTGCCATCCAAACCACACTTTGTCTGGGTAAAGCTAAAGCTTTTCACTCATTAGGTGTCAATATATATTGTAAGGACAAATTTTCCAGTTGACTGAGGACAAAAGGAGTGGTGAGACCATATTTTACCATGCCCTCCTTTAAATCTTTAATTCTCTTCCAATCTATAGCAACATGAACCCTCCTCTTGCCTCCAGGGGCTTGAGGATCATCAACTTCTATTACAGGGCAAAGTTCCCAGCTGTTTATGTCCTCTCCCTGCAAGTGTGCTATCTCTATTGCTTGTTCTAATCCAGATTTTTCTATGGTTTTCCTGTCTGTATGCATCTTTTTCTCTACTGTGGGTAGGGACAGGGAACAGAGCTATTTCTCTAGTTCCTGCACACTGGGATATAAATGGTTAAACATTGGGGCAGAAAAAATTTCCTCCCGAGGAGGTGGGGGAGGTGGCCAAGGGGGATCCTGGCTATACACCAACTTACTTTTAGTTTGGCATTCAGCTGTAAAACTCTGGCTGGGTCAGTCGGGACCAGAAAAAGCTGCTTTAACCAGCCCATAAAGCATAAAATCTTTGTTTTCTAGGAACCCAGAGGTGGTTTGCTCATAAGTAGTCATTTGTTCTCCTACCACACTCCATTTCTGACTATCTATCTCCATGGAATTAATCCAAGGTGAGACAGTTTGTGTTTTGTGTATGAAAATCACAGTCTTTCAACTTTGGGGTATCATATCCACCACATACTCAGACTCAGGAATAATCAGGTGCAAAACATTCCTTTTCAAAGTAACATGATGGGGAAACTGAGCCAAGAGGATCCCATTCTAACCTGATTATCCTCTCTGTTTTTCCAGAGGAAGACTTCCACACGTAACCGGCACATTCTCTGAGTAGTTTATGGCATTTCTCTCAGATGATGGATTATTGGCTATTGATTATTGATAGATTTCTATGATCCATCAGATCCCATGAGCATTCCCCTTAGATGACAAGTTTTACTAATCAAAACTTTATCAGGACTCACATCTCAAATTTGTCTTTGTGCAAAAAGCCAATTAGTAGAGATAATTTTTATATATTTGCAAATTCTCAGTAAGCCAAATTCCTTATTTGGAAGTTCCATAACTTACAAAAAGCTCTCTTAGATGATCTGTGGAGGGCTGTACTTTTGACTAGCCCTGAGGACTGCAGAATCTTCCTTTCCATGCATATATACTCGGTAATCAATTCCCAGTTTTAGAACTTAGCATTAAAACAATAATCAACAATATAATGAAATTATTCTATCACAAACAATAAATTTCAAATGACATCAAATGAATTTCTAAATCATATAAAAATTATATTAGCTGGTTTCTTTACCTTACGTTCCCTTCCTCCCTTCCTCCTTTTCTCAGGGTGGTTGCTGTGCTCTGAACCTGAATACTTCCAGGCTGTAGGAACTGCCCCTCCTCCTATTTCATTTGCCAGGTGGGGGAAGATAGTCTCTCTTCCTAATCTGATGTTGGATGAGAGGAGTTAAAAGAAAAAACCTGGGGCTGTTTGCAATCTTCTGATGTACCTTCTTGACTAAAGAGCAGGCAGTGGAGTAAGGGAATGACAAGATTGTAAGGAAACTTTTTCATTACTCCTTATTAGGAGAGGCTGATTATATGTCCCTCCTTCCTATCCCACCCCACCTTGTTCTGTTCTCTACCCTGTCCCTGGCTCTTTACTAAGGTGTGTGCTTCCAGCAACCCTCCCCCAGACCCTGCCCTCCCCTTCCTCATCCCCCTCTCATCCCCATCCCCCTTACTCTCCTGTGTGGCAAGATAAGTTTTATGATTTCTTAAATTATATTTAAGATGCTTAAATATACTTAAAATATTATAATGCACAGTCAGAATGACCTATTCATCTTTTTTCTTTTCCTCTGATAGTACAATTCTTAGTCTAACAGCACCTACATTACAAGAGAAATTGCTTTTCTAACAACACAGATGATAGAATTGTTTACCAAATTATACAAAAAAAGAAAATTTAGAAATATAACAATGCCATAAGCACTTATCATGTATTTAAGCTTGAAACCAAAACCAATTACTTACCAATCTGGTGACTTCAATTTAGTTAGATGTGTTTCCAAATTGTTTTACACAGAAAATTATTCATTTCACCACAATTGGCATAAACTTCACATCTAAGAAAACTCATATAAAGTTATCAAATATGAAGCAACTATATTTAATTTAAACAGTTAACATTCAGATAGTATTTATCTTATGCCAAGCACCATGCCAAACACTGCAGTCATGAGATCCCCACAATGTTGCTGGGAATTGGATTCTACCATCATCTCTCCAAAAAAACAGTGAGTAAGTAGAACTTTCTTAGGTCCATACAGTTAATAAATTTCTTAACGGGGGAGTGGGGAGTCAAGATGGCAAAGAAAAGCAGGAACTTTCTTGAGCTCTTCCTCTGACTACCTCCAATACCTGTATAATATGACTCTGAACAAATTTGATTTAATCTATTTTTTTAAAGTGTTGTTTTCTTCAATCAGGTTGTTGACTCTCTTTTCATGATTTTCTCGCATTGTTCTCATTTCCCTTCCCAATTTTTCCTCCACTTCTCTTATTATGTTTTCAAAGTCCTTTTTCAGTTGATGTATAGCTTCTAGGCATTCTTCAAGTGTCTTGGAAGCATTTGGTGTGGGCTTTCTGACTGGGTTATCTTCCTCCCGTTCCATGCTTTGATCCTTTTTGTCCACTAAAAAGGATTCTAGAGTTTTATTGCTGTTCTTATTTTGCTTCCTTTTCCTCATGTTGGCCAGTCAATTAATTGGTTGTTGTTGTTTTTTTCTGCTCTGTGAAACTCTGCTTCCAGGGGGAAAGCTCTGTTCCAAATTGCTGGTGTTTTCCCAGCTGCTACATCTGTTAGTGGGTTGTTGCAAGTCCCCCCCACTTTGGCTTGCTGAAAGTGAACCCCGGGACCACCACCCAATACCACGATCTGGATCCAGGCCACTCAACACAAGAGCACTTGACCCTGATCAAGCAATTCATCCCCCCCTGCGGAGTCCACAGGCCAGGGGCTCTGAAGCAGCCCAGTGGGGGCATGCACCAGTTACAGCAGTTCTTGCCCTTCCTCCACTGCTTCCTTGCCCTGGGGGTAGATTGACCAAACTGCTTTTCCTTCCCCAAATTTAGCTTGAAAGCTTCACTCACTTTCACTGACCTTTAATCCTGGCTTATGCAGTTTTCTCCAGGTGCTTTAGATCTTCTCTGAAGTAGACTCAAGCTGTGGCTTGGGAGGCTCCTGGAGCCTGGCCACGTGGTGCTTTTAGGCTGGGCTGGTCTCGGCTCCTGGCCTGTGCTGAGCCCCTCCAGCCAGCTGCCTTTCTCTAATCCCTATTTTTCACACCTTTCTTTAATCCCTATTTTTCACACCTTGGTAGATGTGGAGGTGCTGGAGGCTGTAGATCTTCTCTCTTGTAGACTGGCTGTGGCTCTGCTTGGCTCCTTCCTACTGCCCTGGGGCCTGGCCATGGTTTCGGTTTCAAGCTGGGCCAGCCTCAGCTCCCATCCTGCCTCGATGATCCCCTGCTACTGTGCTGCCTTCCACGAGAGATGTGATTTCTGTATTTTTTGAGCTTGAGAGTCCTAGAATTTGTCCAGCATTATATTTTTATGGGTTTTTAGGGTGGCTGCGTGGGGGCTGTGGGACACTGCTGCTTCTATGCTGCCATCTTGCCTCCATCCCCAAAAGTCCTCAACTCTAAACAAATTTTAGAGCTACAGAACTGACAAAGTGGCAGAGAGAAACAAATCTCCCCCTGAAGACAGCCTGGCAGGCTGACAAGAAGGGTCTATTTCACCAGACTAGGAGTGAGCACAATACTGTGTGAGATGCATGGGTCCAGACCAGTGGCCCAGATTGGCGGGAACAGACTTCAAGAGTTTGAATTACTGGCAGCTGTGGTGGTTTCCAGACATCTTAACCCTTAAAGGCAAAAGAGAAAGCAAAAGGTCATTGGGGAACTTTGCTGATCCTGGGTGAGAGAAGACTGTGGTTGGGCCCCTGACCTGGGGTAATGGATGTGGTGGTAGTTGCAACTGCTGCTGCAGCTTCTGCTTCTGGCTCCAGGCCTATAGATAGTAGTGGGACCAAGTGGCTAGCCACAGGGCATTTGTAAGAATTCCTCTGTTGTCACTGAGGTAGAATTCTCTTGCTTTGTCCTGCTAGGATCTTGGTTGCAGTCTTCAGTGGTGGCCCTGGGGTGAAGAGCATTGATATGGCAGAGCTTTTTGAGGCTGTGGAAAGGAGGTTCTCCCCACAGTTCTGAGGCATGTGCCTTACTGACAAAAGCTGCACAAAACCCCAGAAATTTGGGACACAGCAATCTCCACTCTGGAAGCAGGGTTCTACCATGGTAAAGAGGTCAAAAGTCAAGTAAATGGCTGGCAAAATAAGCAAACAGAAGAAGCACAATCAGATTATAGAACTTCTTTTTGGAAACAAAGAAGATGAAAACATAGAATGAGAAGAAGACAGCAAAGTCAAAACTCCTGCATCAAAGCCACCAAGAAAAATCTGAATTGGTTGAAGGTGTTGGAGGGGCTCAAGAAGGATTTTGAAAGACAAATAAGAGAAGTAGAAGAAAAAATTGGGAAGAGAAATGAAAATGATGCAAGAAAATCATGAAAGACCAATCAACAGCCTGATTGAAGCTATCACCTTAAAAAAAGACCATCTTAAATGGTAAAAGAGGTCCAAAAAGCCAAAGGGGAGGAGAATTCATTAAAAAGCACAATTGGTCAGATGGAAAAAAGAATTTCAAAAGCTCACAGAAGAAAATAATTCCTTCAAAATTAGATTGGAGCAAATGGAAGTTAATAACTTTATGAGAAATCAAGATACTATAAAACAAATCCAAACAATGAAAAAATAGAAGGCAATGTGAAATATTTCATTGGAAAAACCACTGCACTGGAAAATAGATCCAGGAGAGACAATTTAAAATCATTGGACTACCTGAAAGCCAGGATCAAAAACAAAGCCTAGACACCATCTTTCAAGAAATTATCAAGAGAAATTGCCCTGATATCTTAGAACTAGAGAGCAAAATAGAAACAGAAAGAATTCACCCATTGCATCTTGAAAAAGATTGCCCCCCAAAACCTCCTAAGAATATTATAGCCAAATTCCAGAGTTCCCAGGTCAGGCAGAAAATATTGCACTCAGGAAGAAACAATTTGAATATTATGGAAACAATCAGGATAGCATAAGATCTAGCAACTTCTACATTAAGGGATTGAAGGGCTTGGAATATGATATTCCAGACACCAAAGGAACTAAGATTAAAATCAAGTATCACCTACCCAGCAAAATTTAGCATAATACTGCAATAGCAAGCAAATGAGTAGTTGGCACCTTGTTTCAGTCATTTATTTAGTACCTTGTTTCAGTTCAAGTGTCTTTGAGCCTTGCCCTAATTATATCAAGTCTGCTGTTAAGAAACAGAACCTATGAATCCCACAGTGGAAGGAACTTGCCAAAGACAGGAACAGGAAGGACATAAGAAGTGAGCAGAACAGGGAGAGCTAAAGAACATATAAAAAGCTGAGCACAGCTGGAACTGAGCAGAATTGAGATGAGGACACTTGTTCATGGCTGCACACTCTGCTTGTCTATTTGTGTTGATTTGTGTTTGTGATTTTTTTTGTACAGAAACCCTAGGACCTTACTGTAAGCCATGAAAGAGGATTTTCTTGTTATCTATTTACAAAAGTCCTGGAGGAGGGTTTCAGAAGTTCTGGGACTATACTGATAATCTGTGTTGACTTCTCAGACTTTGTTTATGGGTATGGTTTATTTCCCAGTCATATAGTAAATTGATGGTGGTGCTGACAATGTGCATGAATGTTGTTTTGGCTCTGTTAAACTTTTCCTTCCCAGAAACAGAAACTGTGAAGGACTTTAGGTGGACTGGACACTGTGAGTTTCAATATAAAATGGGAACTGGACAAGAAGCTGAGAGCTGCCAGCCTGTGAATCCAGGTGACAGTTGGGTAGATTCAGGCAAGAGCTGGACCCATGGAAGAAGAACCACGGAATTTGGGAGCCAGCCTCCGATCAAAATTAAAAGACCTCTCATTGGGTACTTAGTACTGACTGAGAAGACCATGATATACTGTGACCTAGGGGATCAAGAACTTTGTACTTTGTGTCCCTTAAGGAGGATTGCTTCTTAAGGATAACTGAGTTAAGGATTTACTGAATGATATCTTTTATTTAAAACTATGTGGCCACTTTAGTGATAAATTGTTATGTTATGTCATTGTCAACTTTGTTTTCTGTGAATGTTTTACTTTAGTTTACTGCTGACTAAATGGAGTTCACTATACTAATGGGCATCCTTAATGGGTAGACTGTAAAGAAGCCTAAGTATATGTGAAGCTTGTATTGACAGGTTGAACAGAATAGAGTGAGTCTGTGCTAGATTGAATTATCAGCCCCTTCATGGAGGCAAGATGAATCTTATATACAGAAAGATTGCGGGAGGGATCTAGGGGTGGTCTAGAGGAGGAGTTTGGGGAGGGTCTTTAGGAGGAGTCAAATGAGGTCAGACTCCAGTAATGAGATTAAGGGTGAGAAATAGCTGAAGACTACCTGGAGATAACAGACAATGGAGGGCTAGGTTAGTTTAAGGGTAACAGATTTGGGTATAGATATTTTGATAGAATCAAGGGTGGGAATTAGATGGACAATGGAGGGCTAGGTTAGTAAGAATAAGAGATTTGGGCCTAGCTATAAGGAAAGGCTTATGGCCTCAGGCAAATGCCTCATCAAATGGGAAGATTCAATCACAGCTCAAGGGGTTTCCCAGAGCCTGTACCCCATTATTAACATGACCATGCCATCTGAAGTTGGCATAAAAGCACTCAGTCCAGGATGGGGGAGAGAGTGGCTGAATGTACTTTGGCTTGCTGCTGCTCTACCTCCATCTATATCCAAATCTATCCTTTTATTTTTCTGCCTTCCATATTTTCACTCAAGCTTTTATTTTTCTCTTTCCTAATCTTTCAAACTCAGACTGCATCCACATTCCTTTACATTCCAAATTAAAATAATACTCACCCCACTTTCTCCTACTTTTATATACCTTTTTAGAACCTAGAGGAAGTTAAATACCTGATAATTTACACATCAAGAGAGCTGCACCTCCTGTGAACCCTCTGCAAAGAGCTTTTCTAATGTTAATATACATTCTAAACAAATCACTGAAATTCTAAAGTGATCACATTACAAATAATAAAAACCCTTATTTTGCAGTTTTAATCACATTGCCTGCTATCAGATACATTTATTTAATTTAAACATAAAATACAAACTTTAGCTTTGAGATCTAATTAAATGTGAATTCAAACCCTCAGCTTTCTTTTCCCTCTCAGCCCTTCCTTCAACTGCACTACCTGGGTTGAGATTCTTTAATAGTCTTGTTTGGGGTAAAAAAAAATACTCATTATTCGTAATTTAATTAGAAAAATAAACACAGAGATGCCTTAGATAAAAAGACGAATTTATTCCCTTTCCCCTGGGAAGAAAGGGGTGCCCCATCTCGGATTTCTTACCCATGTTGATCCATGAGACTGGGCCGGGAGAGAAAGGGCCCCAAAGATCGGGTCTAGGATTTTAAAGACCTAATTAGGACATCCTCTCTCCTGGCCAACTGCTTTCTTTCCTTGGTGGAAAAATTCACTTTACCAATCTCTTTGCTACTGAGACTGAAAGGGGAGGGAGATGGAAGGCCCCTCACCAGGGTGGGAAAAGACAGACAAAGGAAGATAAAAGTGATTGACAGGAGAAATGGGGAGGGTACAGCACTGGGGGGGGGGTGTACATTCCAGACTGAGAAGCTTTTCACTAATTTTGTGTCCCACAGTCTGAAAACTGCTGGCTAACTGGCTCCACTTCCTTATCTCTGGAGATTCTCACCATGCTTTTTCCCATAGACCTTAGTAGTTCCTTAGAGGTTTTTCTGGCTGCATCTTAAGTCTCTCATCACAAAACATGAAACATTTCACACACACAGACAAGACACTTGATGGGACAAAGTGCACACAAATATAATTTTTTTGTTAGAATTTTTAGGAGGTAAACCAATTTAGGATTAGAATTAGACCAGTCAAAACTCAGAATTGTCACATGACAATTTGCTCTGACTGACTTCTAGCCAATTTCAAGAGGATATCCTTCCTGAGAGATCTCTGCCCCCCCCCCCCCAACATTCTGGGATATTTCTACATTCTCACTAATGACCTATGCAGAGGGATTTCTATGGAGGACCCTTCCCCTTTCATCAGCACTTTGCTCTCCTTGTTCTTCCTCCTACCTTACTTGGACTGAGACCTTCTACCTAACAACTTCACTATGACTTCTCTTTTCTGTTCTCTACACAAGACTGGATCCTGTATTAAACACCCACCTTCAGTTTGCTAAACTCAAGGTGCAACTTCACCAGAACCCCTCTCAAATCTGTAGGCTGCCCCAACCATCAAAGTAGTTCTTATTCATTCAATTTTCTTATCATGATCTGTGATCAGATTTGACTGGTTGCCATGAAAATATGCCTATTATTTTACTCATGTTCCTGAATTCACAGCAACTTCAAAAATATTCTCAGGATGTGAGTATACCAAAGAGGGGGAATCTTGCCTGCAATGTTTGGGCCATTGAAATCAACAGGGCAACCCCCCAACCCCCACCCCTGATCCTCACACTGGCTGCTCCCCTCCTCTATGCCTGGATCCCAGACAAGCCCCCATTTTGTAAGAAACCATTATTTTACCAAGAACTCTACAGGTCATTTAAAAATATATATATTTTGCATTCTTGTGAATGGGTAACACCTTAAGAGGACACACTTGTTAAGAAAAATGCAAGGCTTTTTAGTCTCTGTTCCCAGTTCAAATTTCCCTCCCCTGTTCCCCATTGGCTGGATGCAACTTCCTGAACTGTTTATTCCTTGTTTTTCTCCTAGATAACATGTTCCCCCTCCCTTGTCATACATTGCATGTGCATTAAAATTAACTTTCTAAACCTAGGGGTGGAGTGTTTGAGGGCTAATATTAAACAGCTTGTAAAGCATGCACAAGTTTCTGACCTATTTGGTTATAGGTCTGTTTCTATCAAATCACAACACTGGTTGGAACTCATTGCAGTCTATTATATTTTCTGCAAAGTTGGGAGTGTGTACATGTCATGCCTGTGGAAACAGGAGTTCTGTTTTACACAGGTTCCATAGTTCTTTCTTTGGATGTAGATAGCCTTTCCATCATGAGTCTTTTGAAACTGTCTTAGATTCCCTGTATTGCTGAGAAAAGTTAAGACTATCAAAGTTGGTTATTACACAATTTTGCTGTTCCTGTGTACAATGTTCTGGTTCTGCTCACTTCACTGAGCCTCAGTTCATGTCAGTTTTTCTGGGTTTTTTTGAAGTTCATCTTCTTATAATTTTTTATAGATTGCATTATATTCATATAACTTGTTCAGTCATTTCCCAATTGATGGGTATCCCCTCAATTTCCAATTCTTTGACACCACAAAAAGAGCTGCCATAAATATTTTTGTGCATGTTGGTCTTTTTTCCATTTTTATTTTCTTAAAGAGTTAATATTTACCAGAGAAGAGATATAAAGTAATGTGAAGAGTGTTTTCCCCCATTGGCATTAATTCCAGTGTCATTTAACTTCTTATGACTGGCATTAATTTATTTCATTCTTCACCTCAAATTCAAATGACAGAATGGAGGAAAACTTGAGTTTTGCTACCTATAACTGCCCTGTTATCTAAGTTAACAAATGTTTATGTTGAAATATTTAAGAAATTCAATTAACAACTTAGAAATCAGAAACTAATCATTTTAAATTGCTTGGTTTATTCAGAGAGTGAACAATGCAATTGGATATATAAAATCATGAGCCCAATTTTTAAGACTTATTATTAGAAGATGCTCAAGACCTGTATATTCCATTAGTATAATGTACATTAGACAAATATCACCTGATCTTGCTGCTTTCTCAAATTTTCCACTCCACTTAATCAGCCATTCAGGAAGATGAACACATGGGAAAGAACACATGATCAATCCTTAATTAGACTGGCAGTAACTAATAGATTGGATCTTTGTTCCTTCTTGGTGACCAAAACCCCTGAGCAAGGGCTCATTGTATATTTTATAACAATTGGAAAGTTGGCAGAGCAAAATCTTGAGCAACATAGGTGGGTCTCCTAATAAGGTTACTGATGACAGTCAAGACTGAGGTATCATCATTTTGACTTACCCTAGGAAGGTAAGGCAGTCCCAATTGGTAGACATCTTAATGAGAACTGAGAGTTCTTATCTCTTCTGTATTACTTTATCATTGGGAATGGAAGGGGAGGTTATGCACAATTAATCCCCAAAGAAAGTGGAATGATGTTTAAATATGGCTGATTACCCTCCTTTGACACTTAGAGAATACTAGTTGCACAGTGAATCTCAGCTGCCTCTAGCAAGCTTGACTAGAAAAACATAAACCATCTCAACCAGCTTCTCTCTTGTTTAGCTTCTCTCTTGTTTGGTCTCCCCCTGGTTGACCAGGTAATCCCTAATTTTGATTAGGAAAAGTGAGGTCACAATAGTCATTCCCTGGGGATAGCCTAGCACAAGATGGTTTCTGAGCTTACAGGTTAAGCAGAAGAAAGGCTCTCACTTTGTATGTTTGTTGTTGTTAGATTGTTTCCAACTCTTCATGACTCCATTTTGGGGTTTTCTTGGCAAAGATGTTAAGAGTATTTCCCCCTTTCCTCCTTGAGTTCATTTTACAAATGAAGAACTGAGACAAACAGAGACAAGTCACTTGTCCAGGATTACACAAGTAGTAAATGTCTGAGGTCAGATTTGAGCTCATTCAGATGAGTCTTCCTTGATTTCAACGCAGTGCTCTATCCACTGTACCGTGTAATTGCCCTACAGAGGCAGGGAGCAGGCCAGATGCTTTGAGACTGGGAGTGGCCACTTTATTCATGTCCTTTAGAAACTGCCTGCCCTTCATAAGTGGGACCTGTCAAAATGAGGAAAATGATGAAGCACAAAGAATGTTAATTCCCTAATTATGTATTAATTAATGTAATAAATATAAATAATTTGATTATATATTAGTTTAATATTGATTAATTAAATACAAATTTTCCTCAGTATGTACAGAGATGAGTACATGCATATTTACATGTATTCATACACACATATTCATATTTCACTATACATCTATGTTTAGATGCATATATACACACATGTGCAGGGTTATTATTTTTATACGTATCTATATGTGTATATATGTATGTGTACATGTTTGTATTGCAGGTGCATATATTACTTGTGATTACTATTTTCTTTCTTCACTTAAGCAAACTGGTGGAATACATCATTCCGTTCTGGTAGAAAAGAGGTGAAGATGGGAGTAAGTTATTGATTAAAAACATGTTGAATGGCTGACCTCTATGAATTATTGTTTATGGTTTGATTTACTTTACAGGAAGTGGACAGTCAAATTCTATGGGACAATCTGCTTGGCCTCATGCTGTGGAAATACATACGAGACTGGATAAATGAATAAGTGTGTGCTTATCAAACTTGCAGCTGCCATGAAATGGAATGAGTAAGGAATGAGCTGAGAGGAATGAGTAAGGAACCAAATGAAGATGAAATTGTCAAGATATTAAGGGACACCCTGTTTACTAGAGCTAAGGCCTGCCAAGCAATACTGAGTATATGAATGAGAGTAGTGTGAGGAAAGGTTGGAAGAGGCTCAGAACCAGACTGTAGAGGACTTTAATGTTATCTAATAGAGGTGATGCTTTTCTTGATGGGCAATGAAGGGCCTGAACTTCAGGTTTTTGAGGACAGGAATTAGATGATCAGAAGAGTACACTAAAAAACATCCTCCTACAAAGGTGTGAAGGGCTGGTGTGAGTGAACAAAAGCATCAGTAGGAAGGAAAATAAGAATTTCAGTGCAAGAATCTGAGTAAGAGGAAAAAGAAGTCTTAAACTTGAGTAATTATAGTGGATAAGAGAAAGGGAAGATTCTTTCCCCTCCTGAGAACAGGAGAGAACATTTTAATTTCCTAGCAAAGGTGCTTCTTGGTTTTGACTCTGTTCAAATCATGCTCCCATCCCACATGATTTCTGCTGCCACATCTCTTTTCACTTGCCTTTGGGTATTTTCTCCCTCCATTAAGTTATAAGCTCCTTGAGGGCAAGGAATATCTTTCCTTCTTTATTTGTATCTCTAAAACATCACAGTGCCTGACACATGGTCTGTGCTCAATAAATATTTGCTGATTAATTTTTCCTTTTAGCTAAGAATAAAATAAAGGCTACTCTCAGGAACTTGAAAGCCATTCTCCCCCAGTAATGTTTCCTCTGAATTGCAGAGTAGTGATCAACCATGGTTACACACAGTTCATTTTTAATTTTAATAATATTTTATTTTTCCTCAACTACATGTAAAAAAGAGTTTTTAATATTTGTCTTTTAAAACTCTGAGTTGCAAATTCTCTCACTCACTCACCTGCTCCCTCCCTGAGAAAGCAGCCCATTTGATATAGGTTATACTTAGGCAATCATACAAAACACACAAGTCTTTATCAGTCATGTTGTAGGAAAATAAGAACTCTGAAAAAAAACCTCAAAAATAAAAGGAAAAATAATATGCTTCAAAAACAGTTTATACAATAACAGCAACAGTGTGCAATGATCAAGTGTGAATGACTTGGCTCCTCCCAGCAATACATTGTCTCAAGGTAATTACAAAGGACTCATGATGGAAAATGGTATCGATATCCAGAGAAAGAACTGATGGACTCCAAATACATGATCAAAGCATACTAGTTTCAGTTGCTTTATTGTTTGTATGGGTTTTTTTCTCCTTTTGGTCATCTTTTAACTTTCACACCTGAGACTAATATGGAAATATATTTTACTCCATTGCACATATATAACCTATATCAAATTGCTTACCGTTTTAGAAAGTTGTGGGAGTGAGGGAGGGAAGGAATTTGGAACCCCAATTTTTTGTGAAACCACATGTTAAAGATTGTCTTTATATATAAAAGGGAAAAATAAAAGACTATTAACAGAATAAAATAGTATGCTTCTATCTGCATTCAGATGCAATCAGTTTTCTCTGGAGGTGAAATGCGTTTTTCATCATTACTCCTTTGGAATTGTCTTGGATCATTGTATTACTAGTGAATGGGGAGTGCTGAGTGAAGACTCCCCAAGCATAAGAAGAAGCTGAAAGTGGGAGAGGGGTTCCCAGAGGAAGTGAAGAACTAAAGACCACCCCCCTTTTCTCTCTTTACTCCCTCTTTGATATGTTAATCTCTTTTCAAGTCTTTCTTTTCCAATTTACCATTTCTCCTGTAGCTATACACACACTCTCTCTCTATATATAAATATATATATATATATGTACACACACACATATGTATGTATGTATATAACTCTGTACCAATATGTATTTCTTTTCCCTTTATAATGTGAGCCCAATCCTTTGTACAAACAAGGGTAAGGGACAGTTTAACCCAGAAAGATCTGCCTCAACCAATGAGAGATGAGAACAGGGGTGAAGGACAGCTGGAGAAGGTGATTTCAGGACACCTTTATGTGAATCCACAGCTAAACAGGACTCTGCCTCTCTACCAATGAGAGTCAAAGGTTGTCCTAAAGTTCACCCTCAGTCCCTTTTCCCCTTCCTGCTCCCTGTTTTTAACCAATGGATGTCAAGGACAACGAAGGAATGTATCCTTATGTAATGTTAATGAAATCAGAAGATCTTCCATGCCCCTTTCTATTGGCACCTACTAAAGGCACTTAGCACCTCAAAGGCTTAGCTCCTTACTTCCAGTGAGGCCTGGCCCCAGGGTGGTCAGGAGAAGCCACAG
>CM053596.1:65899844-65928906 GCA_028646575.1 Pseudocheirus occidentalis
GTTTTGGGACTCAGTGTTATGGTTTCTGAATAAAGACCTTGGTTCTGCCTTCCATGTGGAGAGTTTGCTATATTTTGTGATCCAAAACTACACCAACATATTCATAACCATCATGGGTGTTGTGAATATCTCATTATTGATACACCTTACAAAACTCAGGGTATAAAAGTCCACTCCACAGAGGGTTGGGCTTGGGGAAGGACGCCCCCATTCCTGAGAATTGCAAATAAATGTATTCATGTTCACCACAAGTATGCCTCTGTTTATTATCTTTGGGTAAGTGATTTTCTGACCACACACTAGGAATAGCTGAGTCATTCACAATTGATCATCAAACAATATTGCTGTTACTATGTACAATAATCTACTGGTTCTGCTCACTTCACTTTGCATCAATTCATCTAAGTCTTTTCGGATCCTTCTGAAAGCATCCTACTCATCACTATGTACAGCACAAGAGGATTACATTACAGTCATATGCCGTATGATTTGTTCAACCATTTCCCGAATGAGGAACATTGTCTCAATTTTCAATTCTTTGCCACCAGTAAAAGAACTGCTGTAAATATTTTTGTATAAATAGGTCCTTTTCTTTTTTTCCAAAATATCTTTGGTAGTGGTAGTGCTGGATCAAAGAATATGCATAGTTTTATAGCCCTTGGGCATAGTTCCAAATTGTTCTCCAAAATGCTTGGGTCAGTACACAGTTCCCTCATTTTTACTAACAGCGTGCCAATTTTCCAACATCCTCTGCAATATTTGTCATTTTCATTTTCTGTCACATTAGCCAATCTGATAGGTGTGATGTGGTGCCTCAGGGTTATTTTAATTTGCCTTTCTCTACACAATAGTTATGTAGAACATTTTAATGACTATAGATAGCTTTGATTACCTTATCTGAAAACTGCCTGTTCATATCCTTTGACCATTTATCATTTGAGAAATGACTTTTGATCTTGTAAATTTGACTCAGTTTTCATTATATCTGAGAATATATAGGGAATGTCTTTATTTTTCTAATATGTATCCCTAGAACTTGCCACAGTACTTGACTGAGAACAAAATAAAGGCCTCCATCAGGAACCTGAAGGTTATTTTCCCTCCAATAATAGCTGCCTGTGAAACTGCTAAATTTGTTAATTATTCAAACTAATTTTTAGATTATTCTCTAGGATTCTCTAAAGTATACCATTATAACATTTGTAAAGAATGATAGTTTTGTTTCCTCATTATCTAGTCTAATTCCTTTCATTTCTTTTTCTTCATTTATTGCTTTGGGTGACATTTCAAGCACTCTAGTAATGACAATGAGCATCCTTGCTTTCCCCTGATGTTACTGGGAAGGCTTCCAGTTTATATCCACCATAAGTAATGCTTGCTGATGACTTTAGATAGATACTAATTATCATTTTAAGAAAAGCTCCATTTTAAAGCGTATAGCAGAGAATAAAAGAAAATTTATAATTAAATAAAAAAGATGGACAATCCTCAACCTGATGTATCATATTTGTTATATAGGCTCTTTTATTTTTATTTTTTGGAGGGGGAAAGACAGGGTAATTGGGGTTAAGTGACTTGCCCAAGGTCACATGGCTAGTAAGTGTTAAGTGTTTGAGGTCAAATTTGAACTCAGGTTCTCCTGACTCGAGGGCCGGTGCTCTATTCACTGTGCCACCTAACTGCCTCAGTATAGGCTTTCTTGAAATGGACATGTATTGCTGTACATTTTGAATACTTTCTCACATTCTGCTGTGCACATATCAATGCTTTTTTTTCTTTTCCTATTTTGTATTATTTTGGTTTTAGTGTTTAAGTTTGTTTCTTTTTCTTGTTTTTAATTAAGTAAAAAATAAAAGATAAAAAGTTCCACTTATTCTCATGTTCTCTAGTGTTTTTAATTGGAATGGGTATTGCATCTTTTTTTTCTTTTTGAAGGGTGAGGGCATAGCAATTAGGGTTAAGTGACTTGCCCAAAGTCTCGCAGCTTGTAAGTGTTATATGTCTGAGGCCATATTTGGACACAGGTCTTCCTGACTCTAGGGACAGTGCCCTATTTTTTTTTATTGACTTGATTGTTTACTTTTAGTTTACAAGATTCAGTTCCAGAATCCCTTGAGTTTCAGATTTTCTCCCCTTCCTTCTCTCCCACTCCCCATGGTGGCATACAACCATGTATAGGATCTGCAAATTCTTTCACATTGTATAATAGTCTGGTTGTATAGAAGTGTTGTAACCAATGGAGTGAACAATGGGAAAAAAACAAAAAAAAAACCAAACATAGAAAAGAACAATAGCATGTATTGCCTCAGTCTCCATTTAAACTCTGGTCTTTCCAGATCTTTTTCTGCATGTAGATATCTTCTTCCATTCTGAGACTTGTAGAGTTGTCTTTTAACTGTGCATTGCTGAGAAGAGTCCAGTTTGTCAGGGTTGGTCGTCACATATATGATGTATCTGTGACTGTGTGCTAGTCACTGTGCCACCTAGCTACCCCATGAGTATTGCATTTTGTCAAAAGTTTTTTTTTCTGTGTCTATTAATCAATCAATTAATTAATTCTGTGTCTATTAAGTAATTATATTAATAATTAAGCATATAGACCTGTTTTTTAATTGAAATGATAAATTATGTTGATATTTTTCTAATATTTAACCTTCCCTGCATTGCTGGTATAAATCTCACCTGATCATAGTGTACAATCTTTGTGATATATTGCTGTAATCTCCTCAATAATATTTTACTTAAATTTTTTGCAATAATACTCATCAGAGAAACTGGTCTATAGTTTTCCTTCTCCATATTTGCTCCTCCTGGTTTACATATAACCACCATAATTGTGCTGATAAACAAAGAAATAAAAATGTGATCAAGAAAAATGATAAATGAATAAAATTTGGGAGGACTTCTTTTTGACCTATTTTTCCAAATACTTTATATAGTATTAGAATTACATAATACTTGGATTAAATCCCAAGCTGCTTGTGCTGTAGGTGCAAGATCTTACTGCTGGCTTATCATGGGGGCTCACTGATGGTCTGTGGCATCAGTGGGGAGGTACATGGACTTGCTACTGCCTATCTTGGGACTTGGGTCCTCACTGCTGGGTTGCTGGATGTAACTGACTGTTGGCTTGCATAGAAGCAACCTGCTCTGGATTTAATGTCCCTTTTCCTTAAGTTAGGCTTCTCCTACTGATCTTTTTAAATGGTCTTTCAGTGGGAAATTGTTTCACCCCATCTTTTTGTAGCTTCTTCCTGTTCAAAATTCATTTTGAGGTATTATTTTATACTTATCTGAATTTGGGAGAGCCCGTCTAACTCTAGCATCTTGACTCAGTTCCCCAGTTCCCTCTTTTAGACACATTCATTCTTACTCTTGCAACCATGGACTGATTCAGAAGAATTTCTGTCAATTAAAATCTCTCAGGGATATTATTTCATATAAATTTTATCTCTATCATTAAAGAATATTGAACAAAAGAAAGTTTTACCAGAGTCCATATATAAAATATCTAGGGAAAAGAGGAAGGGGAAAGAGCTGGCAGAAGAGAAAGGAATGGGTATTAAAGGAAACAACAAGTCATATTGAAGAGAACAAAAGTAGACAATATGTCAAATGATGGGTAATTCATGTTCCCATGTTATGGGAACACAAGGACCTACATCTTGAATAGAATAGAATCCATACATGTTTAGCACTGATAATAAAGCAGACAATGTAGGGACTCTTATAGAGGGTGTAGAGAGTGTGTTTTCCTGTGTGATGTCAGAGTGATATAGTGATATTAGGGACAGAAGTGTTGATCTCTGTCCTGAGAAATCATAGAATATCACAGATGGAAGAGACTAGAGAGCGCCCTGAGTTTGGTTCAAATGATGAATTCTTCCACATCAGCACCAGAGGATGTGAAGTCACCATAAGCAGGCAGAGTGAGCTCATATCTGTCGTACAATTTTCTTTTTCAGACCAATGATCTCTTCAAGCTTCCTCTCCCCGAGAAGTGAGAGAAGATGAACATTACTACTATTAACAAATGCTAATGCCTAATATTTATAGGACGTTTATATTTCTCATAGTATTTTATGAATTTTATCTATTGTAATCCTGACAAAAATCCTTGAGTTATGTGTTAATATTATTATCCCCATTTGACAAACGATGATACTGAGACAGAATGAGGTTAAAGCAAATTGCCCAACCTTATATAACAACTAAGCACAAAATGTCAAGTCTTCACAGACAGTTTGAGCTGAAACCTATGGTACAATTTATTTCATAGTAGTGATTTCTTCAAGATTCCTCTCCCCTGAGAGATGAGTGGTGAACATGATTAACAATTAAAATGCTAACAAAAACAACAAAAATAACTAAACCTAATATTTATATGCTGTTTTATGATTCACAAACCATTATACAAAAATTATGTCTTGTGATCTTCACAAAAATCCTGGGAGCAGGGTAGGTATTATTTTTATCCCCATTTTACAAATGATGATTCTGAGGCAAACTTTGGTGAAGTGAATGGCCCTGCTTCATACAGCTGCTATGTATCTGAGGCAGAATTTTTGCTCAGATCTTCTAAACTGTAATGCCAAGAACTCCATCTGCTGCATCACTTAACTGTATTTTTTTCAGGATTTTATTGAACTGGAAGCTTTATTCTATTCCACAGAGCCAAAGAGTACCTTGAGATGTGGGAGTCACTGACAATTAGGACAAAGGGGCTACAAGCTGGATAACAGGCAGCTAAGAAGGCAGAGATGTGAACCATCCAGGAAGTTGGCTTCCTCAATTGCATATGCAATGCTAAAATAGAATTCAGTGAGTAAAAAGAGACAAACATGCTGACCAACAGCAGTATGGTTTGGGTAGCTTTGGTCTCAGGGGAGTTACTTGGTATGAGATTATTGCCATGAATATACTGGACTCTCTGGTGATGTCTGTACAAGACAAAAATCATATATCCACTGGATCCTACCATAATTCCTACACATAGAAGATCAGGAAAGGAGAATGTGAATACAGATACCATAAAACTTAATGGAGTACTAAATGTGGTAATACAATAAATTAAATCAAGTGTTTCAGTGATGTTTTTGATTCCTGTTGGGCTTTTGACCTTTAAAAGAACAGAGTAATATATCAGCAGATGATAAGTCCAGCACATGAAACAAAATAGAACAATGCTCTTTGGGATTCTGGTTTTGATTTCTGAACACCTGGAGCTTCTAGGACTTAAAGTGGTGGCTTGGAAGCAACTGAGGAAGCAGGTGGTACAGAGAGAAAGGCTCCGGGCCACTCGGTGTAAGTAAAATACTAGTTTACATCCCACATCATCCAAGAAATTGTTGAACCCCAAAGCAGACATTGTCTGAGGGATCCCTTTGGAGAGAAGTAGCAAGTCATTGACGAAGGCCAAGTGGGAGAGAAGTAAGTCTATGGGCCTCAGCCTGGGACCAAAGAAGATGACACTATTATAAAGACCCAGGAGGAAGGAGTTCCCCAGGATCCCAAATACAGTTTGAAACAGAAAAAGGAGTCCCAATGCCATGTCATTAGAATTCATTTTCTCTTTTTGTTGTGAAGCAAATAGCTGTCAAAATCAGAAGTTCCTTTCTTCTTCAGAATTATAAGGGGTAGAAGATATTTCCTGAGACGAGGGAAACACTTCGCTTGCCCAGCATATATCACCATGGACCATTCATTCCATCTAAAAGAATATGATGAGAATATCTCTTTTAGTGTTGCCTAATGGACCATTGAGAGGATAGCATTGATTAGAAAATTTCTAATGTCTTTTTTTGCCCTTGTTTTCTAGAAGATTCTTCTTTGAAACATTTAGATTGAGTTCTTCTTTGGGAAATGGTTAAATTATATAATCTCTACAAGGTGCTACCAGATACATTAGTACATAGAAAGAAACAGTATCTAGAAAGTATCTGTGATAGAGAGAATAATTAGCTAAAAATATGATCTTATAAATTCTGATCATCTCATATGTTAGGTTTCATAATCCTTTATCTGATAGGGTTCATGTTTATATCTTTGAGCATGATGGCAGTGAATTTATTCAATAATATATTTTGTTATATTTTTCTCTAGGTGACAGAGACAAGAAGAATCAGAAATTTTAATTCTAGTCTGTTTCTTCTCACACCAAATTGGTTGTTTTCAGTATTACTTCACATAATATAGCTTGATATACAATACTGATAAATGTTTCTTTCCAATTTGTGTTTTTTTTTCATTATTACTTTTGAGATTCTTGACCTTTTGCCAATTCATATTATTTTCACTGATATTGTTTTCTGGTTGTTAAAAAATGTCTCTTTGGTACTATGATTGATATGGCATAGAATGAGTAAGTTAACATAGGTAGCGTTATTTTTTTACATTCCTTTTTCTTTTTCATAAAAATTGATATTTCTTTTATTTATTTGATCTGTTTTTATTTCTTCCAAAAGTGTTTCATTGTTGGATTCCTATCATTCCTGAGTGAACATTCATAGATGACCTCCTAAATACATTGGGACTTTTACCTTCTGGTGTTATTGTGAATGGAATTCCTATTTCTTGTTCTTTCCTCATTCCCCCCTTGACTCTATTTTTTCACCTGGTCAACATTATTCTGCTCCTTTCTTACCATGGACATTTCCTCAATACTTCAGGCTTTCTCATGCTCAAACATTGCTACTCCATGATAGCCCTCAAATTCCTTCTTGGGGTTTCACTTTTAGCAATGGGAAAAAGCTATTTATCATTTATTCCCAGACCACCCCTGTTATGATTCAAACTCTTGAGATATTAAAACCATGGTAATACAAGGGTACCTCTCCCAATTCTGCTTTTCAATGCCCTATTATATGTTGTCTTCTCGATTAGAATTTAAGTTCCTTGAGAACAGTGACTTTCTATTTCTTGCATTTGTGCCCCTAACACTTAGGAACATTTCTGGCATGTAGTAAACTCTTAAATATATATTGTTTGATGCCTACTGGATTTAGTCGGTGATTTATAGGCTAGTGATATATATTGCATCCTGCAAGTTATTAAATTTTGTTTAATTTTGTTGACTCAGGCTATCTGAAGGAAATGATATTGTCTATAAAATGATATTTCAATAACTTCTTTGCTTGTGCTTACTCTTTCAATTTTTGATTTCTCATCTTACTTCTACAACTGGCATTTTTAACAGTTTGTTAAATAGTATTGATAATAATAGGCATCCTTGCTTTACCCTTAACCTTACTGAAAAGGTCTCTAACTTTTATCTATAACATATGGTATTTGTTCCTGGATTTGAGTCCATGATATTCACTATACTGAGGAAAGTCAATTTTTTCACTGCTTTTTAACTTTTTAATAGATATTGGTATTATATTTTCTCAGATGCCCTTTTAACATCTACATTTATGTTTAGGATTGTCATTATGCTGAATCAATACTGCATTCCTGGTATAAACATAACCTGATCATACGATATAACCTAATACATTGTTGTAGCCTCCTTGCTAATTTGTATTATTTTTCTGTGTTTGCCAGTGTTCATTACAGAGGTTATTTCAATATTCCCTTTCTCTGTTTTGTATCATTTTTAGGTATCAAAATGAATGAATGAATGTTGAAAACCATCTTTACACATAATGGGGAAAAATAAAATACTATTAATTTAAAAAAGAAAAAAAGTTAATTGAGTGGGTTGAAGCAAATTGCTGTTAATATCCCTTCTAAGCTTGCAAATTATCCTATGGATCTCTAAAAGTAAGAAAGAATAAAAAATAAATAAAAAGACAGTCATGTTCAAGACCTCCTGAGTATGAATAAGCTGACATAGACATAGCATGAATTTCTAGAGAGGGTAGGAGCTAAAGAAGGTCTGAACTTCTCATAAAGTTTATCTCAGAAGCCTTAAATATTTCATAGGCAATATAAATGGACAGAGACATGGTTGTATACAATTGCACAAGAAAATGAGTGCCAAATGAGTAGCCTTGGGGATATAGCTCTGCACCTTTGATGATCTTAAGATTTTCCCAGGAAACAAAGACCAAATACCTCATAGTTGGTGCTTAAAAACAATTCTAATATTCTTAATATCATATTAATTCTAGGGTAAGTATCTTCTTTTAAGTCATAGAATACTGCTATATTGAGAATCAAAATGTGACTAATTCAAATGTTAGTGGAGATATTCATGTTGGAGAGAAAGAAGTGACAACATATTTGTAACAAAGAATAGCCCAAGACAAGAATTATCAGGATGTTATGAGATGCAAATACTCTTAAAGTATAAACTGATGTTGTGTAATGAGATCAAATATTGATTAATGAGCATTCCACATGATACACGGATATTTTTCAGTGGATATGAAAATAAAGGAAAGCATAGGGCATACTGAGTGAATGCTCCTGTCATTTTTGTCAGAGCAAAGGCACATGCCTTTAAGGATGAGAAGACATCAGAGAACGATCTTAGATGTGTTTTCAGAGACTGGAATTGATAAGGTAATAAATCCATTGATCTGTTTATAATAAAATATAATAAATATGTAATATTTAATACTGATGTATAATAATTAATATTAATAAATAAATATATTAATATAATACATAACAAAATATAATAAAATTAATGAGTCTGTGTAAAATAGGGATAAAGGAAAATTTCATGAAATTTAATATATCTACTTTACTGTGGCCTGGCTAGAATATGGTTTTTGAGTAAAATTAGTCTTGTAATCACGACTAATATGGAAATGTATTTAACATGATTCTACATATATAACCTGAATCAGGTTGTTATCCTGGGAAAGTGGGTTGAAAAGACAGGCTGGGAGAAAAATTTGGAGCAAATTTCTCCCCCTTGGTTTTCTTAATGTTATTGTCCAAGTGTTAATAAATCTGCTTTTAAAACTATTGGAAGTAATTGTTATATACAGATTAGGACTCCAACATACTATGGCTTTGACTGTCTGGATGATGCTTTTATTTATTTATTTTCCTTTAAGTTTTCATCATTCACTTTTCTAATATTTTGAGTTCTAAATTATCCCCTTTTCTCCCCAAGACATTATGCAATTTGCTATAGGCTATATACATGTATAATCATAGTAAGCATATTTCTGCATTTCTCATGTTATGAGTAATCAAATCAAAAAGTATCCTTTTATAGCAGCTTGATTGCCTCTTTAGGTCCACAAGTAGTCACATAGCTTCCTTCATATTTTTTATTAAAGTTGGTGATCTCATCACCTCCGTGTTGTTCAGCTATCAAACTGATGAATTCAAGATCTAAGTGTCCACTACTCCTCTAGGATCCAATCTCCCCATACCAAATACAAATTGTAAATCATGGCTTGGGTGTTCCATAGTAACGTCAACCTCAGCATGTCTAGAAGAAAACACATTACATGCCCAGGACAATGTGAGTCAAAGCACTTTCTCTTCCACAGGAATCTAGGAGCTGCCTCTGGGCCTCTCAGTTCCAAGGCTACTCTGTGTACTCCTTAGAGATAAGAAGGCTCTGAGAGCCACAGTTTAGTTGCTGTTCTCAAGGATATCTCACATAAGACCCCTCGTTTGTTGGGCAGCTGCTGACGTGACTGGTTTGATTCTCCTCCATTAGTCTGCACCCCCTGTGCACAAGGAGGTCAAGCTTGAATCATGCTTACTTTAGAGTAATACAGGAGCCATTTTCTCTCTCTGTCCTGCCCTGGCCATGTTGGAATAAACTACAAGCTGCACATTCCTTTCATCTCTGGTCTTTTCATTCCCTCCTGAGATTATGATCCAAGGCCGGCCCTTGGGTTAGAAAAGTGGCCCTATACAATTACATCTCTCTCTAAATCCAGCCCACTTTACAACTTCCCCATTTGTATTGAAAAAGCCTTACTATTCTTGTCACCCAAGTTTGCAATAGTGCCATCTTTTCTAATTGGTCAAATTACCTCCTTCTCCTTATCCAATCATTAAGTGCACCTAAATTTCTCCATTTTACTTTGAAAATTACTGAATCATTCTAATCTTATTTATCATAATAGAACGGCCAAAGTTTTAGCTCTTGTTATGCCTCACCTAAATCATTGTGATACTTGCTTTCCTATAGATAAACGATCAAAGAATATGAACAAGCAATTTTCCAAAGGGAGAAATCCCAATGTCCATATGGTCAAATTTGGAAAGCTAAATCACTAATTAGAAAAATTTCAAACAATCGTACTGGTAAAAATTGTGAAAAGGGAAAATATCATTTATTGAAGGAACTATAGGGAAAGAGGCATAATCACATTCGTGGAATTGTTAAGAATTTGTCCTGCCGTTTTGAAAAGCAATTTGGAACTATGATCTGAAAGTCATTAAAGTGTATCTCTAAACTTCCTCTCTACCTCTTTGCAAATAGCTTTCCCACCCTAGATATTCATCCTATATATAACATAATAATTGATATTTTCAACATAATTTTGTTCCTTTCAAAATTTTTGAACTTTGAAATAAACACTTTCTTTGGCTTCATAATGGAGATTATTTGTAAAGTTTCCACTTTGGAAGATCATTTAATGAAGAGACCTGACCATGGTTACTTAATCCCATGATGCCTTGAATGTCTAGGAATAAGGATGACACCTTGTTCCAATCCTGGATGACTTGAGAGGATAGTGGCACTTACAAGAATAATAGGAAAATAAAGATGAGAAGCTATTGTTATGTGGGAGATAATGAGTTTAGTATGGGATATGTTGTGTTTAAGATATCTGCAAGATATCCTGTTCAAAATGCCCAAAAGTCAGTGGATATGTTAGACTAGAAGTCAGGTTAAATGAAGGGAGTGGAAAAGGAGATCTGGGAATCATTAACATGGAAATGACAGTTGAATCCATGGGAGATGGAATTATTAAGAAAAATGGTTTTGTTCATCCTTTGTATTTTAAGAGAATAAAATGACATCACGATGTTGGGGTCAAGTACAGTAAGTCTGATTGCTACTGATCAAACCAGTGTGAGCTCAGAAGGTTCTTCCACAGGTCAAGCACAAATTGTTCATGAGAATATTTGGAATGTCAATGTATCTCATATTTTTGGAGAGTTACAGAGATTATCCTTTACTCACAGATCCAGGCAGTCATATGCCAACATCTCCCATGCAGAGAATCAATACTAAAGTTCTGTAGAGAAGCCCTCAAAGTGTCCTTATATTACTTCTTTTGACCTCTCTGTGAGTACTTGCCTTGGGTGAGTTCTGAAAACAGTCTCTTAAATAAATGTATGTTTAACATTTGGAGTAAGTGCTCAGCACACCAGAGTTTTGCTGTTCAAAACAGAATTTGAATGCTTAGTAGTTCAACTCAAGATACTTCAGCGGCCAGTACATTATGGAATCATCTATAGCATCCAAAATTTTTCCATTTTCTATAACCAAAATTTCCATGAATGAATGGCGCAATGCTCTCAGTGGAGAGCCCTGTTTTCTTAGTGTTAATTGGCAAACCAAAATTAATAGAACTTGTAGAGAATCAATGTATACTCTTTCACATGTCATCTTCAGAGGCTACATTGAGTGCACAATCATTGGAAGGGGATAAAAACAAAACACTCACTGACTCTCCCTCCACTTTTGTAATGGCTTTTGGCTTTTGTAAGTTAAATAATTTACCATTAGTGTAATAGCTAATCTTGATGCCATTTTCTGTCTTTTTAAAGCTTTCTGACAACATTGCATAAAACATCATGCTAAAAATCATGAGAGCAAGCACACAGCCCTATTTCATTCCACTGGTGACTGAAAAGCATGAGAGCACCAACCTTTATCCAGAACCTTTGCATATATAACATCATTTAAGTAACATATAATACCAATCAAGTTCTCAAAGTAACTAAACTTCACCCTGATCTTCCACTAGTCCTCACTACTGATAGTATCAAAGTTTGTCAGGTTGACAAACATTCTGTTCAGACCTCTGTTCTATTCTTGGAATTTGTCCTAAAGTTATCAGACAGCAATACCACGTCAGCTGTCCCTAGGCCCTTTTGGAAGTCACATGGGCTTTCAGGTAGATGGCCATCTTCTAGGTGAAGGATCAGCTATGATTAAGGAGGACTCTAATAAGAATCCTGCCAGTAGTGACTAAAAGAGAGAGCCTTCTGTGAGTGTCACTGAACAACTTGTTACCTTATTGTTTATAGAGATGGACAATGAAGACATCCTTGAACTCCTCTAAACTAGAAGATTTCAGTCAGCTTCTGTATACTGGATCCCTTGCCTTGGAGAGCTCTGCTGGAATGAAATCAATACCAGGTACTTTACCATATGAGAAGAGCTTAATGGTATCCAATACTTCTCCCTCAGTTAGAATTTCAGTTACACATACTGACTTCAACCTGTCGTACATGGTTCATGACTGTAGCATTGGTTGATAATGGTTTGTTGAGAAAACTATGAAAATGTTCAGCTCCTCTCTCCAGGATCATGATCTTATTACTGATAAATGTGCCTCTTTCAGCTCTGAATAGTTGAGATGTGGAAATATTTGGCTCAGAAATAGCTTTCAGAGCATTGTAAAAACACTTCAGGTTTTTGCTATTAATGTCAAATTAAATTTCATCAGTCTTCTTACTGAGCCAAGAATCATCTTCACTTGCAATTTTCTTTTGATAGAATTAAACCCTGCTTTCAGAAACATGGATAAACCATCTTGCTGGTAAACCCTGTGGAGTTTTCTTTCTTGGTTAAGTAGCTTCTGAATTCCCACATCATTTTCATCAAATCCATCCAGATATTGGCAAATATTCTGGCCCAGGCGAGAAAATGTGGTTCTATATGCCAAATCTTTGAAAGCTGGTCACTACATTTTCTGCTCCAGCATTGCTGTGTGCTGATTCAGCTCTCCATCAAGTTACAAAAAAACTGCTCAGCCTTAGAGAATTGCTCAAATCTCCTGATATTGAGTCTCCTTCTAGTCTCCTTTTTGCCTTGGAACTGCTGCTTTGTTGAATGTCAATGTTTATTTTGTTTTATTTTTGGAGGAGTGAAGGCTAATTGGGGTTAAGTGACTTGCCCAAGGTCACACAGTAAGTATCAAGTGTCTGAGGCTGGATTTTAACTCAGGTCCTCCTGACTCGAAGGCCATGCTCTATTCACTATGTCACCTACCTGCCCCTGAATGTGAATGTTTAGCTTAGAGAGGATGTCTATGATAATTCCAGTATTCTAGGCCACATATCCCAATAGCCATGACCTTTTGTTGTAGTTAGGTAGACAGAAGAGTTTTGGTGATGAAAAGCTCATGAGACTCACAAGTCTTCAGTAGTAAAGAATTATTTCTGCTGCTATTTCTGACTCTATTCCTCCCAAGGACTCCATAAAATTTTTTCTTCGACATTTTCAGGGTTTCTCTTGATGGGACTGTATACACTGATGATGGCACTTTCCTGTACATGGCAGTCACATTATCATGAGCCCACCATTCATTCCTTTGAGAAGGCATACAAGCTTACTGACTAAATTAAATCTGATTGTGAAACCTACACCAGTAGCACTCCTCAGAGAAGTGGCCATTCTAGAAAAAAATGTTTCCAGCTCCAACTTTTGTAACTTGGCCTCCTCTTGTGAGTCTTGTTTCACTCAGGGGCTTCAATATGGATGTGGTACCTGCTGAGTTCTCTCACATCAAGAGACCTTCTTTCAGGTTTACTTGGGTTTCATTTTGCCCATGTGCTCATGATGAGTGGAATCATTTTCACAAAATTTGAGACACATTTTTTTTCTGTTTCAACCAAAATCTGCTCTGCTAAGCAGGTCAGTTTTGGGATAAAGCAAATTTTAGGAATTCTTTTCTAGTCCATTTCTCTTACAGGGAAGTGAGTTCTGAGGTCCTTGTTCAGGCACCCATAGGACTGTAAATTGCTGCTTCAAACTGAGATGACCCTTTTGCTCTGGGCCACCTGGGGTCAGTGTTGTGACTACAGCTCCCAGTATTTACACCTGTTACTTCATCACATTTCCATGACCACAGGGCTTCAAGTAGGTAAAATAGTAACATTATAACATAATAAATAAAAGGTAAATGTCTTTTGACTTAAGCCTAAAATGGATTTAAGTGAGGCAGAGTTGAGCAAAGTCATCAGTTTCACTCCCTCTTCCAGAGTCATCAGTCATAACAACAAAAGTTGGGACTACTCAAAATGGGCCAGGATGCTGTGGATGACCTTAGTGTCTTCAGTGTCTGACTAAGCTCAAAGTGCTACACAAAGCCTCCTTTTTCTGCCTTCATGGCCCATTCAGAACAAATTGTTCTCATGCATCCATTCTACCAGGGAAAATTTTCAAAAGTTTGGAGTAGATATCCCCCTAATTCATCACCTGGTTTGAGGCCATATTGGAGCCTAATTAGCAATGTCACCTCCTACATCTGTCCCCAATTACCAGTTCTCAACCAAGTCCATTATTAGGTTAGATAATTTTGCCTCTTCAACTCCAACTTTGGAAGTGTTTACTCCATAACCCATATACCTTCCCCTAGTCATAGTTTCTTGTATGCTTGTGGGGTGGGGGTGGGGGGTGGAGAGGAATCTTTGTTTATTTTGACATATAGTTTCCATGTTTTCTTTTTGCCTTCTTGTTTTGCCACATATATAGCTCTTTGTATCACCTCTCTGAATGCTAATTTCCTAGAAATTCTTGTTTTGTTTTGTTTTTGCTTTTTTTGGAGGGCAGTTGGGGTTAAGTGACTTGCCCAAGGTCACACGGCTAGTTTTTTGTGTTAAGTGTCTGAGGCCGGATTTGAACTCAGGTACTCCTGACTCCAGGGCCAGTGCTCTATTCACTGCGCCACCTAGCCACCCCTTTTCCTAGAAATTCTTGAACCCAGGTTTTATTTTAACCTGAGACATGAGACCAAGGAAAGAATGATGAAATTTTTGTAATGAAAAACAAGTTTCAAAAGAGAGATAAAAATTGAGAAAAAAGAGAGAAAAATGAATGAGAAAAAGAGAAAAGGAAGGGAGAAAGAAGAAAGGAAGGAAAGAAAGAAATAAGAAAAGAAGGAAGAAAAAGAAAGAATTATGACAGAGAAAAAGGAAAGAAGAATGAAAGGAAACTGAGAAAACACAAGAGAACCTTGAAGGGGAAGCAGCTAGAGCTGGGGGAATCAGGAAAGCCCTCAGCCAAAAGATTCCTGAGATTTGAAAACAAGGGTTTCCAAGAAGCTGTGTTAGGAGAGAGCATTGCAGGCCTGGGGGAGAGACAGATAAAAGAAATCAGGACAGAACATAGATGGTGACCAAAAAGAACAGCATGCTTGGCCCATAAAATGTGTGAAATGGAAAAAAAAATATGAAGGAAAACTGGAGAAAGTAGATTTGTTCCAGGTTGTAAGGAACAACAAATGTCAGAGAAGTTTGAGGTATGTAGAGATGAAAGATGAACTTGTGCTTAAAGAAAATCAGCAGTGGTCTCTGTGTGGAGGACAGGTCAGAATGTCTGTGAAGAATGGAGGATGGGAATCCTCAAGTGCTGTTAGGGTGAGATCAGTAACGGTCAGGGGATGGAGAGCTGAGGAAGAGTAGCTGGGTACCCTTGCTCAGAAAACTTTATGTTAACCTGACAACAACTACAGAGACACATTGTGGATTTCCAGGAAATGAGAGAGGAATATCAAGTAACTTTCAAACTGTCACAGGCATGTATGTGTTTCAGGAATCCCAATAACCAGAGTCCTTTGGTAGGCAGTCTGGAATGAATTCACAGGCTCAAGTGTTCTGAGTCAAGCAAGGAAAAGTTTATTGTTACACTTTATGGTGGGGAAGAGTTCTTAGGGAACCTGCAACCTTAATGGGGTAAAGTTTTTATAGAATAAACTATAGAGTGACATGTGCCAGATATACTAAATAGGTGAGTCAGGGCGGGATTATGGAGGAGTTAAGGAGTGGTCAGTGCTTAAAGGAGCAAGCACTTTTAACATCTAATGCCCAGGCATATTGCCCATAATTCACTGGGAAATAGCCCACGGTGGGGCTGCATGGAGGTATGGTTTTAGACGTGAAATGGTACTAAGTCAGCTAGCAGTCACGGCTGACTGAGATGTTCCTACTCTGCCACCCATCAATACCTTCTTCAACAAGATGAATGTTGGAAACCTAGGCTAACAAGGGATTCAGGATGTGTATAATGGGCTAGGGAGTTACTTATACATAGTTCTAATGAATGATTCATAGGTGCAGCTTGTTATTTTACTAAGGGGAGATAAATAGTTCATGGATGGTTGCTAGGCAGAGTGCTGGGAGGGGGAAGGGACAGTGATAATGCTCTGAGGTTGGGAAGATTTGAAGCTAGGGAGTAATGTGATTTTGCAAATTGACGTAATTTTACAAACAATGGTTCAAGCACTGGCGCCAAAGCACCCCATCAACACTAGAAGATTATTGTCTATTTCTGGTGACTAATATGGACAAAAATGAAAATGACAAAAGGAATCTTAAAAGCACAATGGTGGACTCTGAAATTTTGTCTATCAGAGGAAAAATTTGAAATGAGAGAGGAGTACATGGGGAGAGACATCTATGCAAGCTGGCATTCTGAAAGGAAGCCAACAGCTTCTTTTCCTATTCCTGCAAAAACTAAAAAACAGCAGTAGAGTGAACAAGACTTCATGAAATCCAGTTAGCAAATATACTAAGGGACTTGAGCTTTCTTAGTACTGAAGACATAAATTTGTGGGCAATTGGACATGATCCACCAGCGAAGCTGTCACCTCTATGCCAGAAAACAAGCAAGTCTATAGCTCCCAGCACCCCCAATGACTGATCAGAGGCAGATGTAACCTGAAAACTCTAAATCCAGAGACAGTGAGATCAGAGGGCAGGTAATAATGGTGATGCTCCTATCTCTCCCAAAATAAAAAAAATCCACAGAGTATTAGAAAAGTTTGAGCATGAATAAAATTAATGAGCCAATGCTAGATACCTCTTATTATTAAGAATAGCAAAAAGAAAATGGTTCTGTTCATCTGTTTTTATCTTCTGGGGGAAATAGAAGAGCAAATAAGGGCTAAAATAAATTCTTGGGCTTGAGTGTTAGGATAATTTCAAATGGAGAGAGGATTCACTGGCTAAATTCTTTGATCTAATTGTCCTCTTATGGGGAATGATCTTTGAACAGGAAAAAATGTTACAATGAAAATGGCTAATGGGGAGATGAAACCCATAAAAACAAAGAGTTGATGAGAAAACATTAAGCTACTGTTAATAAATTTAAGTTAGCACTATAACAGAAATTACATCAACGTATGAAAAACAGTTAATTGTGTTGGACATGGAAGTCAAGAAGGCTGAGCCCAAGTATTTAGTGCCTTTGAGACTCTGGATAACTAATTTAACATCCCTGTGCTTCATCTGTAAAATGAGAGAAATGGACACCTGGGTGAGTGATGTGACATTAAAGTCTAAATTAATGATATTATAAACTTTCAGATGCAATTATTAAGCAGCTCTCTGTGATCTTTGAATGAATATGGTCATTGGAAGAGATACTGCATACCCAGAAGGGAATAGGTATTGTTCATATTGTTAAAATGGGGTAGGGGAAAGAAGAGAACATTAACTTTGATTGATATAAAAATTCAAAAGGGGATTATTCAAAGGATAATTAGGAAAAATGTAGAAGACGCAATAATGGTAACAAAAATAAGAAAGAGGGTTGCAATAGTTGACAGTATCAGAATTCAGAAGGTCATGATAGAGTACCAAATTAAGTCAAATTCAATATGATGTAATTTAATAGGGTAAAATGAAAAGCCTAATATTTGGATTCCAGAAATCAGTTTTTCAAATACAACACATAGATGAGTTGGTAAAACAGCAATTAAGGTGGGGGGGAGTGAAAGGGGAAGAATCTCAAAAGATATTAGTCACTGAATTCCACAATGGGGCAGTCAATACTTGAATGAGAATTCATCAATTTATGTGATTGTATATTGCAAGGACCTTGAGATAATATCCATGGTAAGATTAGTGATATGTCAAGTACATAATCTATCCTGTTTAGAACAACTACTGGATATTCTTTAAGTTCTTAACTTTTCATTTTAGGAAGGGTGTTTCTAAGCTAGAATTTCTACACATCAATGACCAGGAGAGTTTAAAGCCTTAAATCTCTCTTATGGAAGAATCAGACAAATAATTTGATAGTATTTAGCCTGGAAATGATTAGACTTATAGGATACCAACCTCCATGTCCTTGGGAATTTTAAGGATTTTTTAAAAATATATATTTCTTTTGTTTGTTTCTACAGGGCAGAATTTGGAACACATGGTGGAAATTATAAAGACACTATATCCAGGTTGATATAAGATAAACTTCCAAACAATTACAGCAAGACCAAGACAAAATGAACTGCTTTGGAAAGAGGTTGTTTTTACCTCAATGAAATTCTTCCCAGAAAGCCTAAAAAGCGCTTCTAAGGTAGAATCCTGTAGAAGGAAATGGTTTCCAGGTCTCTAACATTTATGCAACTGTATGATTCAGTTTAACAACTGAATAGTGTCAACCATTGACCAAAGGTTTGATCCAAAGAAAGAGACTGAATCAGTTTGCCTCTTAAAGGAAAGTCTGTCCTAAGAACAACCAGAATGGGAATCCCCTAAATGTTTGACTACAAACAGAATCAGCCATGCTTATTTATTCTCATTAAGCTAGAGAATCACGCATACATGGGAGTCGGAAAATAATTCTGAACTCAGAGGTAAACAAGCTGAAGGAGACACTTTGTACACTTAGAGCAATCCCAACTCAGGATGCCTCTGTCAACCAAAATTATACTTTCCATATGTGTTAACCTTAAAATGAGAAAGGAATTTCTTAATAAGTGTCAAAGTATCCATTGAAATTATAGATCCAGGATGTCTGTGTTTCTTTTATCATTAACATGACAATCTATATACCATAAGAGAGCACAATATGTGTCCATAAAATATCAAGATAAGAAAAGTCCCATCATTAAAGATAGTGCCTGGTTCAAGGCATCTTGCCCTTGATAGTCACAAACATAAGAATGCTCCTGCTCAGTTTTATTTGGACTTGTAGTTGCTGGCTCAGGAAGAGTCATTTTGGGTTTACTCAGAGAGCAAAGCAAAGCATGTCAGTTATGCCAGGGCACAATAGGCATTATGGTAGGTAAATTTGACAGTGTACCAAAAATATCTTTCTCCTGATTGACCAATCCAAGTTTTAGGCCTTTCTCAGGCGATGGGCGGGAAGTGGTGAGGGGGGTCAGGGCTCAAAATAGTTCCCAATAGGAATAAAAAAAGTAATGAGGTGAAATGGCCAAGTGGTTGAAATGGTCAAAGTCTGAGATTGACACCTAGAGTCTGTCTTGAGTAAGCCACAGCTAGGAACATAGTGATTTGAGCTATAGGTGCAAAGAGCTCAGTGCCTCAGACATTTTGCACTGTTTGTTTGTTTTCCCCCAGTTTGGAAACGAAAATCAGGAAGGACAAATAAGCTTCATTTAGCCTCCCATGTAAAAAGAGAATCAAGTTGGATTTGGAACATGCTTCAATAGCCTGTAGCTTTATCTTTTTTTTCATGGCATAACTTACATAAGCTATTTTTACTTTTTTACAGTTTTTCTTTTCATTAACTTATTTTAAACTTAAACACCAAAACAAATACAGAACACAAAAGGAAAAAGAACAGCTTTGCCACATACACAGCAGAACATAATGGAGGGTTCAAAATACACAGAAATAAATTTTTATTTCAAGAAACCAATATAATAGATAGTACACACTGTGTTCTGAGCTGTCCAGCTTTTCTGTGCTTCCTTGTAAGTTTTCTTTTGTTTCCTGCTGTGCACTTTTTCTTTATTCTTTTTTTCCTACTTTCCTCTCCCCCTCCCTGAAGAAGGTTACAACATAATACATACACACATAAATATGTATGTGTATATATGCATATATACATACACTTGCATACATAGGTATACTTAGATATTTATAATCGTACTCATATGTAACATATATATTCATGTGCATCTATGTAAAACCATACTGTTCTTTTTGGTGCTCTGTCTCTCTGAGGTCGGATAACCCTTTAGTTCATAGGTCTTTGTCTTTTCATATTTTTTTTTCTAAATCCAGTAACTCATTTCTTCACACTATCCAGTTATTTTAAATAGTCTAAAACAGTCTTTATTATATGGCTGACATATAATGTAGTTTCCCTATTTTTCTCCTTTCATTAAATGTATTTTAGCTTTAACTTTATAATAGTTATCATGGTAACTATCCCAGCTCCTTTTTCCTTAATAAACTCTACTCAGAATTTTATTTTAAGTTTGTGTGTAAAACTTACTTCATATTCTTCCTAACTCCTCTTATTTACTTTTATGCTCTACTTTGCTGTCCTGTTCCTTAACCTACCCACTCCACTGCCACAAAAGATGCCTCCTTATCTTCTCTACTCACCCAGTCTCCTTGCTTTACATTAAAGGACTTTGGAATGGTTTTTTTTTGCTTTTTGGAGGGGGAAAGGCAGGGCATTGGGGTTGTGACTTGGTCAAGGTCACACGGGTAGTAAGTGTTAAGAGTCTCTGGTCAGATTTGAACTCAGGTCCTCCTGACTCCTTGGCTGGTGCTGTATTCACTGCATCATGTAGCTGCCCCAGGACTTTCAAATCTTAAAGAAATTATCTGCCATTTCTGCAGAAGTCAGAGACAAGTGACTGAATTTTGCCTTTAGTCTTCAATACATCTAACTATAAGTAGGGTTTTATCTACTCTTAATCAATAGATTGGATTCTAACGAGGAGGCATAGTGGATAAAGCACCAGACTTCTGGTCAGTAAGATTTCGTCTGACTCCTACCTTACACATTACCTCACTTTGTGAACCTGAGCAAGACACTTAAATTCTCTCTACCTCAGTTATTTCACATATCAAATGGAGAAAAGAAGAAAATCTACCTCCCAGCTCTTCAGTGAGAAACAAATGATGTAGCAGGAGCAATGTACTCTGCAAAAACTTAAAGTACTAGACATGGATAAGTTATCAGTGATATGATTAAAATAACTAAGATTTTTAATTGTAAAAAGTAAGGCATCAGAAATTCCACATCATATTCATCAGATTAGTAAAGCTGACAAAAAGAAGACTGGCAAATGTGGGAGAGGTTACCAAAAGGTGCACAATAATGAGCTGTTCTCGGAGCAGGAAATTTGTCCAAACATCCTAGAGATCTGCTAGGACATAAGTCCAGAGAATCACTCAATTCTGCATGCACTTTGACCTGGCAATAACTCTCCGAGGCCTATACACCCAAAAGGAACAAAGAACTCAATGTATACACATGTTTATGACTATTTTTCACAGTGACAGAGACCTAGAATCAAATTGAGTCCATCTAATAGGGAATAATTGGACAAATTATGGTCAATTTTTCTGAAAGAAGAGAGGAAATAACAAGCATTCTAGCAAATCATAGCAAGTGAATGAGAGAGACAGGAGCCACAGGGAGCCCAGGGAAGAGATAGAAGAGGAACAGAGATTTTAAAAGGGTAGGGAGTACACTCATAGGAAGAATAAAGATGGGGATTTCATTTATGCCTACAAAAAGAGGAAGGAGAGTCAGTGTCTCCCTGAGATATCAGGAGAAAAATCTGGATCTCTTTTCACACAAGACTTACTTCCTTTCCCACCTAAATGAGTCTTCAATTACGTTGGTGATCTGAGTGGGGGGGGGGTCCATTGTCTTCCAAAAATACACTCACCATGCTGGTCTTATCTGCTGATGGAGAGACCAAGTCTATGAGATCCAGGAAGTCAACAAGGGAATAGGAGATGTCTTTTCATACATGCATGTTTTACACATGAACTAGCTTGCATTTAGATAGGACAGAAGAGTAGGGGGTTATTTGTAGGTGTTCCAGGTTCTCTGATCTCACCTTCTCCAGAGCTGTAATTACCATGTCACCTCTCAGAGACAAGACAGTCTGACAGGGTAGTTAGGGGTGTCTCAGATAAAGTTATCTTTTGTCCTGGGAGCAAATCATGACTAGAAATTACTGCTGATTCATGAGCATTCCCATTAGACTGATTAACAAATACTGGGAAAGGTTCAGCAACTAGTCAATGTCTCAGCTGGGAGAGAAACTTTTCTGAATTGGTGCAGATGTCAAAGTCAGGTGGGGTCAAAGAGCATTGAAGGCCCAGGTGTGAGGGACTCTGAGCCTATGTCCATATTCTGGCCTTACCTCTTGTGGGTAATGTCTTGGAGGCAGAAAACTCATTTCCATTCTTTCAGTTCCAAGTGCCTGCACTCCTGTCTCTGATCTTGCTTTGTTCCTTGGTTCAAAATTACTGAGAATTCTTGGAATGACCTGAGATTTCCTTCCTTGGGAAAGAGATTCTGCATTGTCAGGCTAATTTTTTATGTTTCATAGACTATAAAATGTTTTTAAAAGCATCAAATATTAAAGATTTTTCTCCCCTTTCTCAGAAAACTAGTCTATTTCCAGGAGAGTAATCTAACATAATGTAGTGGAAAGAGCCTTGGTCAATGTACCTGGGTTTGAAAATACATTCCAGAAGTTAGTAGTTGTGAGAAAGGAATGGATGGGTGACTTGAACCTTCTTAATCTCAAGTTTCTCACACATAAAACTGAGAAAACATTCTCTGTAAGAGATATAACACAAGACTCTCATAAGAAAAGGACTCCCATGGTTCCAGCGCAATATAAACATAGGAGTCATTATTCAAGGTATTTCAAGCATTTTGAAGTCTTCTATCCAGGAATGCATCTCCCTGTCACCCTTTGAAATTCCACACAGTTGCTATTTCTTGATGACACCAATACAAGTAACAAGAAATATAGAGAATCTTTTTTCATATGTCAGAATACATTGAGCATTATGGGAATTAAGCTATCAAGGAGCCTAAAGGATTTTTAACAATTCCAATGTAAATCATATTCATAAAAGTACTGAAACAGAGACAGCTCTGAGTAGTGGAGAGAAGGCTGGTATGGAGGTTAGGCTGACCTGTCCTCAAGGCTTGCCTTTGACCCAATAGAGTCAAAGGGTGATTATAGGTTAAAATAGGATGATTATCAATTGGAAGTGCTAGGTGGGTTTCCAAGGAAACAGCAGCTCAGGGTACAGGCAACAAGCACCATGTAGACAATGATAAAATAATACGTAAATGTGTATTTAAAACAGTGGAAAATCTTCATCTTTGGCCTGTGATTATAAAAATGGTGAGTATTAAAATCTATAAATTCTCTGTTTTAACACTCAACCAAAATGTTGCTTTAAAGATGTAGAGAAAAACAAAATCTCAGAGGAAATAACAGGAAAAATGGGAAATGGAAGTAGGAGATCTCTGATAATAGTGTGTAAAATTAATCAACAAAATATTGGTTCTGGTGAAATATAGAAAAGTTGATCAGTGAAACACATAAAGCACACAAAATTTGGAAGCAATCTGCCAGTTTCCTTGTTTGATCCAATCGAGGACTCAAACTACTGGGGAAAGAATTCCATATTTGGGGAACTGTTTTAAAACCCTTGTAGCTTCCTAAGAAGGTGGGGCATGAGTTCACTAAACCTATCTCCTCTTTTTAAACATGCATTAATCAAAACACTTAGGAAGCAGTTGAGTGGTACTTATTCCATCACTTCATGGTTATATGATCCAATCAAAATACTTGTGTCTTTATGAAGAGGGTACCCAAAGAGGGTTAGGGTTGCCTGAGACCCCAAAATACCAACATGCCAGGTCCTGCTGAAAAAATTCCACTCGTCTTCTCAGCCAAAGAAAAACAAAATTCACTGAAAGTTCAAGTTCACCATATGGGGTACTCTTAAGGAGCCAGTCTATGCTAGGTCATTCTATGGCGCTCTCACACAGTAAGTCTTTGCTAAGCTATTCCATGGTGCTCTCACACACATGGAGGGAAGATGGGATTCTTATATACAGAAAAATCTAGGGGTGGTCTAGAGGAGAAGAAGGTTGGGGAGGGTCTTCAGGAGGAGTTAATGAGGTCAATACAAGAGTGGATTGATATTTTCATAGGATCCAGGGTGGGAAGCAGATGGACAATGGAGGGCCAGGCTAGTAACAGAGGTCTGGGCCCAGCCAAAATGAATTACTTATGGCCTGTGCAAATGCCTCATCAAGTGGGAAGATTCAATCAGACTTCAAGGGGTTTCCCAGAGTATGTACCTAAAAGATTCAAAGAGAGCTCAAGGGGGGTCCCAAAGCCTACACCTCATCATTTACATGGAAGATGCTTATTGTTGATGAGTCCTACTGAAGAGGGAACCCAAAGAGTATTAGGGTCACCTGAGACCCCAAAATACCAACATGCCAGGTCCTGCTGAAAAAATTCCACTCGTCTTCTCAGCCAAAGAAAAACAAAATTCACTAAAAGTTCAAGTTCACCATATGGGGTAGACTCTTAAGGAGCCTAGGTATCTGTGATGCTTGCATTGGGCAAGCAGGGCAGTAAGTCTCTGCTAGGACATTCTGTGGTGCTCTCACAAAGATGGAGGGAAGATGGGGTCTTATATACAGAGGAATCTAGGGGTGGTTCAGAGAGCCAATGAAGTCTGACTCCAGTAATGAGTTTGGGGAGGGACTTCAGGTGGAGTTAATGAGGTCAGACTCTAGTAATGAGTTTGGGGAGGGACTTCAGGTGGAGTTAATGAGGTTAATGAAAGAGTGGATTGATATTTTGATAGGCTCCAGGATGGTAAGCAGATGGACAATGGAGGGCCAGGCTAGTAACAGGTTTGGGCCCAGCCACAATGAAATACTTATGGCATCTGCAAATGCCTCCTGGAGACTCAAGAGGTTTCCCAGAGTTTGTACCTCAAAGATTCAAGGAGAGCTCAAAGGGGAGGGGTTCCCAGAACCTATACCTCATCACTACACTTCATGTCCAGGTTAACCATACTATCCATGAGAGTTAGTGAGAAAGACACTACAGTAGTTTGACATTTTCTTCTCCAGTGGATAAAGGCCAACAAAGGTTAAATGATTTGACCAGAGTCTCAGAGCTAGGAAGGGTCTGAGGATGGACTTGAACTCAGGAAGGTCTTCCTGACTCCAGGTCCAGTGCTCTATCCACTGACTGATCTAGATGCCTCTGTAAAGTGCTTATTCTTGTCTATAAAAATTCTCACATAACTCAAATTGATTCTGGTCTTCCTGACACTTTTCTGCCTTGGCGTGTTGAATAAAATCCTTTTAATATGCCGAGTTTCCCTCTTTAATCAGGGCAAAGGCCCAAAGAATAATTTAACAATCAAAAAAGTCAACATTTGGGGGACCCTTATTAACCCCTGTGGTGCTGTGTGTGTGTGTGTGTGTGTGAGAGAGAGAGAGAGAGAGAGAGAGACAGAGAAAGAGAGAGAGAGAAAGAGAGAGAGAAAAAGAGAGAGAGAGGCAGAGACAAAGAGACAGAGAAACTATTTCAACACCAACCCTTTCTCCCATAATGGGTTTAAGTGGATAAACCTGGTGACAGTCACTGGTGAAGTTTTCAGAGAATTAAATTCACCAAATTCAGGAAGGGTAAGGAAAAATAATTCCTGAAACTAAAATTTGATTTCTTTTCCTTATTTGTACATGAAGAAATGGAAGTCACTTGTGCAGGAATAGGCAGATTAGCATGGGTACTTTTCCCACATTAGGGTGCCCAGGAACAGACAGGATAAATTGGTCCTTGTACCAATATGGAGTCAGTAGATTAAGTCATCAGCTGACTCCCCATTAAGCAAGCTCTTAAAATCTGAATGTCCAAGTCACATTCCCAATACTCCAGTGAGAGTTCATTTTGGGGAAGTGTGGTAATATATTTGGCCAGATAAATACAAGAACTATGATTATTGTCAGTCACACACAATAAAGACAAGACTTAAAGAATTAGGACATGGGAAAATGCATTATGCTGCTGTTAAACAGCACTTTCAAAACCAGGACTGCTCCATATAGCCACGTTCATATCATCCAGATTTCTCAAAAAACAAACACCGTGAAATTCTTAAGATACCTCGTTTGTATGGAATAAACAGAACAAAAGAAATAAAGATATTTGGTGGGGACTGGGAAGAGACTGACAGTAGGCAGGTAAGTGGGTTTGATGGGGCTTCCACTTCCAAAGTTCTCTAGGGGACAGAAGGACTTTTTCCCTTGGAGAACTTTGGAGAGGTGCTCTTCATCACCCAGAAAAACTATTGTAAGGCAGCCCAGAAATAGAACTCAGAAGAGTTTTCAAGCAATAACCAGTTCTCAAAACAACTGTCCCAACTGTTGCTCATACTAAGCAGGGACTCACCTGACTTTTGATTGAACTTTTTGGGGGAGATAAGGAGAAAAATGGAGAGATTCTTTCATCCTCTCTGTCTTCACAAACCTTATCATTTTAATGATTGCAAAGATAAAGGTAGATAAGAAAAGGGAGGAAATCTTTTTCCTGGTTTATAGACATTTACAGAATTATAATTTGAGGAGACAGGGGAGGATAGCATGGCTTGGCATGCTGTGGTCCATGGGTTCATGAGGAGTTTTACACCACTGAATAACAACTATAATCAACTAAAGACTAAAACTTTACTGAAATGTCGTATCTTTCTTTACTATTAATTTCCAAATTATGGTAACTGTTAAATCATTTTAGTGGATTTTAGAGGTTGGAAACTAGAATTAAGATGAAGCAGAAATAATACACAACTCTCTCCCCTTCCTGGAGGGCAACAGATTCATTTTCTTGGGGATGCTGATTTCAGTGATTCCCCAACTTAGAGCATACTGTCAGTTTTCAATTCTTACCACCACTAAATGTGCTGCTATCATTATTTTTGTGCAAATGGAATATTTTCTCTTTTTTCATATCTTTGGGATACAGATTGCATAGTTTCCTAGATTAAAATGTATGAACAATTTTGCAGCCCTTTGAGGACTGTTCCAAACCCTCTCCAGAATGGTTGGACCACTTCACAAGTTCACCATCAGAGTATTAGCATCTCATTTATCCCACATAATCTCCAACATTTATAACTTTCATTTTTATATATTACCCAATCAAGTGGATGTAAAGCAGTACTTGAGTTATTTTCGTTTGCACGCAAAATAATCTCTGAAAAGTTCATTTTCAGCACAAAATTATGTGAATATAACCCATAAAATATCCTTGAAGAATATAAAAAAGTGGGGGATGTGAATGTGTGACTACCTCACCTTTTCCTTATCTATCCCTTTGGGCTTCCCAGGGAAAATGCCTTGGGGAAATGTGAGATGTGAACTTTATCCACCCTCTTGAAGTATCTGGGTGAGGTTAGGTTAAAAATACAAAAGAGATTTGGCTCATTGATTTTAAGGGAACGAAAAAGATTTATGCAAAGGTGAAAGTGCCTCCAAGAATCTTCAAAAGTGACCTACATGAAAGCTGTGGGTGTTGAAATGTGAAGTGATTGCAGCTAATGACCCTTCTGAAAATTTGAGGTTTGAATGTCATAAATAGTGATTATGTATCCAGATTTGAATTGGTCGAAATTTGTTCTGAAACTAAATTGTAACTGTATTGTAATCTCATTTACAATGAAATGTGTTCTACAAAGGCATAATGGAGTTCAATCAAAACTTAATGCAAAATCCAGGGTTGCTGTGAGGATCACATGTCATAATAGTTATTAAGTGCTTAGCACAGTGCTTGACACATAGTAAGAACCGTATAAATGTAAGTACTCTAAATCGGTCTTGAATGTAATCAGTATAGAACTCTGACCAGTACAGAACACTGACAGTGATAAAAATGAATGATTTTCTGTAAAACATAATTTGGAAATACATTCAACTGAATTGATTTCATCTCACTGGTAATGTTGAGGTTTCTAGTTTAGGGTTGCTCAAGACCCCCAAATACAAACACACCAGATTCTGCTGAAAGAACTGGACTCAAATCTTCTGTCAGCCAAAATAAGGCAAAATGTGTTAAAGATTTTCCTTGGGGGTGGAGCCAAGATGGCGACATAGAAGCAGCAAAGCACCGCAGCTCCCACACAAACACGCTAAAAACTCATAAAATGGGACTTTAAAACAGATTTTCAAGCTCCAAAACTCTCCAAAAGACAGAAAACACATCTGTTGCTACAGGCAGCTCAACAGGTGGGGCTCTTCACAGCAGTCTGGGAGCCGTGGCCGAAACCCCAGCAAGGCCAGGCCAGGGCATCAGGCGGAGCCCAGTCTATATGAGAGCAGATTGCCTGCACTGGAGACACAGTTACCACATTTATCAGACCAGAAGAAAAAAAAAGCTAAGAGAAAGGACAGTGGATTTTGCTAAATTTGGGGAAGAGCGGGTCCAGCCAAACTGTTCCCAGGGCAAGGAAGCAGCAGGAGGCGGCTGTAGCAGCAGTGGCCTCCACTGGGCTGCTTCAGAGCCCTCAGCTTGCAGATAGCAGGGGTCTGAGGCTATTGATCAGGGCCAAGGGCTCTTGCGTTGAGCAGCCTGGATCTGGATTGTGGTCTTGAGTGGTGGTCCTGGGGTGTGCGTTCAGTGAGCCAAAACTGGGGGGGGGGCTGCAGCACCCCACTAATAGCTCCAGGAGCTGTGAAGGCCCCAGAAATTTGGGACAGAGATTTCCCCCTCCAGTAAGCTGAGTTCCACAGAGCTAAAAAACCAAGCAATTAATAGACTGGCCAACATGAGAAAAAGGAAGCAAGGTAAGAACAGCAGTAAAACTCTAGAATCCTTTTTATGGACAAAAATGGTTAAAGCATGGAGCAGGAGGAAGACAACTCAGTCAGAACTCCCTCACCAAATGCTTCTAAGACACTGGAAGAATGCCTACTAGCTATGGATCGACTTAGAAAGGACTTTGAAAACCAAATAAGAGAAGTGGAGAAAAAATTGGGAAGAGAAATGAGAATGATGTCAGAAAGTCATGAAAAGAGTCAACAACCTGACTGAAGAAAACAATACCTTAAACAGCAAATTAACTCAGATGGCAAAGGAGGCCCAGAAAGCCAATGAGGAGAAGAATGCCTTAAAAAGTCAAATTTGCCAGATGG
>CM053596.1:65929406-65944238 GCA_028646575.1 Pseudocheirus occidentalis
ATGTTTTAGAATCAGAGGACAAAATAGAACTTGAAAGAATTCATCGATCACCTCTTCAAAAAGATCCCCAAAAGAAAACTCCTAGAAATGTTATTGCCAGGTTCCAGAATCCCCACACCAAGGAGAAAATATTACAGGCTGCCAAGAAAAAAGGATTTGAATACTGTGGAAGCACTATCAGAATAACCCAGGATCCGGCAGCTTCTACACTGAGGGATCGCAGGGCCTGGAATATGATATTCCAGAGAGCAAGAGAGCTGGGATTAAAACCAAGAATCACCTACCCAGCAAAACTGAGTATAATTTTCCCGGGGAAAATGTGATCATTCAGTGAGGTAGAGGACTTTCAAGCATTCTTGGTGAAAAAACCAGAACTGAACAGAAAATTTGCCACTCATGCACAAGAAGCATAAGAAGGTAAACACTGGAAAGTAATCATAAGGAACCTATCAAAGTTGAACTATTTACATGCCAATATGGAAAAACAATAATAGTGACTTATGAAACTTTTCTTAGTATGAGGATAGGTGAAGGGAATACAAATGTGTGTGTGTATATACATATGTATACCTACTCATACGTCAGACTCCAGTAATAAGATTAAGACAATGGAGGGCTAGGTTAGGTTAAGGGTAACAGAGATTTGGGTCAGGGATAATGAAAGGCTTGTGGCCTCAGCCAACTGCCTCATCCAGTGGGAAGATTCAACCAGAGTTCAAGGGGTTTCCCAGAGCCTGTGCCCCATAATTTCCACCTCAAAAAAATGGGACCCAAATTCCTTGGGGTAAAGGGCAAAGGTCTCAGCTTCTGAAAGTGATTCCTGCTGGCAAGGGGTGTAGAGGTGTCCCTGCCTTTCTGGGCCCCATTCAAGGGGCCAAATTTTATATTCAATGGGTCAGACTTTGAACATGGCTGATGCCACCAGCTCCAGCGGGCCAGATACCTTGGATTCAGTTGGAGGTTGGTATATAGCCTGAGTGATCATCTGGAAGTTGATGGCTTGAACCTGGAGGAGACAAACCTGGCAAGAAAGTTAAGCAAACAAAGACCAAAAACGCACAAAAAACGTATAGAGAAAGGATAATTTCCCTGGAACAAAAGACAATTTTCCTGGTTGGAATTAAATATGACCTTGGCAAGACCAAAAGGAAAAGGGCATGTTTGATGGGGGAATGTTTTCTGTCAGTTACCTCTTCCCTTCCTGAATTGTCCCCATGCCTGGGGTCAGTTACTACAGAGTGTATTAGGACTCCCAAAGCCTTTGCTCTCCTTTCATCAACATAGAGAGTAAAAGGTTTTTCTAGATTGTGTAAAGCTAATGCTAGAGTGGTGATCAATTTATTTTTCAAAGTCTTGAAAGCTTTAGCCTGGTCCCAGGCCCCACTCTAGAGGGAGTGAATCAGGGCCTTGGGTAGAGTCATAGAGAGGCTTAGCAATAAGGCCAAAATTTGGGATCCAGAGTATACAAAACCCAGCCATACCTAGAAAAGTTCAAAGTTGTTTCTTCCTGGCTGGAATAAGGACAGACAAGATTTTCCTTTTCTTCTTGGAGGTTAAAGTGAGAAAGGTAGGAGTTAGTTCATGACTTAGATACTTTACAGACTGGCATGCTATCTGGACTTTGTTCTAAGAGACCCTATAGCCACAGCTACCCAAGAAATAAGGGCTTTTGCAGCAGAAGCCAAAGATGCCTACCAGGTGTGGCTACAAATAAAGATATCATCCACATATTGAATTAAGCTACTATCATTTAATTGCAGGTCCCTTAAATCCCTTCCCAAAGCTTGGCCATATAAATGAGGGCTATCCCGAAACCCAAAAAAGACTGTTTATGTCAACTGATGTGGGGAGGGGTCTGGTGAAGAGAGGTAAAAGGGAGATGGGAGGTTTAACTAGAGAAAATTGACCCCCCCCCCAATTTCACAATCAGGTCCCTTCCCAAGAAGGGGGCAGGACAAGAGGAGATAATAAAGAAGGAGTGTTCAAACAACAGATCCTCAAATGCAACAAATATCTCTCAACATTCCTTAGTTTTCTCTTTGATGTCCATGACCCAATAGGTCCAAGGGAGAGTAGGGACAAAATAACTCATTAAAATAGAGAATATTACCCTGTATTGATTAGAAATCGGGTAGCCTTACCTTTTGCCTTGATGCTTGGCCAGGGCTCAGCAAGAGAGATGAAGAAAGTAGGAGCACTGTCAAGTCCCAGGCTTCCCTGTCATTTGGAGTCCTGAGAAGACTGGAGGACAGGGTACTCAGAGGTGGCTCTGCCACTTTTCCAACCTCGGGGACCATCCTTCCTCCAATGTCCCGCCTGGTCAGATGGGCACAGTTCTAGAGGCATTGGTTCCTGGGGCTCCGAAGGAGGGGGGGGTGCACTGGAAGGGCTTTCCTTGGACCAGTGACCCTCCTTGTGGCACTGAAAACAGGTTTCCCCACTGCCCACGTGACTGGACTTCCTTTGAGGGGGAGCCTTGGAGGGGCTTTTCCTGACCATGTCAGCAGCCAAGAATTGAGCATATTTTCTGTTTCTGGCTCATTCCCTTCATTCTTTCTCCTCTGTTGCAACTAGGTCTCTGTTGTTAAATACTCCAAAGGCCTGTCTCCAGTCTTTTGGCCTGAGGTGTTTGGAGTCCCATTGCTGATTTTTGCAGTTTCCTCCCAAGGTTAAGAGTAACAGAGATTAGGAAAATGAAAGTCTTATGGCCTCAGGCAAAAGCCTTATTAAGTGGGAAGATTCAATCAGAGTTCAAGGGGTTTCCTGGAGCCTGTATCCCATCATGAATAAGTTCTGTTCCATGATTTAGATACATGATATTGTGTGAGTTACTTTTTTTTTCTAAAATTTTTCTCATATTATGAAATTTTGCAAACTATTTTAAACAGATACTGTTGAAAAGGAGCTTCTTTTTTCATCTGGGTGCTGTTAGATTACAAATTGAACTTTAAAAGACAGTTGTCAAAATGGTTGAAAACTATAAAATATTTGATAGATCATATTATATTAACATAAGAAGAAGAATTTACTGTTGAGAAAAAGTAGCATAGGCCTCTTAAATTATCCTTGTCTGTGAGCTTCCATGGCACAGTCTACTATGAAATTCAAAAGTAGTAAAGTTTGAAAAGTTAGGATTACTACCAGCCAAAGTGGGGAAACTTTGAAAGTTTGCTTATAGTAAACCGTCTATTTCGTCTGAGATTAATTGAACATCACTTATGAAAATTACAAAGTAATTTTAAGGGGTAAATAAGTATTAACATTACCTCTTTTATATTTAACAAAAATAGACTTTAGATTCAAGGATTTCCCTTTGCCTTAGGGATTAATAGATAATACAGTTGTGATTGTCTAGAGATTTACTAAGATAGCATTTTCTGGAGTCTTGAGTCAGCTATGATATTCATAGAATTCAGTTCATGAGTTCCATAAAACAAATGACCTTCCTTAATTGTTTGAGACGCTTGAAACTCTGGAATTCTTAATTTATAAATAAGGGATAAAGGAATTGTTCTTGTATTTGTTATAGCAAGTAAACATAACAAAGGCAAACTGAGGCACTTAGCCTGAACATAATCAGTTGAATAATTATAATGGAAATAATTGTTGACAAAGTGAGACAGACTGACCACCTGCCAGCAACCCCAATTAGAAGGGAGGGACTTTATTTACACAGAGGAAAGGAGGAGGTCTGAGTGGTTAGGGAACATTAGAATTGCCTACACTGGGAAATGTGTGTTGTCATTTGGGTATGCCAAATCATACACTTCTCAAACAATTAAGGAAGGTCATTTGTTTTATGGAACTCATCTGCCTTTTGTAACTTTGACTAGAAGAACAGTACCACCAGTTTTGTTGTTCCTCTGGGAGAGATCACATCTCCCCTACTTGCATAAGGATAGGCAAGATTAACTTGTCTTTGGCAGGGGGCAGGGTTGCACCCAGTTGGAGTTTGTATTTGGTAACTTCATGAATAATAGCAACATTCTCTATCAATCACAGCCCTAAACTACCTCAGAGTGAAAAACTGAATTCTTTGAGCAAGTCTGGATGATGCTAGCTCAATTATAAGAATCAATGCAACATAAAATAAGAAAAACAAAATTATTAAGGACAGGTAAAAATGACTAAACTCCATGAATTATCCCTTATGGTTTAACTGACTTGATAGGAGATGGACAATATAATTTAAAGGACCCTATATGTGGCTTTTGCTGTTGAAATTTGTATGAATAACATCAGTGAAAAGGGGCATATTTATCAAATTCACAGGTTCCATAAAGGTGGCAGGGATAAATAACATGCTGAATGATAGTGAAATGTAATAAGGAGCAAAGTCTTAAAACCTGAGTTTTAAAAAAAATCAAGGTACTGAAAGCAATTCTTATGCAGTTTGTCTGAAAAGGGTTGGTATTTTAACTTAATGTGAAAGCATTTTGAGAAAATTCTGTAACAAAATAGACCAAAGTAATAATTAAGAGATGCTTAACTTTTCTATATTGTATTTTGATCAGGTCAGGTCTAGAGAATGGTATTCAGCTGTGAGTACCACAATTTAGGAATGCAAACGAAGAAGTTCAGCCAAGATAGTGCAAACCTTTGAGTGGAAGATGTTGGTGAATCAGTCAAATGAACTGGATCTTTTTATTCCAGGGAACTCCTGGGAAGGGTGATAAGGCTGATAGTTTTAGTCAAGCTTTTGAAACACTGTCAACTGGAGAAGGGACAAGATTTGTTCTGTGTGGCCTTGAAAACCTTTCAAACTCTAAAACCCTCTAGATCTGTGACTATAAGTGCAAGTAAAGCAATTCAACATTAATTTTAAATGATTTAATCCATATCTACTATAGGGAAGGCACTGCTCTAGGCCCAGATGACAATGGTGATAACTGCAACAAAAATAACAATGATCAGTTGTTGTTATTGAGGACATTTAACGTCACTGGAGGGTATAACATGCATACATGTAGATAAATGAAGAGTACATGAAAAACCTAAAAAAAAAGTCTTCTATTTTCCTAATTTCAGAAAGATGGGATCATTTCAGCTGACGCTTCCTGAGAGGCTTTAGGGATGAAGTAGTAACTGAATGGGGACTTTAAGAAAGCATAAAATAGTAGAATTGGATCACATTTCAGGGATGGGAGATGACACTAGTAAAGTCACAGATATGAGTGGGATAAGACAAGAAGAGTCAAAGGGAAGGCATTTCTTTGTTGGGAATATTGACTACTTGGATGAGAGCAGTGTGAGGTAGTGCTGGATGAAGAGGCTCAGAACCAGACTGTGGAGGAGTTTCGTGTCATCAGGTGTAGGTGGTGCTTTTCTTGATGGGCAATGAAGGGCTCCTACTTCAGGTTTTTGAGGAGAAGAATTAGATAATCAGAAGTGTTCACTAAGAAACTTCCTCCTATAAAGGTGTGAAGGGGAGGTTTGAGTGATGAAAAGCATGAGTAGAAAGCAAATCAAGAATATCAGGGCAGGAGTCTGAGTAAGAGGACTAAGAAGCCATGGACTTGAAAAATCACAGATAGGGGAGAGAAGGGGAAGATTCCTCCCCATCCTGAGCACAAGAGAGAACATTTTAATTTCCCAGCAGAGCTTTCCTTGGTGTTGATGTTAATGTATCATGCTCCCACCCCACATGATTTCTGCTGCCCCGCCTCTTTGCAGCTTGCTTTTGGGTATTCTCTTCTTCCATGAGGTTATAAACCGCTTAAGAACAGGGAATATCTTTCCTTCTTTTATTTGTGTCTCTAAAACAACTCAATTCCTGATACATAATTAAAGCTCGATAAATGTTGGCTGACTATTTTCTTACTAAGAATAAAATAAAAACCTCCCTCAGAAACTCAAAAGCTGTTCTCCCCCAGGAATGTTTCCTTTGAATTACAGATTTTCAATCAGCCATTGTTTCTTAGAGTTCATTTTAAAAGTAATATTTTATTTTCCACCAGCAACATGTGACAAAACAATTTTCACATTTGTTTTTTTAAAAACTCTGAGCTGAAAATTCCCTCCCTCACTCATTCACCTACTCCCTCCCTGAGACAGTAAGCCATTTGATACAGGTTATATATGTGAAATCATATAAAACATACTCTATATTAGTCATGTTGTGGAAAAAAAAGAAAAAACCTGAAAAAAGATAAATAACATGCTTTGAAAACAATGTGCGTAATAACAACTAATCAACTACGAATAGCTTAGATATTCTCTGCAATACATGGATCCAAGACAATTACAAAGGACTAATGATGGAAAATGGTGTCCACATCCAGAGAAAGAACTGGTGGACTCAGAATATAGGATCAAACCACACTATTTTCACTTCCTCTATTGTATTTGTGTTATTTCCCCTTTTGGTTTATTTTTTCTTTCACTCCTGTTACTAATACAGAATTATGTTTGACATGATTGTCCATGTCTAATCTGTATCAAATGGCTTGCCATTTTAGGAAGGACTGGGAAAGAGGGAGAGGGAAAAATCTGGAACCCCAGATTTTGTGAAAACAAATGGCAAAAACTGTCTTCACACAAGATATGAAAAAATAGAAGACTTTTACAAAAAGAATAAACTAGTATGCTTCTATCTGCATGCAGACTCAATTAATTTTCTCTGGAGGTAGATAACATTTTTCATCATTAGCCCTTTGAAATTGTCATGAACTATTGTATTGCTGAGAATATCTAAGTCACACAGCTGATCTTTAAATGGCATTGTTGTTATTACTTGCAACGATCTATTGGGTCTGCTCACTTTATTTTACATCAGTTCATCTAAGTACTTTGAGATCCTTGTAAAAGTGTCCTACTTAATCCCATCTTGTAGCACAGAGTATTCAATTACAATCACATAAATAATGACAAGCAAACAAGTACTTAGTATCTTGTTCTAGTTGTGTCTTACCCTTTATTATATCAAGTCTTTGTTAAGAAACAGAACTTGTGAAACCCACAATGGGAGGGACTTGCTGATGCAACAGGAAAGGGTCGAACAGGGAGGAGCTAATGACCTATAAGGAGAAGCCCAAGCTGGGAGAGAGAAAAACTGATGAGGGGGTTGTGGAAACCAACACTCTTTTTGTTCAATCTATGCTGACTTTTGCTTGTGATACTTCATACAGAAGCCCTGGGGCCTTACTAGAAAACCTGAAAGAGGACTTTCTTGTTGTCTGTTTACAGAAGACCTGGAGGAGGATTTCAGAAGTCCTGAGACATGCTGATGATGCGTGTTGAGTTTTCAGACCATGTTCATGGGTCTGTGTTGATTTCACAGGCAGATAGTGAGTTGATGATAGTGCTGGCAATGTTTATGAATGTTATTGTGGCTCTGTTAAGATTTGTCTTTCCAGAAACAGAAACTGCAAAGGACCTGAAGTGGATTGGACCCTGTGATCTTCAATATGGAACTGGATGAGGAACTGTACAAGTAGCTGAGAGCTGCCTACCTTCAAATCCAGGTGACAATTGGGTAAATTCAAGCAAAAGCTGGGACCATAGAAGTGGAACTATGGAATCTGAGAGCCAGTGTAGAGCCAATATGAAAAGATCTTTCTTTGGGTACTTAATGCTGACTGAGAAGATCATGATTTACTGTGGCCTGGGGGTGGGAAAACTTTGTACTATGTACCTCAATACCTCATAAGGATGATTGAGTTAAGGATGATTAGAAACTAAACTCCAATCAAGAAGAAAGTAGCCTTTTTGATTGAGAGATTAAGACAATGTGACCTGGGGGTATAGAACTTTGACCTTTGTACTTTGTATCCCTTAAGGAAGTTTGCTCCTTAAAGGTGATTGAGTTAAGGACATACTGAATGATATCTTTTGGTTAAAACTATATGGCCACTTTGGTGAAAACTATGTGGCTACTTTAGGGATAAATTTTTATGTTACAACATTGTGAATTCTGTTTGGTTTCTGTGTATGCTTTGCTTTAGTTTACTGCTGAATAAATAGAGAGTTCACTATACGGTGTGATCAGAATCTAAGAGCTATTCACAGCAGCAGTCCTTGGTTTTACAACATACCACATGACTTGTTCAACTATTTTCCAATTGTGGAACATCCCCTTCAATTTCCATTTCTTCATTACCTATGAAAATTGCTACAGATGTTTTGTATAAATAGGTCCTTTCCCTTTTTTCCAAAATCTCTTTGGGATAGAAACTTAGTCATAGTGTTGCTGGATCAAAGAATATACATAGTTTAATAGCCCTTTGGGCATAGTTCAAAATTACCTTCCAGGTTGGTTAGATCAGTTCACAACTCCCTAAATCTACCAACAGTGAATTAGCATCTCAAATTTACAACATCACTTTAAACATTTGTCATTTTCATTTTCTGTGATAGTAGACAATCTGAGAGGTGTATGGTGCCAAATTTTCATTTTGTATTTAAATATAAAATAAAAAAAATACAAAAAACAGAAAAACTCCAATTATTCCTATGCTCTCTAATGTTTTTTAATATGAATGGTTGTTGCATTTGTCAAAAACATTTTTCTGCTTCTATTAAAGTGATAATATGCTTTCTGTTGGTTTTTGTTATTGAAATGATCAGTTATAATGATAGTTTTCCCAATATTTGACGTTTCCTGCATTACTTGTGTGAATCCCAGCTGACCATTGCACATGCTACTTGTAGTATATTGCTGAAATCTCCTTGTTAGTGACTTCTTTAAAAGTTTTACAATAATATTCATTAGAGAAATGTGCTATAGTTTTCTTTCTCTGTACTTTTCTTCTTGGTTTATGTATTAGCAACAAAATGGTTGGCTTCTTCATGGCTCATTTTTCCAAATATTTTCTATAGTATTGGAATTATGTAGTACTGGGATTAAGTTCCAAGTTCCTTGTGCTGTGGGTGTAAGGACTTACTGCTGACCTCTGCTAGAGGCTCACTCTTGACCTGTGTTTTCACTGGGGAGGAACATGGCCTTGCAGCTGGTCTGTCTTGGTTTTGTGGCCTCATTGCTGGCTTGCTAGACTGTGACTAGCTACTGGTGAGCACAGATGCCACCTTATCTGAACTGTACTTCCCTTTAAGTTAGACTTAAACCACTGACCTTTTAAGTTGTATTGGAGTGGGGAATTTTCTAGCTCACATCTTTTTCATAGGTTCTCCACTTCCAGAATTCATTTTGAGACATTGTTTTATACTTTTCTGGAGGTAAATTGGGAGAGCTCAGGTGACTTGCTGCCTACCTCTGGCATCTTGGCTCAGTGTTCTTCCAAGTTGACACTTTTAGACAGACACATTCATTCTTATTATTGCAACCGTGGATCAATTTAAAAGAATTTCTATCAAACCAAAATCAGCCTGGGAAATTATTTGACATAAATTTCATCTTTATCACCTGAGAATATTGACCATAAGGGCATTTTGCCTGATTACATAGGCTTTAGTATGTAAAATATCTAGGGAAAAGAGTCAAGGGAAAGAGCTGGCAGAAAAGAAAGGTATGAGTATTAAAGGAAGGAACAAATCATATTAAAGAGAACAAAAGGTGACAATATGAGCACTTTACAATTCAATGAAATGAGAACACAAGGGCCTAAGTCTTAGATAGTATAGAATCTCCATGTCTTTAGCACTGATAATCAAGCAAACAGTGGTGTGACTTTCATTAAGGTTGTAGAGAGTACATTCTTATATGTGATGTTACATTGAGTGGTGCTGGGAACAGAAAGACTGATTGCTATACTGAAATATCATAGAATTTCATATATAGAAGGGAATAGAGGTCCCTGGGTTTAATCCAGGTGATGAATCTATTGACATTGGCAGCACCAAATGTCAAGTTATCACAAGCAGGCAGTTTGACTTCAAATCTATAGTATAATTTGCTATTTCATATTAATTATTTCTTCTAGATTCCTCTCCCCTGAGAAATGAGAGGTGAACATGATTAACAGTAATAATAATTACAAACACAACAACAATAATTATGCCTTTATTTATATGCCATTTTAACTTATACAAATCACTTTACAATTCTCTTTTGTGATCTTCACACAAATCTGTAGTAATGCTATTATACCCATTTTACAAAAAATAATTCTGAGGCAAACTGAGGTGAAATGAATTGCCCTGCTTCAAGTAGCTACTAAAATCTGAGACAGGATTTCAACTTAGATCTTCTGAACTAGAAGGTCCAGAACTCCATCTGATGTATCATCTGCTTGTATTTTTTCAGGATTTTATTGGACTGGAAGCTTTATTCTATCCCACAGAGCCAAAGAGTACTTGGGGACCTGAGAGTCACTGAAAATTAGAACAAAGGGGCTACAAGCTAGAAAGGAAGCAGCTAGGAAGACGTTCGTGTGAACTAGCCAGGAAGTTGGTTTTCCCAACTGCATACACAATGTTAAAATAGAATTCAAGGAGTAAAAAGATACAAACATGCTGACCAACAGCAGTATGGTTTGGGTGGCTCTGGCCTTAGGCATTCTACTTGGTGTGATTATTGCCATGAATGTACTGCACTCTCTGGTGGTGTCTGTATAAGAGAAAAACCATATTTCCACTGGATATATTAAAATCCATATTCCTACATATAAGACTTCAGAAAAGGAGTATATGAATATATATATGTATATATATATACATATAGTGCAACATTAAATGAAATACCAATTGTAGAAGAACAATAAATTAATTTCTTTCAGTGATGTTTTTGATTCTACTTGTGTCTTTCATATTTAGAAGAATAAAGCAATATGCCATCAGATGAAAAGTCCAGCACAAGAAACAGAATGGGACAATTCACTTTGGAATTCTGGCTTTGATTTTTGCCAGCCTGGAGATTTTAGGACTTAAAGTGATGGCTTGGAAACCACTGAGGAAGCACATGGTGCAGAGAGAAAGTCCCTGGGCTACTGGGTGTAAGTAAAACACAAGGCTACATCCCATATCATCCAAGAAATTGTTGAGCCCAAAAGCAGCCATTGCTTGAGGGATCCCTTTGGAGAGAAGTACCAAAGGCCAAGTGGGAGAGAAGCAAGTTTTTGGGCCTCAGCCTGGTACCAATGAAGAAAGTGATGGTATAAAGGCCCAGGAGGAAGGAGTTTCCCAGGGCTCCAAACACAGTTTGAAACAGAAAAGAGAGTCCCAATACCATGTAATTAGGAGTCATTTTCTTTTTGTTGATGAGAAGTAAATAGCTGTCAAAACCAATAAATCCTTGTGCATTCAGAAACATAAAGGGCAGAAGACATTTTCTAAGAAGAAGGAGACACTTCACTTGCCCAATATACTTCCATCAAACAGAATATGATTAATATCTCTTCTAATACTGCTTGATGGACCATTGAGAGGGTAGTATTGTTTAGAAAGTTTCCAATGTCTTTGTTTGCTCTTAATTTCTAGAAGCTCCTTTGAAACATTTAGGTTGAATTCTTTGGTGAAATAGTTAAATTATACAATCTCTACAAGGTGCTAACACATACCTTAATACCTAGAAGGAACCAGTATCCAGAAATCATCTGTGACAGAATAATTACTTATTGATGTGATGTTATGAATTCTAACCACTTCATATCTTAGGCTTCATAGTCTAATAGGGTTCATGTTTGTGTCTTTGAGCACTATGACAGTCACTTCATTCAGTAATAGTACAGTTTTTTTTTAATTTTTCTACAGGTGATGGAGGCGAGAAATATCTGGTATTTGCATTCTTATATCTTTATTTATCTCATACCAAATTTGTCATTTTCGTTATTACATCATAATACAGCTTGATATGTGGTATTGATAGATCTTCCTTTTTAATTTGTGGGATTTTTTCCTTATTACTTTTGAGATTCCTGACCTTTTGACAATTCATATTACTTTCACTACCATTTTTTCTGGCTATAAAAATGTCTCTTTGGTAGTATGATTCATATGGCATAGAACGAGTAAGTTAGTATAGGTAGTATTTCCTTTTTATTAAATTTGTTCCTTTTATCTGTAATAATTAATAAGATGTTTCATTTCTTCTAAGTGTTTCATTGTTGAATTCCTACCATTCACGAGTGAATATTCATAGAGGAACATCTAAATATTTGGGGATTTTTGCCCTCTGGAATTATTTTGAATGGAATTTCTGATTCTAGTTCTTTCCTCATTCCTCTCTTGTCTCTCTTTTTCACTCTCCCAACATTATTCTGTTCTCTTCATAACCTGGAAATTTCCTCATTACTTTGGGCTTTCTTATACCCAAACATTGCTACCCCTCACAGCCCTCAACTTCCTTCTTTTGGTATCATTTTTAACCACGGACAAAGGCTGTCTATCATTTTCCTCCAGCTCACACTGAGTTATGATTTCACTCTCAAGACATCACCGTACATGGTCATACATGAGTACCTCTCCCAATTAATCTTTGCAGTTCCCTTTTATATGTTGTCTTCCCCATTAGAATGTAAGTTCATCAAGAATAGCAACTTCTTTTCCTTTTGTTTACCTTTGTGCCCCCAGAACTTGACATGTAGTAGACTTTTAAATATTTATTGTTTAATACATGTCAGATATAGTTCATAATATGCAGGAATTCTAATAATTTGTGTAAATTTACTTTGTATCCTGCAACTTACTGAATTTATTAGTTGTTTAATTTTGTTGACTTCTAGGTTATCCAAAGGAAACAGCATCATTTATCAAAATGATATTTTAATAACTTCTTTGTGTTTATTCTTTCAATTCTTTATTTCTCTTCTTATAAGTATGACTGGCGTGTTTTGCAGTTTGTTAAAAAGCAGTGATTACTACAGCCATCCTCGACCTTTCTGAAAAGGCCTCTAACTTTTGTTTATATCATACGTTGTGTGTTCTTGGATTTGGGTTGATGATATTCACTATACTGAGGAAAAGTCAAGGTTTTCACTGCTTTTAAACTTTTTAATAGATATTGGTGCTATATTTTCTCAGATGGTTTTAGCATGCATATTTGTGCTTATAATTGCTGTTATTTTGAACCAATACTGAATTCCTGGCATAAACATGACCTGATCGTACTACAAAACATAATACATTAGTGTGGCCAACATATTAACTTGTATTACTTCTGTGTGTGTGTCAATATTCTTTAGGGATATGGTTTTCTATTTCCCTTTCTCTGTTTTGTCTCTCTTGTTTAAGTATCAACATGAATGAATGAATGTTGAAAACTATCTCTACCTGTAATCAGAAAAAAAATACTATTAAGGAAAAAAGAAGAAGAAAAATTAATGAGTGGGTTCAAACAAATTGCTTTTAATATCCCTTCCAATTCTGCAAATTACCCTAGAGTTTTAAATCAAAGGGAAAAAAATAAGACAGTCCTATGTTCAAGGCCTCCTGAGGGCAGAATAATCTGGCATGGACATAGTAGGAAGTTCTAGATAGGGTAAGAACTAAAGCAGCTCTAAATTTACCACAAAGCTTATCTCACAGAATGTAAATCTTTCAGAGACAATGGAAATGGATGGAGACTGGGGATACAATTGCCCAAGAAAAGGAAGGAAAAGGAATAGACTTGCAGATATAGCTCTGTGCCTTTGATGCCCTTAAGATGTGTATTTTGAGATGGATACAGCAATAAAGGAGAGCACAAAGCAGAGTGAGTAAATACATTTTTGGCAGAACAAGAACACCTGCCTTCAAGGATGAGAAGACATCAGTGAAGAATCTTAGATGTGTTTTCAGAGACAGAAATTGATTAGGAAATAAATCCACTTTTTTATCTATACTCATCATTAAATTAATATAAATAAATGAGTCTATCTAAAGTAGGGGAAGAAGAAAGTTCTGTGAAGCTTGATATATCCACTTGACTGTGGACTGGCTGGAATGTGGCTTTTGAATGAAATTAGTCTTCTAAAAGAGAAGGGGGTGGCTTTAATAAGTATGTATTCATTATAATTAAATGGTAAATTAGGAAGAAAGCACACAGCAGGGATAGTTGGTATCCTAGAGAAATGATATTTGGTTTCTAAAAGAAAATAAGATGGCTTTGAAAAAAATGTACAAATGATTTTGAAGAGTATTGGAATCAATTGATCTTTAAATGTTTGATAGAATTCACTAGTAAATCCATCTCGCACTGGGGATTTTTTTCCTAGGTAGTTCTTTGATAGCTTGTTCAATTTCTTTTTCTGAGATGGGGTTGTTTAAATAATTTACTTACTCTACAGTTAGTTTGGGCAACTTGTGTTTTTGTAGATATTCATCCATTTCACTAAGGTTGTCAAATTTATGTGTGTACATTTGGGCAAAATAATTCCTAGTTATTGTTTTAATTTCATCTTCATTGGAAGTACATTGACCCTCTTCATTTTTGAGACTCAGAATTTGATTTTCTTCTTTCTTTCTTTATCATATTGAGTAAGGGTCTATCAATTTTACTGATTTTTTCATAAAACCAACTCTTAGTTTTATTTATAAGTTCAATAGTTTTCTTACTTTCAATTTTATTCATCTCTTCTTTGGTTTTCGTTATTTCTAATTTAGTTTTTAATTGGGGGTTTTCAATTTGTTCTTTTTCTAGCTTTTTCAGTTGCACGCCCAATTCATTGACCTCCATTTTCTCTAATTTTTTCAAGTATGCATTCAGGGATATGAAACTTCCCCTAAGTACTGTGTCCCACAAGTTTTGGTATGATGTCTCATTCTTGTCATTCTCCTGAATGAAATTACTGATTGTTTCTATAATTTCTTGTTTAATCCACTCATTCTTTAGGATTAAATTATTTAGTTTCCAATTAGTTTTTTGCCTACCTTTCCATGGCCCTTTATTACATATAATTTTTTATTGCATCATGATCTGAGAATGATGCATTTAATATTTCTGCCTTTCTGCACTGAATT
>CM053596.1:65954064-65971185 GCA_028646575.1 Pseudocheirus occidentalis
CTAGAAAGCTAGAGGGGTGTTGGAGGAGGGCATAAAAGGGAACGGATTGTGGGAGGGGCTTTACAGTGGGATCAATGTTCTGGTCTGGGGTGTAGGGGCAAAAAGGGGAGAAAATTCGTAACTCAAAACCTTGTGGAAATGAATGATGTAACCAAGAAAATAAATTAAAATAAAAAAATATTGGAAGGATAATTTTTTCATGGTTTTACATAATTTGAATAATAGACCATTGGGTGGAAGCACACCTCTAGGCATAGTGATGATTCCATATCTGCAAATTAGAAAGCAATGAACACATAAGATCCCAAATACTGAGTAATTGACTGAGAGAAGATGTCCCAGCACCATATCCAGGAACACCTGGCTTGGCAGGATATGATTTGCATTGTTTAGAATACTTTTGGTTGGATAGAAAAAAATAAGAAAAATATCTAGTGGAATATGTATGTGAATTCCTAAAAATCATTTTGGATGGATATTGCCTAAATCAGGATTAGCAGATTGAGGAATACATGGTTTGACTGGAGCAATACATTCTAATTATCAAGGAGAAATTACTGTGACATTCCAAAATTGAAGTGAAAAACCTATGCAGTTTTGTAAAAATGATGGAATAGTTCAAGTGATTATTATTCCTTGTGAAATAATACCACTTGAAAAACTTCTTCATTCTGAAATAACTATCAGAAGAACTAAAGGGTTTGATTTTACTGATAGAATAAAATTTGGAGCTAAAGTATGAGTAAAATGGGAGCCAAACATTTTTCCAAAGGCTGAAGAAATTATAGCATGCAGGAAGGATTATACTGTTACTGTTGTTTATTCAGGAGAGATTGACACCATAATGTCCCCTTAACTGATATGTTCTACTATGAATGAGACTGTGATAGTGGGTCCATGGACTCCAGAAACACGCCTGACCCTGTTTCTGGGTATTGTCTCCTTGTTTCTTCTTGACTTTTTGTCTCTTCTCCTTGTCTGCTATATTTGTTTCCTGAAGTCTTGGTAGCCTCCACCTGTAGATGCCAGACTGCTTAAGTTGGTTGTCAACCATGTCTACAACTAAGATATGTCACTCCTGGAATTGGCATCAACCACACTCCAGAAGCCAGATAAAGAACTGACCTCTTGAATGGGCCCTCTTCGGATGGGAATAACTCTACATCAGATTTCTGCAGGAAGCACCCATAGAAGAAGAACACTTTCCCCAAGATTTTGGGTCCCATTTGCATGAGGGGGAATGATGAGGTGCTTGTCCTAAATCCCCATTCTGAGGTATTGTATCTGTGTTTAGTGTGTGTTATCACTGCTATATTTCTGTAAAGTTCTATTCACACCAGTTAACCCTAAACTCCCATTGACCTGTGTTAGGGATATGAAAGATCTTCATGCTGAATGTAATGGTGATTGGAATTTGAAGATCTTTCCTGATCTTTAATAGGCCAAAGGCAATCACATTGAGCCCATAGGAGAAGGACCTTTCTGAAAGGATAGAACAGGAAGGGTAGAACAGGAAAGAGCAGGAGAGAGACAGAACAGAGCTGGGAGCAAGCAGCATGCAGTTAGAACAGCTAGTGAGTGAGAGGGGCATTTTGTTTTTGCTTAAGGGAGCTTGTTATGTTTTTAAGGACTGATGGAGGGAAGGCTTGTGAATGTTGGTGCTTGCTGAAATGGTTGTGTACCAACTGATTGGTTGCTATGAGGGCTTTGCCTTTCTGAGGTTGGGATTTGATTTTCTAGTGTCTGAATATCTGTTTTGGTTCTGTTTTTCATGTGGAGAGTCTGTTACATTTTGTGATTCACAATTACACCAACATTTTCAAAGCTGCCAAGGGCACTGTAAATATTGCATTGACATTATAGACCCCCTAGCAAAGTTGGAAGCTATCCTCCAGAAAACAAACAAGTCCATAGCTCCTAGGTCACCTCAGTGACTCATCAGAGGAAGGCATAGCCTCAAAACTCTAAATCCAGAGACAGTAGTGAGATCAGAGGATAGGTAACAATGGTGATCCCCTTATCCCTCCCTAAATTAAAAAAAGTTCACAGCATATTAGGAAACTTGATCCTGAATACAATTAATGAGCCAATGCTAGAAAGCTCTTTTTGTTAAGAATAGCAAAAAGAAAATGATTTTGTTGCCCTGTTTTTTTTAGGGAAAGAGAAGAGCAAAGATGGGCTAAGATAAATTCTTGGGACTTGGCATTATGATAATTCCAGATGGAGAGAAGATTCACTGGCTTAACATTTCTGCTTAATTGTTTCTCTCTCTTGGTTAATTACTTTTGAAAAGGAAAAAGTTATGATGAAATGACTAATAGGTAGATAAACCCTATAAAAAAGGAAGTGGGTAGGAAAATATTTAGTTTCTGTTCATGAATTTAAGTTACCAGGAGCACAGAAACTCTATCTTAGGATATAAAAAAGCTCATTGGTATAGCGAGTAGAGTGTTTGGACATGGAAATCAAGAAGTCTGAGTCCAAATACTTACTGCCTTTGAGACCCGGGACAATTTGCTTAACATCTCTATGTCTCAGTTCCTCATCTGTAAAATGAGAGAGTTAGACACCTGGGACCCTAAGGTGACTTAAAAACATTAATTAATTATATTATGAACTTTCAGATGAATTGTTACATGATCCACTTTGATTTTTGAATGTCTCTGGTCATTGGAAGAGGCACTACATATTTAAAAGTGAACAATATTATCTAAATTGTTAAAGTGGAGGAAAGTAGAGGGCCTTAACTTTGATTGGGATAAAAATTCAAAAGTAGATTATTCAAGGAATGATCAGGAAGAATGTAGGAAAGGTAGCAGTGAAAACAACAAAAATAGAGGGATTCTCTGAGTCACAGTGTCAAAATTCAGAAAGGTCATAATACAATTGCAAATTAATTCAAATTCAATATGATGTCTTTTTAAAGGGTAAAATGTAAAGCCTCATATGGGGGCTCCAAGTACAAGGTACAGATGAGTTGATAAAACAGCATTTAATGGGAATGGGGATCTGGGGCAGGAATCTCTGAAGTTATTAGTTAATGAATTACACAATGGGACAGTCAATAGTTGAATGAGCACTCATGAATTTTGTGTGATTGTACATGGCAAGGACATTAGGATAGTATCCAAAATAAAGCCAGGGATATTTCAAGTACATAATCTGCCCTGTTAAGAACAACTCTGGGCTATTGCTTCAGTTCTTAGCTCTTCATTTTAGGAAGGATGTTTCCAAGTGAGATTTTCTACACATGATTGACCAGAACAGTTCAAAGACTTAAGTCTATGTTGTAAGAGAATCAAATGAATAATTGGTTAGTATTTAGCCTGGGAATTAGTTGACTTACAGGATACTAGGATACATGTCCTTAGGTACTTTAAGAATTTTTTCGGGGGAAACTGCATTTCTTTTGCTTGTTTCTACAGGGTAAAATTTGGGGTACTTGGTAGAAGTTATAATGACACTGTTTTCAGACTGATATAAGGAATATTTCCAACCAATTACAGAAACAACACAAAATGGATTTCTTTGGAATGAGGTGGGTTTTACCTAAATGGAATTTTCACAGAAAGCCTAGAGAGTTCTTCTAAGGTTGAATCCTGTAGAAGGAAATAGTTTTCAGGTCTCTATCAATTCTGAGATTATATGATTCTGTGAATTTAACAACTGAATAGTGTCAATCATTTACCAAAGGTTTGATCCAAAGAAACAAATTGTTTCACCTTAACCAGAAGTCTGTCTTAAGAACAAACAGAATGGGTCTCCATCAGCTTGCTTACCTCTGACTTCAGAATTGTTTTCTGCCTCACATGCATGCATAATTCTCTAGCTTCATTAGAATAAATAAGAATTTATAGCACTTGTACAACCTGATTCTGTTTGTTCCTTGATCAAAATTTAGTAAAGAGATCCCCATTCTGTTTGCATCTGAGGTTTGTAATTAAAAATACACTCACCTTGCTGGACTAATCTACTGATGGAGACAACAGGTCTGTGACATCCAGTAAGCCAACAAGGAAACAGGATATGTGTGTTTGCATACATTTATGTGTTACCCATGCACTAGCCTAAGTTTAGATAGAAGGACAGAAGAGCAGGGGGCTATTTGTAGGTGTACCAGGATATCTGATATCACCTTCCCCAGAGCTATAATTACCATGTCACCTGTCAGAGACAAGACAGTCTGACAGAGTAGTTAGGATTGTCTCAGACAAAGTTAACTTTAATCCCAGGTGTAAATCATTACCAGAAATTACTGTTAATTCATGAGCAGTCCCCTCAGATCAACTAACAAGCACTGAGAAAGGCTCAATAACTAGTCAGTGTCTTAGCTGGGAAGGAAACTTTCCTGAGCTGCTGCAGATGTCAGAGTCAGGTGGGGTCAAAGGCACAGGGAGAGGCCAAGAACATTGAAGGTCCAGGTGTGAGGGCCTCTGAGCAATGGAGATAGGGACTTGGGGACAGCAAATTCATTCCCATTCACTTTGATACTGTAAGTAATCTGGGAAAGCAAGGAATAGTTTACCCATCACATTTATGGAGTAGGGAAGACTATATGACCAAAGAAGGATTGGAGAGCATTATAAAATGTAATATAAATAATCTCAATTATATTAAATTGAAAAATTTCTGTACAAACAAAGCCAATGTAACCAAGATTAAGAGGGAAGTAGGAAATTGGGAAATAATTTTTATAACCAGTGTATCTTATAGAGGCTTCATTTCTAAAATATCTGGGGAATTAAGTAAAATCTATAAGAATACAATTCATTCCCCAACTGATAAATGGTCAAAGGATATGAACAGGCAATTTTCATAGGCAGAAATTAAACATATCAATAAGGATATGAAAAATACTCTAAATCACTATTGATTTGAGAAATGCAAATCAAAACAACTTTGAGGTACCACATCTCTCCATCCATATTGACTAAGATGACAAAACAGGAAATGGCAAATGTTGGAGAGGATGTGGAAAAATTGGAACACTAACGCATTGTTGGTGGAGCTATGAACTGATACAACTATTCTGGAGAGCAATCAAAATCTTGAACTATGCCCAAAGGGCTATAAGTAATTGCATACCCTTTGACTGAGTAATACCTCTTCTAGGGTTGTATCCCAAGGAGATCATAGAAGTGGGAGGAAGACCTATATGTACAAAAATATTTATTGTATCTCTCTTTGTGATGGCAAAAACCTGGAAATTAAGGGGATGCTCATCAATTGGGGAATGGCTAAACAAGTAGTGGTATATTAATGTGGAAACATGCGGCCCTGAACAGAACACTCATATAGGGAATTTAAGGGATGAGAAACATGAATGAGCACTGACTCTGTCTTTTTCTCTATTTCTCCATCCCTGTAATTACCATTGATTGGAGTTGAAAATAAACAGGAAGAAAACAAGAAAGAGATAGGCATAGACGTAGAGAGTTAGACAAACAGGTAAATGGATGGATGGATGGATGGATGGATAAATAGATATATGTGCATTTATGTATATAGAGGAAAAAGTTCTTATAAATTACAATACTAACTAGTATTAAGACTTTAAAAGCATTGTAACCAATTTAACATTCTTAATGTGATAAATGTTATTTTTGTAAAAGAAAAAATGATCATTATATTTAGTAGAGAAATTGCAGGAACATTTCTTTATTCTATTTTGCTTATAAAGATTTGTTAGATCAAGGAGGTTCCTTTGCCTGATATTATTTGATGTTCGTCCTGAATTGGTGACCATAACAATGAGATTTTAAGAAAAAGAAATTATGACAATATATACGAGCAAAAACATTAAATAAATGTAATGTTCTATTACAAAATTATTTATTTGTTGATTTATAAATGGAAGTAATAGTTGTCTAGAAAAAATAACTTCAGAAAGTAGCATAATATGAAATAAACCCTGAAGTATAATAAATTATTTTACAATATAAAAAATGACAGAAGAAAGAGGTAGCAGGGGAGGAGCCAAGATGGCAGCATAGAAGCAGCAATGTTTCGCAGCTCCCACTCAGCCACCCTAAATACCCATAAAATACAACTCTAAACAAATTTTAGGGCTCCAAAACTCACAAAAATACAGAAAACACATCTCACACTGAAGGCAGCTTGGCAGGTGGGGCTCATTGTGGTAGGTTGGGAGCCGAGACCAGCCCAGCCTGAAACCACTACCTGGCGCCAGGGTGATTCAGGAGAAGCTGCAGCTGGAGTGTACAGGAGAGCAGATTGGAGCAGTTATTTTTGTAAAAGAAAAAATGATCATTATATTTATTAGAGAAATTGCAGGAACATTTCTTTATTCTATTTTGCTTATAAAGATTTGATAAATCAAGGAGGGGCAGTTTCCACATTTATCAAGCCAGAAGAAATAAGTCTGAGAGAAAGGTCAGTGGAATTCAAGCTCAATGTGGATGGAAAAAAGCAGTCTGGTTGAATTGCCCCAGGGCAGGGAATTGGTGGTAAGCAGCAGGAATGCCTGCAAGTGGAAAATGCCTCCACTAGGATGCTTCAGAGCTCCTAGCATGCAGATTGCAGGGGAACCAAGATGATTGATCAAGGTCAAGGGCTCTTGTGTTGAGCGGCCTGGACCTGGATCATGGTCTTGGTTGGTGGTCCTGAGGTTCTCTTTCAGTGAGCCAAAGCTGGTGGGGGCTTCAGCACCCCCCTAATATCTCCAGCAGCTGAGAAAACCCCAGTGATTTGGGACAGAGCTTTCTACCCTGGAAGAAGAATTCCATAGAGCTAAAAATTCAAGCAATTAATTGACTGGCCAACATGAGGAAAAGGAAGCAAAGCAAGAACAGAAATAAAACTCTACAATGCTTTTTGGGGGACAAAATGGATTAAAGCATGGAACGGGAGGAAGACAACACAGTCAGAACTCCCACACCAAATGCTTCCAAGAAATATAAAGATTGCCTACAAGCCGTAGATCAACTTAAAAAGGACTTTGAAAACCAAAAAAGAGAAGTGGAGGAAAAACTGGGAAGAGAAATGAGAACTATGCGAGAAAATCATGAAAAGAGTCAACAACCTAACTGAAGAAAACAACACTTTAAAAAATAGATTAACTCAAATGGCAAAAGAGGCCCAGAAAGCAAATGAGAAGAATGCCTTAAAAAGTTGTATTTGCCAGATGGAAAAAGAATCTCAAAAGCATTCTGAAGAGAATAATTGCTTCAGAATTAGAGTGGAGTAAGTGGAAGCTAATGACTTTATGAGAAACCAAGATACTATTAAACAATTACAAAGAAATGAAAAAATAGAAAGCAATGTGAAATATCTCCTTGAAAAAACCACTGACCTGGAAAATAGATCCAGGAGAGACAATTTGAAAATCATTGGTCTACCTGAATGCCATGATCAAAAAAAGTACTTGGAAAGCATCCTTCAAGAAATTCTCAAGGAAAATTCCCCTGATGTTTTAGAATCAGAGGGCAAAATAGAACTTGAAAGAATTCACCAATAATCTCTTGAAAAAGATCCCTAAAAGAAAACTCCTAGAAATGTTATAACTAGGTTCCAGAATCCCCAGATAAAGGAGAGAATATTACAGACTGCCAAGAGAAAACAATTTGAATACTGTGGAAACACAATTAGGATAACCCAGGATGTTGTAGAATCTACACTGAGGGATTGAAGGGACTGGAATATGATATTTCAGAGATCAAGGGAGCTGGGATTAAAACCAAGAATAACCTACCCATAAAAATTGAGTGTGATGTTACAGGGGAAAATATGTTCATTCAAAGAGGTGGAGGACTTTCAAGCATTCCTGCTGAAAAAACCAGAACTGAACAGCAAATTTGGCATTCAAACACAAGAAGCATGAGAAGGTAAACAAGGGAAAGAAATCATAAGGAACTTATCCAAATTGAATTATTTACATGCCAATATGGAAAAACAATAATAGCAACTTATGAAACTTTTTTTAGTATGAGGATAGGTGAAAGGAATACAAATGTATATAGATGTATATCTACACATATGTTTATATAGGAAGTTGTATACATGTATGAATACATATCTGAGCGTGTGTATATATATGTACATATCAATTGGATAGGAAGGTCTAATACTTTAAAAGGTGAAATTCTGAGGTGGGAGAGGACTAGAATGAGAGGAGACAGGGAAAGACAAAATGGGATTAATCAGGCCGTATAGAAGAGGCAAGGGATAACTGTTACAACTTTACTTTCATTTACTCTCATTGAATTTGGCTTAGGGAAGAAATGACATAAACTCTAAACTGGGTATCATGCCACACAGGAGAGTAGGGGGCACGGGGATGAGAGGTGGGATGATGCATGGGAGGGCAGGATCTGGGGGAGGGTTGTTGTAAGCATGCACTTCAGTAAAGGGACAGGGACAAGGTAGAGAATAGAACAAGGGGGAAGGGCCAGATAGGAAGGAGGGACATATAATCAGCCTCTCACAATATGTCCACTGTTGACATGTCCTGCATAATTATACATGTATATCCTGTAGTGAATTGCTTGTCCTTCCAGTGGTTGTGGGTGATAATGAAGGAAACGAGGTAATCTAGAATTTAAAGCTCTACAATCAAATGTTAAGAAAAAAATGTATATATGTATATGTGTGTATATATATGTATGATTATTATTATCATTAACTACATGCAACTCGTAATTAAGATATACAGGTACGGGGGTAGGGAGACCCTCCCTGCCCTACCAGAAATTAAGAGGGGTATTGATGGAGGACATAGAAGAGAGAAGAATGGGGGAGGGGGATCACTGTTTTGGGGATGAGGGTGGGGGAAAGATGGGAAGAAAATTCTGTAACTCAAAATCTGGTGGAAATGAATGATGTAAATAAGAAAATAAATAAAATAATTTTAAAAAGCTTACTCAGCAAAAATGATTCATTCAGAATGAGGTTGCAGCAAATAGAAGCTAATGATTTTATGAAAAAATGAAGATATTATAAATTAGATCTGAAAGAATGAAAAAATAGAAGGCAATGTGACATATCTCATTGAAAAATAATCACTGACCTAGAAACTAGATCATGGAAAGATAATTTAAAACTTATAAGCCTACCTGAAAGCCACAATAAAAAAAAGATCCTAGACATTATCTTCAAGAAGTTATCAAGGACAAATGCCCTGGTATTCTAGAACCAGTAGTTAAAATAGACATTGAAAAATTCCCCCATTGCCTCTTGAGAAAGATCCCAAAACGATAATGCCTAGGAATATTATAGCTAAATTCTAGAGTTCCCAGGTCAAGGAGAAAATGTTGCAAGCAGTCAGGAAGGAACAATTTGTGTATAGTGAAAACACAGTTAGGATAACTGAAGATCTAGCAGATTCTACATTTAGGGAACAAAGGGCTTGGAGTATGATATTCCACAGGTCAAAGGAGCTAGGCTTAAACCCAAGAATCACCCACCAAGAAAAACCGAGAATAATACCTTGGGAGAAAATATGAACATTCATTGAAATAGAGGGCTTTAAAGCATTTCTAATGAAAAGATAAGAGTGAAATAGAAAATTTGACTTTCAAATGCAAGAGTGAAGGGGAGCATGAAAAGATAAAAAGGAAAGAGAAATCAAAAGGGACTTTATAAAGTTGAACTTTTACATCCCCACCTATAAAGGTGATATTTGTAACTCTTGAGACTTTTCTCGGTATGAGGATAGTTGAAAGGAATACTCACATAAACAGATACATACACACACATATACACACATATACATATATATGAATAGGTGGGTATTTGTGTGTGTATTTACACATGTGTGTTTATGTATATACATAGAGAGAGGGAATAGGGGGGTTAAATGTGAAGGGAGGATATCTAAAAATTAAGAAGTGACAGAGGAATACATTGAGATGAGAAAGGTAGAGATAAAATGGGGTAAATTATCTCATCCAAAAGAAGAAAGAGAAAGTTATTACAATGTAGGAGAAAAGCAGGGAGGTAAAAGGGAATGAGTTAATCTTACTCTTTTTTGATTTAGTTTAAGGAGAGAATAACATACACACTCAATTGGGCATCTTGCCCTTCAGAAAAGTAGGGAGGAACTGGATAAGAGGGGGCATGATAGAAGCGTGGGCACATTGAGAGAAGGGGTAGTCAGAAGCAAACACTTTTGAAAAGGGGCAGGGTCAAAGGAGAAAACGGAATTCATGAGGGGGTTGGATAGAATGGAGAGAAATATAGTTACTCTTTCACAACATGACTACTATGGAAATGTTTTGCATAACTATATATGCATAACCTATATTGAATTGCTTGTCTTTCCAGTGGGGGTGGGTGAAGAGGGAAGAAGTGAGAGAATCTACAACTCAAAGTTTTAAAAACAAATGTTAAAAATTTTTTTATTACAGAAAACCAGGATATAAGATATACAGGCAATAGGGTGTAGAAATTCATCTTGCCCTACAAGAAATTAAGGGGTGAGGGGAGAAGGAAAGGGATGGAGGGAATACATGAGAGGGTAGGCTGGGGGAAGATGTAATGAGTATCATTGCCAAGCTGGGGTGAGTGGTAGGAAAAAGACGGGGATAAAACACAAAATTCAACATCCCCAAGAAATGAATGTTGAAAACTAATAATAAATAAATACTGAAAAAATGTAGAGAAAAACAAAAACAGAGATAAAATACTACGAAAAAAAGCAGAGTGACTGACACATCGTCAGTGCTTAATAAGTAATTGCTGACTGAATTTTTGGCTAAGAATAAGATAAAGGACCCTCTCAGGAACTTGAAAGTCATTCTTCCCTAGTAATGTTTCCTCAGAATTACAGAGTAATAATCAGCCATGGTTTCACAGAATTCATTTTAAAATAATGTTTTATTTTTACTCAACTACATGTAAAAAATGTGTAACCTTTGTCTTTTAAAACTTTGAGTGGCAAATTCTCTCCCTCTCTTACTCACCTGCTCCATCCGTGAGAAAGTAAGCAGTTTGATATAGGTTGTACATGTGAAATCATATAAAACATACTTCCTTATTTGTCAATTTGTGAAAAAAATAGAGAAAGAATCCTGAAAAAATGAAAGAAAAATTATATATATTGAAAACATTGTGCATATTAACAGCAATAGTGTCCTAAGATCAACTATGGATGAGTTAGCACTCTCAGCAATTCTTGATCCAAGATAATTACAAAAGACTCATGATGGAATATGGTGTCCACCTCCAGAGAAAGAACTGAGGGACTCTTGAAATAAAGATCAAAGCACATCGTTTTATCCACTTCTTTTGTTGTTTGTTTTTCACCTTTTTGTTCTGTTTGTTTTTCACTCCTGTGACTAATATGGAAATGTGTTTCACATGATTCCACATATATAACCAAATTGTTTGCCATTTTAGGAAAAAATGGAAGAGATATAGGGAGAAAAATGTAGAACCCCAAATTTTGTGTAAAGACATGCTAAAAATGTTTTTACATTTAATAGGATAAAATAAAAGACTTTAAAAACAGTATACTTCTATTTGCAGTCAGACTCAGTTTTCTCTTGAGGTGGATATTTTTTTCTCATCCTTAGACTTTTGGAATTGTCTTGGATCATTAAAAAATATTGCTGTTACTGTGTGGAATAATCTGCTTCTGATCACTTTATATCTGTTGATCTATATCTTTTAAGATCCTTCTGAAAGCATGCTACTCAGCATTTCTGATAGCACAAGAGTGTTTACAATCATATACCTCACGAATTGCTCAGATATGTCCGGTTGACGAACATCCCTCAATTTCTAATTCTTTGCCAACATTAAAAGAAATACTAGAAATATTTTGCATAAATAAGTATTTTCCCTTCTTTCCACAATGTCTTTTGGATAGAGACATAGTAGTGCTATTACTGAATCAAAGAATATGCACAGTTTTATAACTCTTTGGGCCAAGTTCCAAATTGTTCTCCAAAATGGTTCCATCAATTAAAAGCACCTTCAGTCTACCAACAAAGCATTAGTGTAACAAATTTCCAGCCTCATTTCCAAAATTTATCATTTTCATTTTCTGTGAGAGTAGTCAATCTGACAGGTGTGAGGTGGTACCTCAGTGTTGTTTTAATTTTCGTTTCTCTACTCAGTTGTTATGTAGAACATATTAATGACTATAGAAAACTTTGGTTACCTTATCTGAAAACTCTCTGTTCCTATCCTTTGACCATTTATCAAATGAGAAGTAATTTGTAATCCTATAAATTTGACTCAGTTTCCATTCTATTTGAGAATATATAAGGAATGTCTTTATTTTTCTTATTTGTATCACTAGATCATAGCACAGCACTTGGCATACTTATGGCAATCTTTATTGACCAGTTATTGACTGAGAACAAAACAAAGACCACTTTCAAGGACCTGAAGGTTATTTTCCCTTTAATCATGACAGTCTGTAAAATTTGCCAAACAAATTTCAGTTGATTCTCTAGAATTCTTTAAAGTGTACCATCATATCATTTAAAAAGAATGAAAGGTGTGTTTCTTCATGACTTATTCTAACTCCTTTAGTTTCTTTTTCTTCAGTCATTGCTTTGGCTGGTATTTCAAATAACCCATTGAATAATTGTAGTGATAATGGACATCCTTGCTTCACCCTGCATGTTACTGGGAAGTTTTCCAGATTATTCCAATTACAAACATTGTTTATTGTTGCTTTTAGATAGATTCCACTTATCATTTTAAGAAAAGCTTGATTTTACAGTTCACAAGAGAACACAAAAGAATACTTACAAGGAAGCAAAGACAGACTGCTCTCAATGAAATGCATAGTATTTATTAAATAGAGTTTCTTAAACTGAAATATTTTGCTGTATATTTTGAATCCTCTCACTTTCTGTTGCTTTTCTAATTTGGTGGCCTTTTAGTTTTGTATTTGTTTCTTTCTTTCTTTATTTGGTATTTATGTTTAAAATACAATGAAATTATAAAAAAGAAAGGCTCCATTTGCTTCTACTTTCTATTTGTTAATATGAAAAGGTGTTACCTTTTGTGAAAAGCTTTTTTCTGCATCTATTATGATAATCATATGCTTTCTGCTGATTTTCTTATTGAAATGGTCAGTCACAGTGATAGTTTTAATAATATTTAACCTTCCCTGCACTCCTGGTATAAATCCCACCTGATAATAGTTTATGATCTTTGTGATGTATTGCAATAAAATCCATGCTAGTATTTTATTTAAAATTTTTGAAATTCTATTAAATAGCTTTATGTACCAGCACAATATTCACGCCATAAAAATTTTGGTGCGAATCCATGGTCAATTTGTCGACATATATGTAGTATTAGAATTAGTACTGGCATTAAACCCAAAGTGTCTTGTGCAATGGGTATAAGGCCTTGCTGGGGGGCTAGCTGGGGGCTCAATGATAGTCTCTATCATCAGTAGATAGACTCATGGCTTGTCTTGGGTCTTGGGGGCCTCACTACTGTTTTGCAGATTGGTGAATGGCTGCTGACTTTCATAGATACCAGGTGCTCTGGACTTCACTTCCCTTTTACCTTAGTTAGACTTTTCCTACTAAGTTGTCTAGGAGGGGCAAATTGTTTAACTCCATTTAAAAAATAGATTTTGTAGTTACAGAATTTATTTTGAGGCACTATTTTAAACTTGTTGTAAGGTGGGAGAGCTCAGGCAAGTTCTTACCTAAGTCTGGTATCTGGGCTCAATCCAAACCCTAGTTCAAACTTTTATACATTCATACTTAACTCTTGCAACAGAAAAATTTCTGTCAACTAAAATCTCCCTGGGACATTATTTGAAACAAATTTCATCTCTCTCAACAAAGAATATTGACCGAAAGAGAGTTTGACATTAGTCCAAAGACTTTAATATGTAAAATGTCTAGGGAAAAGAGGAAAAGAAAAGAGCTGGCAGAAGAGAAAGGAGTGGGTATTAAAGGAAGCAACAATTCATGTTGAAGAGAACAAAAGGGGACAATGTGTAAAATATTGGACACTTGATAGTTTCTTGTTATGAGAACACAAGGGCCTAAATCTTGGATAGTATAGAATCTCTATGTCTTTAGCAATGATATTTAAGCAAACCATGGTGGGACTTTAATTAGGTTGTAGAAAGTGCATTCTTTCTGTGATGTTAGATTGTGTAGTGCTGGGGACAGAAAGGCTGAATGTTGTCCTGATAAATGACAGGATTTCATAGATGGAAGGGAATACAGCAGTCCCTGGATTTAATCTAGTTGATGAATCTATCAACATTGGAAACAAATAATGTTTACAAGCAGGTAGTATGAGTTCAAATGTATAGTGTAATTTGCTGTCCTGTATTAATGATTTCTTCAAGATACCTCTATCCTCAGAGATGAGAGAGGGAGAACATGATTAACAATAGTAACCACCACAACAATAATTATACTTATTATTTATACAGCTTTTTAAGATATACAAATCACAATTCATTTCTCCCTTGTGATCTTCACAAAAGTCCTGAAGGGTGGGTGTTATTATTTCCCCATTTTACAAATGATGAAAAGCAACCAGGAAGCTAACTTCCCAAACTTGATACACAATGTTAAAATAGAATTCAAAGGGTAAAAAGATACAAATATGCTAACCAACAGCAGGATAGTTAGTGTGTGTTTGGTCTCAGGGAAGCTACTTGGTGTGAGACTTTTGCCATGAATGTACTGGACTCTCTGGTGATGTCTGTACAAGACATAAACCATATATGCACTGGCTCCCACCATAATTCTGAAATATAAAATATCTGGAAGGGAGATTATGAATATATAGAGTGTAACAGTAAATGGAATATCAAATTTGGCAATAATATAAATTAAATCAAGGCTTTCAGTGATGTTTCTGATTCCTGTTGAACCGTTAACATTTAAAAGAATAAAGCAATATTTCAGCAAATGAAAAATACAGCACAAGAAACAGAAAGGGACAATGCCCTTTGGGATTCTTACTTTTATTTCTGCCTATCTTGAGCTTCTAGGACTTAAAGTGATGGCTTGGAAGCCACTCAGGGGACAAGTGGTGCAGAGAGCAAAGTCTTGGGCTATTTGGTTAATGTAAAACACAAGTTTACATTGCACGTCATCCAAGAAATTGTTGAGCCCCAAAGCAGCTGTGGTCTGAGGGAGCCCTTTGGAGAGAAGCACCAAGTTATTTGCAAAGGCCAGGTGAGAGAGAAGCAAGTCTATGGATCCCAGCCTGGGACCAGTGAAGAAGATGATGGTAGAAAAGCACAGGAGGAAGGAATTCCCTAGGGTCCCAAAATCCAGTTTGAAACAGCAAAAGGAGTACCAATATCATGTCATTAGAAGTCATTTTTGTTGTTGTTAGTGTTGTTGTTTATTAGAGGTAAATAGCTATGAAAACCAATAGATCCTTCCTTGTTGAGAAATACAATGTGTAGAAGACATTTCTGACGTAGAGACACTTCACTTGCCCAATATATGTCACCACAAAGCATTCATTCTCTCTAAAAGAATATGATGAGAATAATATTTTTACTCCTTACCAATGAACAGTTGAGAGGGTAGTATTGATTAGAAAGTTTCTGAAGTCTGTTTTTGCCCTTCATTTCTAGAAAATTCTTCTTTGAAACATTTAGGTTGAGTTCTTTTTTAGTGAAATAGTTAAATTATATAATCCCTACAGCATGCTAGAAGATACCTTAGTACCTAGAAGGAAGCAGTATCTAGAAAGCATCAGTGATAGAGAGAATAAGTAGTTGCAGATGTGGTGCCATGAATTCTAATCATCTCATATATTAGGTTTCATACTCCTATAAAAGTATGTATTTAGAAACAGTTTAAGTATGAATACAATTAATGAACCAAAGTTAGATAACTCATTGTTAAAAAGAGAAAAATAAAATGTTATTTCTCTGTTTATCTCTTTCAGGGCAAAGGGAAGAGCAAGGAAAGGTAAGATCAATTTTGGGGCTTGCCATCATGATAATTTTACAAGGAAAGCTGATTCAGTGGCTGAATTATTTTGTTTATTTCTTCCTGTCATGGGGAGTGAGTTTTGAACAGGAAAAAAGTTGTGTGTAATGAAAATGGCTGAAAGGGAGATGAAACCAATGAAAAACCAAGAGTTGTGAGAAAATATTTAGCTACTCTTGATAAATGTTTAAAAGAATGACAGAAATGGTATCTTAGCATATGGAAATTAGTTAATTGATATGGTGCATAGAGTATTGAACATGGAGGTCAAGAAAGCTGAGCCCAAATGCCTTTGAGAACACGGACAACTTATTTAACATCTTTGTGCCTCTGTATCTCATCTAGAAAATTAGGGAATTGAACATGGGTGAAAGTAAAATAACTTTACACTCTAAATTAATAACATTATAAACTTTCAGATGCAATTGTTATGCAGCTCTCTGTGATCTTTGCATCACTGCGGTCTTTCAAGAGCCTCCACATACTCAGAAGAAATTGAGCATTGTCCAAATTGTTAAAATGGGGGCAAGTAGAGAGCATTAAGTTTAACTGCAATGAACAATTTATTTATATATATATTTTTTGATATAAAGAATGTTTATTGAACATGGTCTAGTTACAATCAATCAAACAAATAAACAAAAAAATTTAGCAAGCACATTTTATATACTAAACACTATCCTATGAAACTTGATCTGTACTTAAAACCTATAAGCAATGTGAGATAATATATTTTTAAAAATTAGTTTTCTTGTTTACATCATTCATTTTCATGACATATTTGAATTACAAATTTTCTCCCTGTCTTTCCCTTACCCCAACCATAAAACAGCAATCCCAATGTAAAGCCCGTCCTCTGCTCTGCTCTCTTTGTAATAGGGCAGGGAGGGTCTCCCTATCCCAGCCCCTGTATATCTTAATTCCCAGTTGCAGGTATTGCAGAACTTTAAATTCTAGATTCTTTTGATTCCTCCATTGTCACCCACCCCCAATGAAAGGACAATCAATTCAATACAGGCTGTGAATGTATAATTTTACAGGACATCTTCATAGTGGACATATTGTGACAGTGATCATCTGTCTCTCCTTCCTATCCCTCCTCCCTTTGTTCTGTTCTCTACCCTGTCCCTGTCTGTTTACTGAAGTGTGTGCTTCCAGCATCCCTCCCCCAGACCCTGCCCTCCCCTCTGTCATCCTGCCTCTCAGCCCCATGCCC
>CM053596.1:65971685-66003132 GCA_028646575.1 Pseudocheirus occidentalis
CAAGACCACAATCCAGATCCAGGCTGCTCAACGCAAGAGCCCTTGGCCCTGATCAGTCGCCTCAGCCCCACTGCTATCTGCAGGCCGAGGGCTCTGAAGCAGCCCAGTGGAGGCCGCCGCTGCTCTCAGCCATTCCTGCTGCCATATCCGCCTCCCACTGCTTCCTTGCCCTGGGAGTAGTTTGGCCGTACCCGCTCTTCCCCAAATTTAGCAAAATCCACTGACCTTTCTCTTAGCCTTTTTTCCTTCTGGCCTGATAAATGTGGTAACTGTGTCTCCAGTGCAGGCGATCTGCTCTCCTATAGACTGGGCTCTGCCTGACTGCCCCAGGGCCTGACCTGGCTGGGGGTTTTGGCCGCGGCTCCCCAGACTGCTGTGAAGAGCCCCACCTGCTGAGCTGCCTGTAGCAACAGATGTGGCTTTCTGTCTTTTGGAGAGTTTTGGAGCTTGAAAATCTGTTTTAGAGTCCCATTTTATGAGTTTTTAGCGTGTTTGTGTGGGAGCTGTAGTGCTTTGCTGCTTCTATGCCACCATCTTGGCTCTGCCCCTATGATTTCTTTTCCATGTTTACCTTCTCATGCTTCTTGTATTGGAATGTAAAATTTTCTATTCAGTTCTGGTTTTTTCCTCAAGAATGCTTGAAAGTCTTCCACCTCATATTTTCCCCTGAAACATTATACTCAATTTTGCTGGGTATGTGATTCTTAATCCTAGTTCCCTTGATCTCTGGAATATCATATTCCAAGCCATTTGATCCCTTAATGTAGAAGCTGCTAGATCCTGTGTTATCCTGATTGTGTTTCCATAGTATTCAAATTGTTTCTTTGTGGCATTTTGTAATATTTTCTCCTTCATCTGGGAACTCCAGAACCTGGCTATAGCATTCTTAGGAGTTCTATTTTTGGGATCTTTCTCAAGAGGTGGTCAGTGAATTCTTTTAAGTTCTGTTTTGCCTTCTGGTTCTAAAATATCAGGGCAATTTTCTTTGAGAATTTCTTGAAGGATGATTTCTAGGTTCTTTTTCTGATCTTGGCTTTCAGGTAGTCCAGTAATTTTTAAATTGTCTTTCCTGGATCTATTTTCCAGGTCAGTGGTTCTTTCAATGAGGTATTTCACGTTGCCGTCTATTTTTTAATTTATTTGGATCTGTTTAATAGGATCTTGATTACTCATAAAGTAATTTGCTTCCATTTGTTCCCCTCTAATTCTGAAGGAATCATTCTCTTCACTGAGCTTTTGAGAATCTTTTTCCTTCTGGAAAATTCAGCTCTTTAAGTCATTCTTCTCTTCATTGGCTTTTTGGATATCCTTTGCCATTTAAGATGTAATTTTCTTCAGTCAGATTGTTGACTCTTTTTTCATGATTTTCTTGCATCATTCTCATTTCTCTTCCCAATTTTTCCTCCACTTCTCTTATTTGGTTTTCAAAAATCCTTCTTAAGCTCCTCTATGGCCCGTAATCAGTTTACATTTTTCTCGGAAGCTTTTAATGTGAGAGTTCTGATGTGTTGTCTTCTTCCCATTTCATGTTTTGATCCTTTTTGTTCCCAAAAAAGAATCTAAAGTTGGATTGCTGTTATTGCTTTGCTTTCTTCGCCTGCTCATGTTCCCAGTCACTTACTTGACTTTTAGGCTCCATAGAACTCTATTTTCAGAGGGGAGAGCTCTGTCCCGAATGGCTGGGGTTTTTGCAGTTGCGAGAGCTATTAGGAGGCTGCCATCTCTGCAGCCCCCAACACCTTTGGCTCACTGTTCAGGTCATACACCTTACAACCTCCACCAAAATCCGTGATCCCAATCAATCCAGGCAAGTTAAGGCAAGAACACTTAGCCTCTGAATGGTCATTTACCCCCTTGCAATCTGCAGGCCTCAAGCTCTGAAGCAGCCACGTGGAGGTGGCTGCAGGGCCACCCCTTCCAATGCTTTCCTGCCCTGGGGGCAGACAACCACATCTGCTCCTTTCCCCCAAATTTAGCCAAGTTCCACAGACTTTTTACTTTGTCTTTGGCTCTCATGGTTTGAGAATTTTAGAAACTGCCACAGCTGCTGGTGATCTGCTCTCCTGAATGCTCCAGCCACAGCTGGTCCTGGCTACCCCGGGGCTAAAGCTGTGTTTTCATGTGGTGCTGGTCTGGGCTCCCAGAGTGCTGCAGTGAACACTTCCTATCTTCCTGCCGAGCTGCCTTCAGTGGGAGCTTTGTTTCTCTGCCATTTTGTGAATTCTAGAGCTTTAAAATTTGTTTAGAGTCATATTTTATAGATATTTGGGGTGGTTATGGGGGGAGCTCACAGAGTTCTCCTACTTCTATACCGCCATCTCTGATATGTGATCCGACTCCACTAAAACTGATGTTTTACAAAAAATGTTTACACTTCAAAAGATATAAACACAAATATATAAACATATTCCCCAATATATATAAAGCATAATTTCCCTCCTACTTTACACCACTTTCAGGCTCTGGTGAGGGGGAAGAGGATTAGATTCATAGTTTAGCTCTGTTCCTATAGAGTACATTCCTTGTTCCAGTTGAAAACTCCTCCTCTGACTTTGGTCCCAGATATCCTGGCTTCTTTGTACGTCTCTGGAAGTTTGGCTGACTGTATCACCTCACCTGCTATGCTGGCTGCAGGATCACCATAGCTCGAATTCAGACTGAGATAAAAGAAAGACCATCAGAGGACAAATAATCCCTTCTCTCTCACTGTTTAATTCATGGTGTCCACATTGGGGCAATGAGACCGGAGTCTGAGAAAGAGCAAACAAAGAGATGCTTAGTTTTGCTACTTTTAAAGCAGCCAGTCAAACAAGACTACCCCCAACCACATGACAGGGGAATGCAGATGTACTGGGGCATACTCAAAAGTCTCCCTCAAGGTGGTTACATGTAGAATTGTGAGAAACATATGTCCATCACCTGATAGTGTATGTCATACTATTAAATGAATAAACTGGAGTTTCTCTGAATCTGTGATGGTTTATTTGGGCAGTAGCAAGTATGAGCTTTGAAAATTCTTGGATCAATATGTCCTAAAAAGAGTCATACATTAGCTCTACTGAGATGTTTGTCCTGTTTTCAATATGCCTAACATGCTTATAAGGGGCAGCTGAAACATTCAAGGTATGATTTCCCTTTTGCATAAATGCTCTTCCACCTGTGAGGTGACTCCTCCATGCTCCAACCTAAACCAATTAATACTGAATAGTAAAATAAGGATTTACAAAGAGAACAATTAGAATCAAGCTCATACTTTACCTAGATAAAATATATGCCAAAATGTTATTGCCGTAGTAAGAAAGCCACAAAAACAGAAATAGGTAACTGAATTTATATGTCGACATGAATAACTATGTATAAGTGTCAAGTAAACAAATATTTATTAAAGACATGAGTTAAAAGGAGAGAAAACATACAAAGATCTGTATGCAAACCAGACATATCTAGGATAATTTTAGAGGGAAGGGAACAAGATTAAGGAGACCTGGAAAAGACTGTTTGCTGAAGGCCAAACTTTAGCAGAGACTTGAACAAAGCCAGGGAAGACAGGACGTAGTGATGATGCAGGAAAGAATTCTAGGTGTTTGGGGTAAGGGAATTCACTTACCCAATTAAAAAGCTTAGAGGAAGTCTTTCGGTGATCAGGAATATCTTTATTTGCAATTCCCGGGAATTGGGGCTTCTCCTTCCAAGTAACGCAGGAAAAAGCTGGCCCCTAAGGCTGGTATCAAGGTCTTATACTCTGAGTCTCATCAAATTACATTCTCTTGGCGTTCTCAATTTCTGTTGGTCACCACACTCAGCTGGTGAAAGAGACAAAGGACCAAGGCAAGCCACATTCCCGCCTCCCGATTCCTATTGGAGAGGAGGTGGGGTGCAGTTTGGGCACGAGCTCTAACAAAGAGATCCTCCTCGTGGCTCAAGTGATGAGGACTCTTCCGGGTGGGAGTGCCCTTCCTCCACCCCTGACTCTGGGATTTGGCGCCTTACATAAACAAGGGAGGGAGCAAGGAGAGGAAGTGGCTGTCCCCGCCCCGGTTTCTTTGTTCAGCTTGGAGCCCGGCTTCAGGTTGGAATGTCCTTTCTCCAACCCCTGCTCCGGGATTAGGTGCTTTACATCTTAATCAGGGGAGGGAGTGAGGAAAGGAGGGTGGCTGTCCTTGCCCCGGTTTTTTTGTTAAGCTCAGAGCTTGGCTCACAGTCTTAAGGTCCAGGGAAAAGGGGTAACAATAATAATAATCAGAGATTATATAAAGCAAATATGAAGTAATGTGAACATAGAAACAAAACAAGTATGCAATCAGGGATTATATAAGGCACGTGTGAGGTAATGGGCAATCAGAGCTTATATAAGACACATGTGAGGTAGTGTGCAATCAGGGATTATATAAGACACATGTGAGGTAGTGTGCAATCAGGGATTTTATAAAACATAAGCTGTGTATAACAAGGAGAGAGAATTCCATAAGTTCAGTACTTATGCCCATACCCCCCTCCTATCCATTTTAACTAAGTTATAGTTCCCTATTCCTGGGGAGTCTTCACTTGATTTCTCCTCATTCATAGGCATAGTTTTCCCGGTGGCCAACACCTTCTCTGCACCTGCATGCACCAGCCGAGCTTCTGCCCACCCACCCCACCCTTTGCGGGGCCAGCCCCAGCTCCTGGGGCAGTGGCTTCCAGAGCTCCCTGGGCTGCCCGCAGCTGCCCTCCCCGTGGGATGGCTACGGGAGCCTGCACTTCAGGCACCACGCCCAGGCCCCGAGCCTGCCTCCGGCTCCCCGGCCTTGGGCCCTGGCTACTCAGGCCCTCCACCCGGCTTCTTCCCAGGCCACCACCCAGGCCGCTCCAGGGTTCACCCAGGACATCTACACCATTTGGTTCAGCACATGGCAAAGAGAAAAGAATATCTAATGATATGGAAAACTATTTCAAACCTTCAATGCTTGAGGACCCCTGGGCAGGACTAGAACCTGTTTCTGTAGCAGATGTAAGCCAAAAATACAACAATGAGCAAGCAGTGTTTACTGGCAGAAGGGGGACATATTTTAGTTAAACATTTCTAAACTTCCACTGGAGCTCTGACCTGTCAGAAAAAGAACAAGAAAAAATTTGCAGTCCACTGCCATCTGGATGCTAATGCTGTCTCTGAACACTCACCAGCCATTGATGTAGAGATTTTAATGGACTCCGGGCCCCCGTGGGACTTGTGCTCAGGACTCTGGGCACTCCTCAGAGGCCCTGGGTTTTTTTAACATTTGTGGGAAGAGCTTTCTATGTCCTTGTTTTGTAATGTTCTCTTCATAAAGCTTTTCAGATGTTCTATCAACAGGATTTGGAACTCACACAATGGCCTCTTTTGTCAATATAGTGCTATTTAAAACTGTGTGTGATTCAGTGTGCATGTCTTTTGTAATCTTAACACACTGCTCTGCTTATCACCGTTTCTGGAAAGAACTGTTTCAGAAATTAAGCCAGAAATGCACATTTGGGTTTTTAGTTTCCTTCCAAACCCACACTTTCATAATTAGGCATCATTAGCAACATTTGAGTTTGTTTGGCCACCCTGTGTAGAAGCATATACTGTTTAACAATAAATGAATGGAAAAATAAAAAAAAGAATTCTAGGCATAGAAGAGAGCTAGAGAAAGTAGAATGGGGAAGGAAGGTTCTGCCAATCCACCTGGACTCTGTTATCAGCGAATTTTTTTTTCCTGCTTGGACTTTCCTCCATTATGATCACTACTGTCCTGTCTTTTCCAGCTAGACAAAATCTCTGGCTCCCCTGGCAATGATTGTTGGTATTCAATACTGTATTGGTGCTATGGTTACTTTCCCTCTCTTTGCAAGCTACTCTATGCCTGCTCCTAGCAGCACTCTAAGATCCCAAACCCATTTAGTTCAAAAACATGCAATATTTCCTTGGACACAAAGATGGGCCAAAGTTTCAAATTCCAGAATCATCAGTAAGGCTTTGGACCCCTTCCCTTAGCTGACAGGGGAGAAGAATCTGTCCCCAAAAAAGGTATTTTCTCTACAACAGAGGATAACTTTTGTGGCAATATGATATGGGGGAAAAGATTATTGGGTTCTTTGATAGCCAGGAGAAATAAGAAGACAGCAAGGAAGAACCCATCTGTCCTTGTAAACCTAAAGTCAACTGACCAAGATAAACTGTATCCCCAAATGCTGAAAGGATTGCAAGATATTAGCATAAAAACCCTGTCAGAGATTCATTAAAGAATCGAGAGAACAGATAGACTGAGGAAAGGAAGATGGTGCTTATTTCCAAATAGGAAATAGATTAAAGTCTGTAAACTGTAGACCTGAAAGTTTAATATCAATTCCTGGGAAATTACCAGAGGATATTCCTTAAGAAATGGTTGCTGAACTAAATAGAAAATAGGCATGACAAAGATCAATAGATATGACAAATGTATGTTTACATATATGGATGGATGCATTGTATTATGTGTGTATCTATTTCACTTTATACACACATGCATAGTAGGTTTAGCAAAGTGCTTAACAAAGCACTTCTATTCTAGTGGAAATGAGGGAGATACATGGACTGGGAAATCTTTTAAGACCAAGTAGAATGGCTGGATTCAATGACTCATTGTGGTTTGACTGACTTGATAGAAGGAACACAGAAGAATTTCAAAGAGCCTCATTCTTGGCCTTCCAATATGGATGTGTATGAGATTAGAAAAAAAAGGTAGAAACAGCTTGCTTATCAAATTTGTAGATGACCTAAATCTGGAAGGGGTACCATATACTGAATGATAATGAAATTCTGTAAGAAGACGTTTAAAGTCTTACAACTGGGTTCAAATAGTAGCAAGATATGAGACTAGATTATTATCTCGGTTTGAGCATATATAGTTTTGGTATATACTCTGAAAGCAATAGGGAGCAACACTGTGAAATCACAGACAAACATTAGTGAAATCATGAAATTAATTGAGATCATTCCTCCTGTATTGTGTACTTTTCAGTTTCCTTCTTGAGTATGGTATTCAGTTCTGGGTACCACAAATTAAAAAGTCAGACACAGATGGATCCCTTGCAAAAACAGTTTCTATTAAACCAAAATAAGGCTGAAGTGTGGTATATTTTGTGGCCTGATTATTTTTATTAAAGCATTAAATTTATTATTATTATTAAAGTGGGTATCACCTAGAGAAGGGATTAGATGATCTATGTGGCTATTCAACTTTTCAAACCCTAAAATTCTATGAATTTGTGAGTATGACAAATACAAAAAAGGTTGACAAAATTAACTTCAGTTTAATATTTTTTTAATGATTCAATGGATGTCTACTATATGCAAAGCACTAGATTATGAACTAACGATAAAAAAGACAAAACAAATAACTCTTGCCTTTGATTAGATTTTACTTCTGAGGATGCAACAGGTACACAAGTAGGTAAATGCATTAGCAATGCAGTATTCACAATGCCTACAGTAACTATAAGTATGCTGATATGGTTGTTAATCACAAGATGTACCAGGCTCTCTACATGAGAAATATAATCAGAGCATTTATTCAAATACCAGAAGACTGAGTCCCAAAACCAGAAAGTCAAAAGCAACACAGTAGTTATGAAGTTGGCACATGTAGTTAAAGTAGTAAATATTCACAATCTCAAACCTTCAAAACAGAACAGGCAACCTCAGGCAAAGATCCTCCTCTCCTCATTCACGGCAACTGCTCAGCATCCAGACAGCTTGCTCCCAGCAACTCTGGCCCCTCCACAGTTCTTATCCTTGGCAGTCCTCAGCAGGAGTCCTTAGCAGAGATTCTGGCTGGCTCAAAGAAAAAAGAGTTCACGCCCACTGCCACCACCGCTGCTGCTGCCGCTGCTTCCAGTTACCAGCACAGACACTAGCTTGATTCTGGCTTTCTCTTGCTCCACCCCTTCCTGCTACATCAGCAAGTGCCTTTTCTCTATTCTATATTATGCCACAAAATTTGGACAAGGTGGTGTCTTGGGGAAGACTCCTGAGAATGTAAGGATTCTATTTCTCACATGCTTCTCCCATACTTTCTCATGCTGGGGACAAATTTACTCATAGATTAGATTATGGCTCATGTCTATGATTTTTCCAATGGGGAGCATATGCAGGTACTCAATGTTTAATGTATATTGTATATGGAACAGGCAACTCAAAAGAAATGCTAAAAATAAATGATTGGCATAAACATACCCAGCCTTAAGACTTAAGACTGTTTATAATTTAACAATATGGTGAAAATCTGCAAGAGAATTAATATGCTTTATTATTAAATTCATTAGAACATAATCTGGTTTGTAAGACATATTTTTAAATAATTTTCACATCACCCTAAATTTCCCCACTTACTAGCTATAACAGTGTTTTATTTTGTTCTGTTTTGAGGGCATAGATACCCACTACTTGACATAGGAATTCATGATCCTCTACATTGATGAGGTGTAGTAGTCTCTGGGACCCCTTTGAGCTCTCCTTGAATCTTTGAGGTACATGCTCCAGGAAAGCCCTTGAAGTCTGGTTGAATCATCCCACTTGATGAGGCACTTGCAGAGGCCATAAGTATTTCATTGTGGCTGGGCCCAAACCTCTGTTACTAGCCTCCCCCTCCATTGTCCATCTGCTTCCCACCCTGGAGTCTATCAAAATATCCATCCACTCTTCATTGACCTCATTGACTCCTCCTGAAGACCCTCCCCAAACTCCTCCTCTACACTACCCCTAGATCCCTCTTCATATAAAAATCTCCTCTTCCCTCCATGTGTGTGAGAGCACCACAGAATGCCCTAGCAAAGACTTGCTCTGTGAGAGCACCAAATAATAGCTTATCACAGACTTACTGTGTAAAAGCACCATAAAACGACTTAGCATAGACTGGCTCCTTAAGAATCTACCCTATATGGTAAACTGTTAATGAACTTCCAATAAACTTTTCTTTGGCTGAGAAGACTTGAGTCAATTTCTTTTGGCAGGCACGGCATGTTAGTATTTTGGGGTCTCTGGCAACCCTAACCCTCTTGTATAAAGCTCTTCATTTTTCTTCCTGTGAAGAAGCCTAATGGAGAATACCAAATGTTTCAGAATCTCATGGCTGTTAACAAGACTGTCATTCAATTCTTAATCAGATCCCTGGGCTTACCCAATGGTTTTCCACCCTAGATCCCAAGATGCCTTTTTCTGTATACCTCTGCACACAGACTCCCAAATGGTTTTTCCATTTGAATGGATACTTCCTGAGATAAAAAGTCCATGTCAGCTAACATGGACAGTCCTGCATCAAGGGTTTGGGGATAGTACACATTTATTTGGCCAAGCTTTGGGAAAGGATTTAAGAGATCTGAAATTAACTGATAGTAGCTTAATCCAGTATGTGGATGATATCCTTATTTGTAGACCCACCTGGGAGTCATCTTTGGCTGCTGCTGCAGAAGCCCTTAATTTCTTGGGAAGTTGAGGCTATATGTTCTCTTTGGATAAAGTCCAGATAGCACAGCAGTCTGTAAAGCATCTGGGCCATGAACTAACTCCTACCTCTCGCTCTTTAATCTCTGAGAGGAAAAGAACAATCTTGTCTATACCTATTCCAGCCCCAAAAAGACAACTTTGAACCTTTCTAGGTAATGATGAGGTGTAGGCTCTGGGACCCGCCCCCCCCCATTTTTGAGCTCTCCTTGATTCTTTGAGGTACAGGCTCTGGGAAAGTAAACTTTCCCAGGGAAGACATTTGCCTGCAGTCATGAGCCTTAAGTTGTTGCTCTGCCCAAGTCTTTAGCCTGCTTTGTTCTAATAGTTTCCCACCCTTGAACTGGCCTGGCCCACCATTGTCTGTGGTCTCCAGGTAGCCTCCAGCAACTTCCCACCCTTAATCACTCATTACAGGAGTCTGATCTCATCTTGACTCCTGAAGGCCCTCCCTACTGGAGTCTGACCTCATCTGACTCCTCCTGAAGACCCTCCCCAATTTCCTCCTCTGGACCACCCCTAGATTCCTCCCACAACCTTTCTGTATATCCATCTTCCTTCCGCGTGGTGTGAGAGCTCCATGGGATAGCTCAGCACAGACGTATTTTGTGTGAGAGCACCTTAGAATGCCCTAGCACACAGACTTGCTCTGTGAGAGCACCATGAAATGGCCTAGCACCCCACATGGTGAACTTGAACTTTCAATAAACTTTACTTTTTCTTTGGCTGAGAAGACTTGAGTGGAATTCTTTCAGCAGGACCCGGCATGTTGGTATTTTGGCGTCTCAGGCAGCCCTAACCCTCTTTGGGCACCCTCTTCAGTATGGCTGGGTTTTGCAGGCTCTGGATCCCAAATTTTGGCCTTATTGCTGAGCCTCTCTATGCTTCCAATCAGGGCCCTGATTCACTCCATCTAGAGTGGGGTCCCTATCAGACCAAAGATACTGAGACTCCGAAAACTAAATTGAGCACCATGCCAGCATTAGGCCTACCTGATCTAGGAAAACCTTTCACTCTGTATGTAGATGAAAGGAGAGGACAGGCTCTGGGAGTCTGCACTCAGTTCTTAGGACCTGACCCCAGGCCAGTTGCCTATTTTTCAAAACAATTAGATTCTGTGGCTGCAGGATGGCCTGCATGCCTCCAGGCAGTAGCTGCTACAGTCATTGTACTTGAGGAAACTTCTAAACTTACACTTGGTCAGTCCCTGGAAGTCCTAACTCCCCATGGAGTTCAGAGCATAATGGAAGCAAAAGGCCACTAGTGTCTGGCTAGTGGCAGGCTCACCGAATATCAAGCCTTTTTTCTTAGATACCCCTGACCTAACCCTTCAGGTGTGCTGCACGCTTAACCCAGCAACCCTTCTCCCACACAGTGCCCACTCAGATGTCCGGGTTCATGATTGTGAGGAGACCTTGGACTATGTTTATGCCAGTCAAGCTAATTTGTAAGAGTCTCCTCTCTCAAACCCTGATGCAGTCGGGTACACAGATGGTTCAAGCTTCATTGAACAAGGTGTTGAAGTGGCCAGGAACTAGTTAAGCTATGGACTCAAGAGATTAGCCAGGAAACAAAGTCATACTTTGTGAAATTAGAAATCAGTAAGCCCTGTGTACCCAAACTGAACCAAGAATTAGCAGGCCCAGTAAACTTGGAATGAACTCAGGATAGAAATCAAATGAAACAGCCAGTGCTAGGTAGGGAATGCACCCCCAGGAAATCTGTCCTATTTTCTGCTATGTGCCTATGTCTGCATTCTCATGCCTAACTCTTCATAGTGGAGTAACCACACTCCCCTGGTTTCCATGTCCAGCTCTTGATTAATCAATACTGAGGTCATTACATTCTCCTGGTCCCTATTTCATGCTTCCCTGATAATGAAGAATAGGTCCCTGTACCTGGATGTCATCTAGTAATCAATTAATTATAGAAAAGTAATTGCTTATACCTGGATACCAATTAGTTTGGGTTACAGAGTATATCTGGATACCAGTTTAGTTTTGGTTACAGAATATACTTGGATATTAATTTAGTTTTAGTTATGGATTATGTTGTTAGAAACCCAAAATGGTATAAAAGACCCTGTACTTCTCTGTTACTCCACTGCTCTCTATCTTTTCCTAATTGGCTTATGAGACAGCCCAGCTACTAATCAAATTACTATTAAAGCTCCTTAAAACTTTTCATTGGACTCTGTGGTCACTTTGTTAGAACTTGCCATTTCAGGGTCAGGAAAAGAGGATATTCACTGGTAAGCCTCTACCAAACCATTGAGGCCAAATCCCTGCCCCCTGGGACCTCTGCCCAGAAGGCAGAATTGATAGCACTCACAAGAGCCCTAGAGCTAGGGGAAAAAAAACGAGTAAACATTTTTACAGACTCAAAATATGCTTTCCATGTTCAACATGCCCATGGAGCAATTTGGAAAGAAAGAGGATTTTGACAGCAAAATATTCCTCTATTAAACACACACAGGAGGTCTCACATCTCCTCCAAGCTGTTCAAAAGCACTCTGACGTAGCTGTTATTTTCTGAAAAGGTCACCAGAAAGGGAAAAATCCATCCAGTTGACTATACTGGCCCCTTTGCTACCACAGCTCCCCATTTCCTTTACACCTTCATATAGCCCTCGGGAACAGGCCCTTGCTAAGGAAAGGGGATACTCTCTTTCCTCCTCTGGGTGGTTACAAACACCCTCAGGATAATGTCTTATTCCAGAGAAAAGTCAGGGGAAGCTTCTTTTGGACTTACATCAGGCCACACACCTAGTGAAGAATGTCCTCCTGTCTCTGATAAAGCCCTTTTTTACTGGCAGTAAGTTAGGAGAAATCATCAGGCAAGTATGTCAGGCCTGTCCAACCTGTGCTCAGATAAATCAGGAAGGGGCAGTCAAACCTCCTCCCCTTTAAAAGCCTGTTCAGAGGAGGGGTACCTACCCAGGTGAAGACTGGCAGATAGACTTTACACATATGCCCCCATGTAGGGGCTTCAGATTTCTTTCTTTTTTTTTTGCTTTTTTTTTGGAGGGCAGTTGGGGTTAAGTGACTTGCCCAAGGTCACAAGGCTAGGTTTTTGTGTAAAGTGTCTGAGGCCGGATTTGAACTCAGGTATTCCTGACTCCAGGGCCAGTGCTCTATTCACTGCACCACCTAGCCGCCCTGTTCAGATTTCTTTTGGTTTTTGTTGACACCTTTACTAATTGGGTAGAAGCTTCCCCTTGCAGAACTGAAAAGGCTCAGGAGGTATCAAAGTTCCTATTAAAGGAAATTATACCTCAATTTGGCTTGTCTGTCTCCTTACAGAGTGACAATGGACCAGGTTTCATTTCTCAGATAACCAGGCAGAGGCAAAGACACTTAAAATCACTTACCATCTCCACTCAGCCTGGAATCCAAAATTCTCTGGGAAAGTAGAGAAAATGAATCATACTCTTAAGTGGGTCCTTACTAAGCCATGCATAAAATCCTGAGAAGATTGGGTTAAGAATCTCCCCATTGGGTTACTCAGTGTCCAAATCACACCTCCAGAAAATATCAAGTTTAGTCCCTATGAACTCATGTATGGAAAGCCCTTCCTAACTTCTGAAATCCTGGTGGACCCAGAACAGCATTTAATTACCCAATTTGTAATTCAGTTAGGAGCTATCAGGAATGCTCTGATTGAATATGCCAATAATTATCACCCAAAACCTCTTGGCAATGAAAAGGGGTGTCCTGCTGCAATACAACCTGGAGTTTGGGTCTATTTAAAGTCATGGAAAACTCACAAGGGAGAACAGTTAGATGTTAAATGGAAGGGACCCTACAGAGTCATTATCACCACTCCAATGGCATTAAGCCCTCCCCAGCTGGACTCATACTTGTAGGGTTAAAACAGATTTTCTCATTCAGAGACTCAAGAATATACCTGTGAGCCCTTGGAGGACCTCAAACTACTGTTTAGATACGCCCCAGCCTCCCCCTGCAAAAAGGGTAAAAAGTGATGAAATTATACCTGCCTTTTTTCTTTTGGACTTGCCATAATCATCCTTAATTTCTACCAGGGAAATTGTTCTTTTGCCATGCTTTTTTGTGCCTGTTTTGGTCTTTGTTTGCTTAATCTTTTTGCCATGTTTGTCTCCTCAAGGGTTGAAGTCCCAAGTTCTACAGCCCACTGGAACTAGTATTAGGCATGTTCCAGAGTCTGATCCCTTGGATATGAAGACTGACCGCCTTGACCAGGACCCAGAGAGACAGGGACAGCTCTATGCCATTTGCCAGCAGGAAGCACTTTCTGAAGCTGAGACCTTCGCCCTTTATCCCAAAGGAATTGGGGTCCCATTTGTTTGAGGGGGGAATGATGAGATGTAGGCTCTGGGAACCCCCTTGAGCTCTCTGAATCTTTCAGGTACCTGTTCTGGGAAAGCCCTTGAAGTCTGATTGAATCATCACACTTGATCAGGCATTTGCAGAAGCCATAAGTATTTCATTGTGGCTGGGCCCAAACATCTGTTACTAGCCTCCCCCTCCATTGTCCATCTGCTTCCCACCCTGGAGTCTATCAAAATATCAATCCACTCTTCTTTAACTTCATCAACTCCTCCTGAAGAACCTCCCCAAACTCCTCCTCTAGACCAGACCTAGAGTCCTCTTTATATAAGAATCCCACCTTCCTTCCATGTGTGTGAGAGCACCACAGAATGCCCTAGCACAGACTTGCTCTGTGAAAGTGCCATAGAATAGCTTAGCACAGACTTACTGTGTGAAAGCACCATAAAATGACCTAGCATAGACTGGCTTCTTGAGAGTATAAACCATATGGCAAACTTTTAATGAACTTACGATAAACTTTACATTACTTTGGCTGAGAAGACTTGAGTCGAATTCTTTTGGCAGAACACAGCATGTTGGTATTTGGGGGTCTCAGGCAACCCTAACCCTCTTGGGAAAACCTCTTCAACACGAAATGAAGCAATTCAGTACACTGGACATCTGCCAATATTTTCCACAAACCTTGCCTTGCCTGATCTTCCACAGGGAGAAGAATTTCCTTCTCTGTGACCAGGATTAACTACTAGTTCTCTCAAAATGAACATAAAGAAGGTGGTATTCTGAATCTAACTCCAGACAATTAGGCTTTGATTCCTTGTATCTGATGAGGTGCAGGCTCTGGGAGCCCCCTTGAGCTCTCCTTGAATCTTTGAGGTACAGGCTCTGGGGAACCCTTTGAAGTCTGCTTGAATCTTCCCAGAAAGGCATTTGCCTGAGGTCATGGGCCTTAAGTTGTGGCTCTGCCCAAGTCTTTAGCTCTCCTTTGTTCCAACAGTTTCCCACCCTTGATGCTCCTATTCCCACCCATTAAGTGGCCCATCATTGTGTATGCTCTCCAGATAGCCTCCAGCACTTTCCCACCCTTTGTCACTCATTACTGGAGTCTGACCTCATCTGATTCCTCCTGAAAACCTTCCCCAAACTCCACCTCTAGACTACCCCTAGATTCCTCCCACAACCTTTTTGTAAGTAAGATCCCATCTTCCCTCCATGCGGTATGAGAGCACCACTGAATAACTTAGCAAAGACTTATCCTGTGTCAAACTTGCTCTGTGAGAGCACTATAGAATGCCCTAGCACAAATTTACTCTGTCCTGCTTGCCAATGCAAGTATCACAGATACTTGGGCTCCTTAAGAGTCTACCCAACACGGCCAACTTTTAATGAACTTTTAATAAACTTTACTTTTCTTTGGCTGAGAGAAGACTTGAGTCATATTCATCCTTCAAGACCTGACATGTTGGTATCCTGGTGTCTTGAGCACCCCTCACCCTCTTTGTGGGTAACCTCTTCAGTATCCTTGTTTCCCTGATAACACAAGGAAACAAAATGTGTCCCTCTCACAGAAAGAGAATACTACAGCCTAGTTCTGGAGTATATGATTTCCATGCTTCTTTTCATGCTGTGTCAGTACTTATGTATTTTCTCAAGCTGCTTTGGATTCTTCCTTTCTGTTTTTTTCTTTATTTCTTGTACCAAACACGTGTTGCCGAACTTGCAAAGAAGATCTGGGGTGGGGAGGGAGCACAGCTAAGATGTCAGAAAGGAAGCAGTAACTTCTCTAAGCTTATCAAAGAATTCTGTCACTAAACTTTAAAAACAGGATTTGAATGGATTTTGGGGTTACAATACCTGTTGAGAGATGGAGTATTCTGGATTCCCAGCCAAGGAAAGTACCCACCCAGATCTGGAGAGGGGGAACACAGAGCACACAAAGCTACACCAGCATGGTTATGAGAGCATACTACAGCAGAGTGAGGAGTCCCAGCAAGCAGTCTCATCCACCCCAAGGGAAATTTGCTGTTGTCTCACCATAAGACAGAGGATCATCAGAGCTGGGTAAGAGAAAATGCATTGCCTGCAGCAGGGACAGCAACTTCTCCTGGGGCTATCAGTCAGCAGCCTGGATGTTTAAAAATTACATATGCAGGTGTCTAGGTGACATAGTAAATAGAGCACCAGCCCTGCAGTCAGTAGGACATGAGTTCAAATCAGGGCTCAGACACTTAAAAGGAAAACTAGCCACGTGACCTTGGGCAAGTCACTTAACCCCAATTGTCCTTCAAAAAAGTAAAAAATAAATAAATAAATAAAAATTACATACCTGAACTTCCAGAAGTCAAGATGGCAGAATAGAGCCTAGCTGCCCCGAAAGGAGCCTCCCTGACCCAGAAAATCCAGAGATGATTGTCCCACCCACAGGAAAATCCTAAATAAATAGAAACAGTTTCAGGCTTGGGAGTCACTGAGGAAGGGGTGAGGCAGTACAGAGTCTAGACCCAGGAGGAGGGTGGAGCCAGCAAGCACTAACAATGCAAGCCCATTGATGGCTTAGAACCACCAGGTGAATCTGCAGACACCAATCCTGCTGGCCTCCTATTGTTGAGCCTGCCTGTGCTGTAGCCCAGAGACAGTGAAGTGGAAACCACATGTGGCCAGACCACCCCTGCACAACAGGTTACTCTGCTAGCATCAAGCGAACTCAGGGGAAAAACAGAGAGTCCTGGCCTTAGCCTCAGTCTAGACACTCACAGGTTATAGCTCACAAAATTAACAACCAAACACCTACCTCCCAGTCTGAGAAGCTCAATACTTCTGCACCAAAGCAGATATCCACTCTAAAAATCCAGGACATAGGCAAACACAATGGAGAAGAAAGAACCTGTGAGATCTAGAACCATAAAATCTTTCTATACTGAGCAAGAACAACCAAATTCAGAAGGCAACATGGACTCTGTACTCACACTGAAGACCACAGAAGAAAATGTGAATTGGTCTCAAGACCAAAAAGCATTCTTGGAGGAGCTCAAGAAAGATTTTTAAAGCCAAATTAGATAGGTAAGAGATTAATTTAAATCTACAGTGACCAAAGTAGAAAAAAATCTCAATGAAGAAAACAAATCTTTAAAAAAGTATAATTGGAGAACTAGGGTGGGAGGTCCAAAAACTAAAAATCTTCCTAAAAATGAAAATGAACATATGGAAAAGGAGCTTCAAAAACTGATTGAGGAAAATACTTCAAAGAAAATTAGAATCAGGCAAATTGAAGCTAAGGACTCTATAATGCAGTAATACTCAGTCAAACAAAACATAAACATAGAAAAATTAGAAGAAAGTGCAAAATATTTCACTGGAAAAACAACTGACTTGGAAAACAAATCTAAGAGACATAACCTAAAAATTATTGGCCTACCAGAAAGCCATGATGCAGCCTGGATAGCATCCTCCAAGAGATTGTCCAAGAAAACTGTCCTAATGTCCTAGAATCAGAAGAAAAAGTAGTTTCAAATGAATTCACTGGACTCCTCCTGAAAGAGATCCTAAATTGAAAGCTACAAGAAATATAGTTGCCAAATTCCAGAGCTGCAAGGTCAAGGAGAAAATTCTACATGCAGCCAAAAAGAAACCATTCAAATATTGTAGAACTACAGTCAGGATTACACAGGATTTAGCAGCTTCTACATTAATGATCAGAGGGACTGGAATTTCATATTTCAAAAAGCAAAAGACCTGGGACTACAGCCAAGGATCAATTACCTGGCAAAACTAAGCATAATCTTTCAGGCAAGGAGATGGTCATTGAATGAAATAAGAAACTTCCAGACTTTCCTGATAAAAAAGCCAAAGCTCAATGGAAAATTTGATCTCCATTTACAAGATGCAAGAAAGACATAATAAGGTAAACAAGGAAAACATACATGCACACATGCACACACATGCACATAACTTGAGACTCAGTAACAGCAAACTCTTTACATCCCACTTCTCAGAAATAAAAACCTGTCAATATTGAAGTTTGTATGATTATTGTGACATTTAAAAGGGATTTACATAGATAGAGGTGTGGATATAAGTGAACTAATCTGAACATTTAAAAATATTATTAAGGGGAACAAAGGAATTATAATGGAAGAAAAGGAAAGGATGAGACAGAAAATGGTAAATTATGCCACAAGAAGAGGCAAAGAAGCATACTAAAGTGGAGGGGAAGGAAGGACAGAGATGAGCATCATATGAACTTTATTCTCATTGGTTCTGATTCAAAGAGGAATCAATATAATCAGTTAAGTTTAGAGCCTAACATGAAGAGAAACAAAAACTCATTATACTAGAGAGAAAAGAGGGAGGGAAAAGAGCATTGTATGGACTTTACTAGCTTTGTGCGGGTTCAAGGAGGGAATAACCTACTCCCTTAAGAATAAAAATCTATTCTGCCCTACATGCAATAGTAAGGCTAAGGAGGGAATGTTAAAAGGGGGAGGGTGGTCAGAAGGGAGAGAAAGAGCAGTAAGGACAAAGGGGAGGTAAAGAGGGGGGGCACAGGGAGGGAATACTGATTGAGGTGGTGGTAAAAAGGAAAACTATTAAAGAGGAGAAGGGAAAAGGAGGGAATAAGATCATGGGAAAGTCACAAAGAGTAATCATAAATGTGAATGTAAAAAGGATGAAATCTTCAATAAAACAGAAGCAGATAGCAGAAAGGACGAAAAATGTTGAGGGAAAGTGGAGAGCTAATTGAATTGTGAGGATTCCCATTCACTTAGCAGCTGTGACATCCTTTCGGGTCTGCAATACATGATTAAATAGGATAAAAGTGAAGAGTCTTATGACTATGAAAGGTGATATCACTGGAAACCCTGGAATTAGATAAGTAGCAACAATAGAAACATATGGAATTGAATTAAGCTACAAGACATTTCTGAGCCAATGTCATTCCCAAGGATCCAAAGATGTGAGTCATGGACTCAGAATAATATATCATTATTCCTAGGGTTTATAAATTCTTTTTATCCCCACCATGTCTATGACCTTACCTGATTCTTACAATCTCAAGAAACCAAAGAAAGTTTATTTCCCAATTGATCTTAATGGATTGTTTTGACTTTTATTCTAGAATCTATTCATGACTGCTGAGGTAATAGACCCAATAATTAATATCACTTCGTGCTGATGACTGTACCTAGTGTTAGGGGAATTGACTTTGCCCAAAACTACCTTGTCTCCTCTTAGAGGCTGCCATACTTCCTGTATGTGACATGATAATCACAACTCTAGGGAAAAAGAATTAAAGTTCATGCTTATAAATAGGGTCCTCACAGTGCTAATCTTCCTGATGCAAGTGTACAGAAGATACAGGCATGCACACACAGACACACATCTAAATCCGATTAACCTGTTCTTTCTCTTGACTTTACTCAATCAACCTGGTAAGTAGATCTTTATATCTAAGTCTCAGAGACAGAAGCTTAGATGAAACTGATTTCTTTCAGGAGACAAGTGTGGTTTGGGCGAACTTTGGGCGAACTCTCTGCCCTCAGCTCATTTCTTTTTTCAAGCAGTAGGATTATTTAAAGTCTTTACTTAGAACCAAAATGAAAATAGAAAACCAAAAGATTTTCAATACTTGTTCCTAAAAAAAATGAAGAAATATTTTATCTCAATAACTTTCATCAAGTATGATCACATCTCAGCCTGTCATTTGACTCATTTACAGATCAATTCTCAGGATCCAAAATCCCAAGGAAATTAATTCCTTCACTTACAAATGATCATTTATTTCATATTATTTAATAGAAGCAATGCTTAATTAAAGACCTGGAGATATCTCTTTTCTCATGAATGGTTGCTTATCTCTCATTGTATATCAAAATCCAATTTTTCAAAGACTTAAATAAACATCACAAACACTAGCTATGACGTTTATTAAAATTGAAATAATAACAGAAAGACATAAAAATATTTTAATGTTTAAACCATGGGGAAAATCACAGATAGAGGTGGTCATGTATATTATTTGATATGTAAGATATTATATTACAAATACATATTTATATTAGTCAATCTAATCCTCAGTATTATTTTTTTTACTTCACCTTACATCTGAAACAATAACCCATTTTAGCTCTTAAATTTGGAGTCCATGTCTCTCAAGAAATTTATTTGTTCACAGTGTAAAACTTAAACATGATCCTCTTAGAGAAATTGAGATATTTTTCTTAATCCTCTTTCTCTTTCTTCTCACTATTTTTCTCTTTTTATCCCTGCTAATAATCTATACTAAAAGACATTTGAAGTCATTCTTTTTACAAATGAGAGTGAAAAATTGACCTATTTACAAACAGAAAATCCATTGAAACATTGACTCTTTGTATATTAAAATGAAAACATACTCTGACATATGCAAGTCTGCCAGATAATCTGACAATGTTCAAGGTTCCAGAACTCTTTAAATATGTATGTATGTATATATACAGATACATGTATACGTATGTGTATGTATGCATGTACAAATATAATATATTGTGGGTGTGGGTATATGTAGATGTATAACATATATACATAGACACAGGGATTATGTAAAAATAAAAAAGTCAATCAAGCATATATGTATAATTGTATATACTCCCACGGAAACAACAAGTATAAACAAATATACATTTATACTTGATAGATGTCTTTATTTTTGCATTATCTATATCTCTCCGTATATTAGGGGGGGAAAAAGCATGCAATATTAGACAACATAACACTAATAAAGCATGCAATACTGAGGGCACCTGGGTGGTGCAGTGAATACAGCACCAGCACTGAAGTCAGGAGGACCTGAGTTCAAATCCAGCCTCAGATACTTAACGCCTACTAGCTATGTGACCTTGGACAAGTCACTTAACACCCACTACCTATCTCTTACTCTTCCAAAAAGCAAAAAAATAAAACCGTGCAAGACTAACCAACCCAAAAGTCTTAGGTTTTATGGAGTGTCTCACATTCACATTGTCCCCGTTCAAGAAGAGAACTGGGGGAGGGTGGATCTTCTCAAATCTCTTTTTCAGGGAAACTTTCACCATTTTTATTTGAAACCCTTCAGTTTAGCTTGAGTTGTTCTTGACAATTCTTTTAAAAAAAATATGTAGTAGCAGTATGTATCTTCTCTGTGGTAGACATTAAAAACCAGGTCACAAACATGATCTTCTCTTCCCTAGGATAAGGACAATCAGTTCTTTTTCATACATCTTGAGTGTGAGATACTTATGTTAAACCTGGCTCAGACATTAGGCATTGGGTAGGTCAACAGGAAACTGAACCTAAAGAGACTGGCAATGGTTGAAAGCCGAGTGTGTGTTTGTGTGTGTGTGTGTGTGTGTGTATGTGTGTGTGAGTGTGTGTGTGTGTACTTGGAAATTATCTGCATAAATATTCTAGCTTTACTCATGGAAGCTAATGAGGTCACCTGAAGAGAAAAGATAAGAAGGATGGGGAGAAGGTGATAGAGAGAGCCCAAAGGTGCTCTAGTACGAATAAGAATCCTTCAAAGGAGACTGAGTAGGTCTCAGAAATCTGCTCTCTTACCTCCCTCTTCCTACTCCCAACCATAAATTCACAAACTGTTTCTTCCCCAGCCTCCTGCAGTCACTTTCTACCTCTTCCGGTCCTTAAGCAATCACGGTTCCTGTTACTTCGTATATCTGAGAACCATGGAAGAAATCAAGAGAAGGTAAATGAAAAAGTCATTGTAATGATGTCATTTCAAAACATTTCATGCTCATAACAGCCCCTTGTGTTTGCTAGACTATTCCTAGAATGGGCCTTCACTTGCAGTGTCAGCCCTGCTGTCTTTCTGCCCAGACTCTTCAGCTCTTGCCCTGTTCTTTCCAAACTCTGCTGCTTCTCAGAGTCTTCTCCCATTATATCTAGACATTGTTTATTTTCTCTTGGCCTCAGAGGATCACAGGATCATTGGTAAAAATTGAAGGCACCTTCATTCCAATTTAATTCAAATCTCTGTTTACTAGTGAGGCAATTGAGGCTCAGAGAAGAGGATTGATTTATCTAGATCACATAGGCAAAAATTGGCAGAGTTTGATCCAAATCAAACGTTCTGTTCTGTGGTTATACCTGAGAGCCTCCTTTCCAATTTCCCTTATATTATATAATAAGGTATCTAGAGGGCATATCATTGGTCAGAGCAGCAACAGCAGAGGGATGAGCTATTCTCTCTTCTTCTTTCTCTCTCTTCTTTTGCTCATCTATCCTTTGTGTTCCTACTTCATGACCATCCATCATACTATTATCTTACCACCACCCAGCTGTCAAGACAGAGATGCAAATACAAAGTTAAAACAGTAGTAGTGAATTGAAAAGAGATCAATTGAATCATTTTAAGTTCTTGTGGATATTACTATAGGGAAGTAAAATTCAAGATTTCTCTCAAAAAGAAAGAGAAATCCATATTAACGAGCTGAGAGAGAAAGCAACTCGGGCATAAAATATTTGACAAGGACTTTGGATCTTTCAACCCATACAATATACATATACATATAAACATATATATTTTCATATATATGGATATAAATATGTATGTGTATATATACATATATATATATATCTGATAATGAACACAATCACAAAGATACAAATAAATATATTCACGTTTTAATGTCATCAGAGCAATGTGGAGCCAAGGAAGAGCAGATTCTGATTATCAATTTGACCTATACTAGGAGACAATAAAACATTATGATCCTAAGTGACTTGACTCAATGAACATGATTCTGCTCAAGGGCACACAGATGAATCCCTTTACAAAAAGAATCTTGGGATCTTCCATCTATTGGGGCTATAAGTCCTGTCATCAACCAATTCCCTCATGGTGCCAAATATTAGATTCCTTTATATTAGCCCTTCTTACTGTGTTGATTACTGATATTGTGGGTAACTATAATATCTATATGCAACATATTAATGTATTTATGTATGGAACAAATGAAGAGGACAACATACATACATATATTGGGGAGCATCTTGGTAAAGCAGGGGATATCCAGCTTAAGATGCGTATTACCTGTGTAACCCTGTGCAAGTCACTTCACCTCTGTTTACCTCAGTTTCCTCATCTATAAAATGAGAATAATACCAGTTACCTCCCAGGGCTGTTGTGAGGATGAAATGAAAGCATCATAAAGCACTTTCCACAGTGCCTGGGGCAGAGTAAGAACTAAATATTAACCATTTTTATTATATTTTAAGCAGATTTTATCTTATTAAATAGGTGCAAAGAAAAGCCCATAGAAATGGAAGATGTGACAGGAAAATCACTTTCATAGAAATACTAGCCTCCCCAAACGTCATCAAATAGCAAAAAAAAAAAAAATTTTCAGAAAGTCTTCTAGGTAGGAATGAAGAGTGAATAGGGACTCCAGTGAACATGGAGATACCTCCTTTAATCCCACACTGAGGGGCACAAGCATACTTTCATTTCCCTAACAATCAGATTCCTGATATACAGACTTCACAACTATCAACTGTTTACCTTTGACCTTTCCTAAAGGCCTAGGGTTTAAACACCTTAGCCTCCTTCCAACGTTATCAATCTGGAATTTCCTCCTAAGAGTACCAGCCCCTTCTCAGACATGTGAGTTCTAGCTCCATTTTGTGCTGAGGTCTATAGGAGCAATCATTCCTCTCTCAAGACGTTTTACTGACCTTGGAACTTCAAAACCATGCTCCTGGTCTGGGAATCTTCATTTCCTTCCATTCCCTTTGTAGCCTACCTATGCTTAAACTCAAGCTCCTTGGCCTCGCAATCTTTTACTGTATTCCCAGTCCTAAGCAGAGTGCTTGGCATCTGTTAAAAGATTTATAAATTTTTGTTTTTTTATTCTTTCACGAAATGCCTTTAACTACTTATGTTTCCTTCCAGGATTGATTCATCTGACTACTGTTTACCTCACTTAAAAAACAAGAAAATGAGTGCTAGTAATGATATATTGAGAATTTTCTTCCTTTCTCAGACAGCAGTTGGGACCCTAGGGAACTCCTTCATTCTGGTACTTTATACCATCACCTTTTTTGCTGGTCAAAGACTGAGGCCAATAGATTTAATTCTTACTCATCTGGCTTTTGTCAATAACTTAGTGCTTCTCTCCAAAGGTATCCCTTATATGATGTCCGTTTTGGGACTAATTTACTTCATGAATGATTTGATATGTAAATTTATCATCTACCTTCACAGAGTGGCCCGGGGCCTTTCTCTCTCTACCACCTGCCTCTTGGGTAGTATCCAGGCCATCACCATCAGTTCAGGGAGCTCAATTAGGGGGCAACTCAAAACCCAAGTCCCAACGTACATTTTCCCCCTCATTCTTCTTTGCTGGATCTTCCATCTCTTAACCAATTATACTCTTCTTGAGTCTGTAAGCATTCCAAAGATCAGAGAAAACATTACTAAGATAATAGATTTGGGCTTTTATTTTTCTGTAACTCTAAACTCAGTTAATATCTCACTATATTTATTCCTAATTTCTCTTTTTGACATTATTTGTGTGGCAATTATGGTCGGGACAGGTGGATATATGATATTTTTCCTACATACACTTTACCAACAAATGGGGTACATTCATAGCAGCAAGCGGATATTCCTAAGACGAGAGCCACTCAGACCATCCTGATGCTGGTCAGCTTCTTTGTCTGCTTCTATTCAATAAATTCTGTTTTTTCATGGTATATGTATTACATATATCCACTTTCCTGGATGGCAAGCTACTCTGCCTTCCTGGCTGCCTGCTTTCTAGCTTTTAGCCCTTTTCTACTGATCATCAATGATTCCCAAGTTTCTGCATACTTCTTGGTTCTCTGGAGGATGATCAAGACCCAATTCTGATACTGGCCTGGGGGGAATTTCAGTGGCCTCTTCTGCAGAATCTACCTGCAAAGGAGCCTGCCAAAGGGAAAGAATCTAAAAGAATTTCTAAACAGAGATAAGAAATTAGTCTGGTTATTCCATCCCTCAGCTACTAAATAGTCAAAGAATAGGAACTGGCAATTCTCAAAGAAAAACTCAAAGGTATAAATACTTGCATGAAAAAGTACCCTAAATCATTTCTGATGAAAGAAATGCACATTAAAACAATTCTGAGATACCATCTCACACCTGTCAGGTTGGCTAACAGGACAGAAAAGGAAAATGGCAAATGAAGGAAGGGATGTGGAAAAATAGGAACACTAATGCATAGATAGTGGTGTTGTGAACCAGTTTGACTAGTCTGGAGAAACAATTGGAACTAGATTCAAAGGGTTATAAAAGTGTCTTACTACATTTTGTCACAAAGACATTAAAGAAAAGAGAAAAGGTCCAATTTGCTGAAAAATATTTATAGTAATTTTTTGTGGTAGCAAAGAATTAGAAATTGAGAGGATACTGTAAAGCCAAGCAACATTACATTCCCAAAAGAATGCTACTGTGAATAGCTTTTAAGATTTGGATCACACAGTAGTAGTGAACACTCTGTATATTCCATTACAAATCAAGATTCAGTACAATATTCACAGTATAATATTCTCAATATTATATCTTATTATAGAAAGTCACAATATTTTAAACAAGGAACAAAAGAAGAATCACCTGGTTTCCTTAAGGGGAAATCCAGCTTAACACTTAAAGAGTCAATCGATCAATTAACAATAGAATCACCTGGTTTCCCTAAGGGGGAAACCCTTCTCACTTAAAGATTTAATCAGCAATTCACAATATCCTGATCTTCCACTCTTGGGGCAACCATTAACTTTAGTCTCCAATATAGACCTTAGAAAACCACGCAAACTTTCCACACCTTGATTTTCGACAAACCTCAGTTTAGTCCAAGGGGAGGCCTTTTCTTCATTTTGACTCTGAGTGGTCTCTCTGATTCCCTGGATACTCTTCCCTGGTCCCAGCTCCCTCTTGAATCTGCCAAACAATCACCTGGATTCAGGAGCAGACAGCTGCCAGGCTCTCATCCAGTCTTCAGAGATAAACAGTTCCCAGGTCCTTGTCCAGTCCTCAAGGCAATCACAGGCACCCACTGAAGTTCACAGGGTTCAGCACACATCAATCCCTTCACCACTTCTCTTGCCTGGAAGTCAAGGATCATCCAGGCCACAAAGTCCCACCCTGTTTATGTTTCAGTCAGCTTCCAGAAACTGGGAGAGGAACTCTCCCCCCCCCCTCTCTCCCCCCCCCTCTCTCTCCCTCTCCCTCTCCCTCCCTCTCTCTCTCTCTCTCTCTCTCTCTCTCTCTCTCTCTCTCTCTCTCTCAAATTCTTCTTTATATACAGCACTGGCCTCCTGTCTCAGGCAATAGCCTTCTTCCAAGTCAACAGGGGAGTTCATGTCTTTTCAACAATGGACAGTTTACACCTTCTATACTTAGCCCTAAGTTACTAGGTGCTACTTAGCCCTAAGTTACTAAGTGCTAAGTATATGATAAACTGATTACTATTACAGATGCCTATCAACTCGGGCAGCTACATTGTTAATCCTGAAGATCTGACTTCAATTCAGACCTCAGACAATTACTATCCATTTGACCTTAGATAAGGCATTAGCCGTGCTTGTCTCAGTTTCCTCATTAGTAAAATGAGCTGTATAAGAACATAGCAAACTACTCCATTATCTTTGTCAAGAAAACCCCAAATTGAGTCATGAAAAGATGGACACAACTCAACAATTACAACAATCTCCACCATCAACTGGGAAATGACTGAGTAAGTTACAGTATATGGTTGTAATGGAATACTACTGTGCTATAAGAAATGAGGGGCAGAAAAACCTGAGAAGACTTATATGAACACATGAAGTGGAGTAGAAGCAGGAGATTGTTTCAGACAACAATATTGTAATGAAGCTCAATGACCAAAAGACTTAACTACTCTTATCAAGGCAATGATCCAAGACAATTCCAGAGGACCCATAATGAAAAATGCTATCTGCCTCCAGAGAGAGAACTGATGAGCAAATTGAAGTACAGGAAGTGCAGGATACCTATTGAAAGTGGGCTGGATGTTTTTGAACAGATCTTGCTGTTTCTATGAACTAAGCAAAAGTTAACATTTGTAATTGAATGTATAAGTAAAAGGTTTAAATTCCTAAAGTAAGAATAAACAAACTTGGGAGAACATCCTTTTCTGAATAATACAGGAATAATTAGACCAAGAAAAAGAAGTTTGTGAAACAGAGGTGCAAAACAAAACAATGTTGAAATAAGGTTGGGATTGTATATTGGAGAATTTGGTAAATGGGTATTTGGCCTAGTCATCTGCCTGTCATTAGATATTTGTCTGTATGGAATAAGGTCCTTAAATGTTTCAAATTGATGTTAGAAAAACTGAGTATTGGTACAACTGATTGAGGAACTTAGCTGTTATTCTATTGATTACTGAAACTAGATCACAAAAGTCTTCTATGTGAGGAAAAGAGTCTCAGTGCAAATTTCTTAAAGGAAGGTAAATTATGGAATACTTTTTATTAATGAAAAAGTCAACTTCATTCAAAGTTTGCTATTACCGTTAAAATAATACCTGTTTATGCTGTCTGTTCTGTGATGCAAACATGTTTTATTATAAGCAACTTATTGATATGCACTGTTTTGGGATTAATTAGTTATGAATCCTCCCAAGCCTTTTTATGATAACTGGAGTAGAAGTCAGCCTCTCTTGTAGGTAAATTCATTTGTGTAACTATTGAACTCAAAGATAGGAAACTTCTATCTGCAAAGTGTTGATAAAGTTGAAAGTTTCTATTTGTGAAGGGTAGACTCAGAGTGGAAATTTCTGAGGGAATAACCTTCCTTGTTTAAGGCCATACAGTTATGTTTAGTAAAGGAAAGTTAATTAGTCTGAGTAATGGATTATGCTAGCCCATAATTACTCTACTTTCGGTCATTTTCCCCCTACCTTTCTAGCTCTTGTTTGTTTTAATCTCTGTGCCAGACTTGTATCTTCTAGGCACACTTGCAGATGCTGGCTCAAACTGATTAACAACCACTACCTGAAGTCCTGTGCAACACCCCTTGGATCTGGCATCTGCCAAGTTCTGAACATTGGCCGCAGACCCCACCTCTCCAATGATGGACCCCTCTGAGGCAGGGCTAGCTCTACACCCTTTCTCAGCATGAAACAGCCTGGAACTAAGACCTTTGTCCCTTGTCCCAAAATTATTTTGGGTTCCATCTGTTTAAGGGGGGAATGATGGAGAGCTGGGGTGCCTTTGGCAAAACAGGGCATAGGTTCCCATTTAATAAGAGGCCTCAGACCCAGGCCTGACTTTGAATTACTAGTTATGCCAAAGCCTTGCCCAGAGTCCCCCATCTCTGAACATCTCCAATGGCTTCCCTTGGGGACGTGACCTACCCTAGCCAGCCCCAAGGTGAGGAGGTTGAGGAAGTATCTGGCAACAGATGCTACCCAGAGGCCTAACTGCATTTGTAACACCTACAGGCATGATGGGTGTTTTTGGCATCATCACCAAGCTAGCTCTGGGGAGTGTGGGCAGGGAGGAACCACCCCAGACCATTCAAAAGATCAGCTTTGTTTGCCCACGAGAAGCAAGACCTCCCTGAAACTCCAAAATCCAATACTGAGCCACTGTCCCATCCCCAACAGACAGATAAGAGAGGGAACCCAAACTGGATCAGGTCCCCAGGTGTTGGGGTGCATTTGTAACTCTGTAACATTGTTGTAAGTTCAGTCTGTATTTGTAACCTTGTTTGTAATTGCATTTGTAACTTTGTAATATTGTTGTAGCTTCAGACCTGTAATTGGCATCTCCCAACAAAATACCAGTGGGGGACATGCAGGGACACGCAGATTGTGTCCTTTCACCCTATGCTAACCTGTGTGCTGCTATCATTGAAATTAATGAGGACCAAGGGTTGTCCAACCACGTCCTCCGAGCTCCTGACAATGCCCAGATGGCCTGCACCACTGGCCTTACCTCCTGCATTCCCCATCCATGTCTTAGCCGATTCTAACTCCTGTGAAATGTGTATTCTGGTCAAATTGGTTTGAATCTCTGTTTAATTGATCACCCAGGCTGACCTCCCTTGTAACGTCATTAACCAGTCCCTCCCTCTTAGGCCATGTGTAGAAGCAGGTCCAGTCTGTCATACTTATGGTCCTTCTACACATTGAACACCCATAAGTGGCCAGGAATCCATGACTGGATTCTTTCCTAAAACAAAGGAAGGAATAAAGTGGTCAGGAACTAGTTAAGTAGAAATCTCAGGGACTCAAGATAGGAGTCAAGAGGTCAGCCAGGAAAAAGTTAAGTGATACTTCATGAAATTAGAAATCCAGATAAGAAGCCTTATGAACTCAAGCTAGAAGTTACTGAGCCAGCCTGAAAGAGCCTGAGCATGAGTTTCGATAATTTGTCTTTCCTACGTGCTCAGGTCTTCATGTCCCCTGCCAATTTCCCCATCAATCAATACTGAACAAATCACACTCCAACGGTTACAGAAACAAAAAAATCACTTGCACCTGGATAAAAATTAGTTTTAGTAACAAGATTATGTTGTTAGAAACCTAAAATGGTATAAAAGGTTCTGTACTTGTGCATTACAGGGCTGCTACTTTAATCCGCATGGAGACATCTGCCAGCTGGCTAAATTAAAAGATCCTTAAAACTTTTCATTAGAACTCTGTGGTTACTTTGTTAAAACTTGCCATTTCACCATAGAATAGCTTAGGACAGACTTACTGTGTGAAAGCATCATACAACAACCTAGCATAGACTGGCACCTTAAGAGTCTACCCTAGAATGTGGTGGCATAGAAGCAGCAAATTTTCACAGCTCCCACACAGCCACCTTAAATACCCATAAAATGTGACTCTAAACAAATTTTAGGGCTCCAAACCCAACAAAAATACAGAAAACACATCTCTCTCTGAAGGTAGCTCGGCAGGAGGGGCTCATTGCAACAGGCTGGGAGACAAGGCCAGTCCAGCCCAAAACCATGGCCTGGCCCCAGGGTGGTCGGGAGAAGCCATAGCTGGAGTCTACAGGAGAGTGGATTGGCAGCACCTCAGGCAATCTCCACATTCGTCAAGCCAGGAAAAATAAGGCTAAGAGAAATGTCAGTGGAATTCAAGCTAAATTTGGGGGGAAAAAACAGTCTGGCTGAACTGCCCCCAGGGCAAGGAAGCAGCCCAAACTGGTGGCCTCAGAGCTCCTGGCCTGTGGATAGCAGCGGGGCAAAAGCGATTGATCAAAGGCCAAGGGCTCTTGTGCTGAGCAGCCTGGATCCAGATTGCGGTCTTGGGGGGTGGTCTTGGAGTGTGATTTCAGCAAGCCAAAGCTGGTGGGGGCTACAGCACCTCCCCAATAGCTCTGGCAGCTGTGAAAACCCCACCAATTTGGGACAAAGCTTTCCTCCCTGGAAGCAGAGTTCCAAAGAGCTAAAAAATCAAGCAATTACTTGACTGGCCAATATGAGGAGAAGTAAGCAAAGTAAGAACAGTAATCAAACTCTTGAATTCTTTTTTGGGGACAAAAAGGATCGAGGTATGGAGTAGGAGGAAGACAGTGCAGTCAGAGCTCCCACAACAAATGCTTCCAAGATGCATGAAGATTGCCTACAAGCCATAGATTGACTTAAAAAGGATTTTGAAAACCAAATAAGAGAAGTGAAGGAAAAATTGCAAGGAGAACTGAGAATGATGCAAGACAGAGTCAACAAACTGACTGAAGAGAATAACACCTTAAAAAACAGATTAACTCAGATGGCAAAAGAGGTCCAAAAAGCCAATGAGGAGAAGAATGCCTTAAAAAGTTGAGTTTGCCAGATGGAAAAAGAGTCTCAAAAGCATTCTGAAGAGAATAATTTCTTCAGAATTAGAGTGGAGCAAATGGAAGCAAATGACTTTATGAGAAATCAAGATACTATTAAACAGATACAGACAAATGAAAAAATAGAAGGCAATGTGAAATATCTCCTTGAAAAAATACCACTGATCTGTAAAATAGATCCAGGAGAGACAACTTGAAAATTATTGTTCTACCTGAAAGCCGTGATCAAAAAAAGAACTTAGAAAACATCCTCCAATAAATTCTCAAGGAAAATTGCCCTGATATTTTAAAATCAGAGGGCAAAATAGAACTTGAAAGAATTCACCAGTCACCTCTTGAAAAATATCCTCAAAAGAAAACTCCTAGAAATGTTATAGCCAGGTTCCAGAACAGGCTGCCAAGAGGAAACAATTTGAATACTGTGGTAACACAATTAGGATAACCCAGGATGTGGCAGCCTCTGTATTGAGGGATCAAAGGGCCTGGAATATGGTATTCTGAACATCAAGGGAGCTGGGATTAAAACCAAGAATCACCTACCCAGCAAAATTGAATATAATGTTTCAGGGGAAAATATGGTCATTCAGTGAGGTGGAGGACTTTCAAGCATTCTTGCTAAAAAAAACAGAACTGAAAAGAAAATTTGACACTTCAAACACAAGAAGCATGAGAAGGTAAACATGGGAAAGAAATCATAAGGAACTTATCAAAGTTGAACTATTTGCATGTCAATATGGAAAAACAATAATAGCAACTTATGAAACTTTTCTTAGTATGAAGATAGGAGAAGGGAATACAAATATATATATATATATATATATATATATATATATATATA
>CM053596.1:66003632-66037056 GCA_028646575.1 Pseudocheirus occidentalis
CACAAAAATCTAGCCATGTGACCTTGGGCAAGTCACTTAACCCCAACTGCCCTCCAAACAAAAAAAAAATTTTAAAGGGATTTACATAGATAGAGGTGTGGATATAAGTGAACTAATCTGAACATTAAAAAAAACCTTATTATTTTTTTTTTGCTTTTTTGGAGGGCAGTTGGGGTTAAGTGACTTGCCCAAGGTCACACGGCTAGTTTTTGTGTTAAGTGTCTGAGGCCGGATTTGAACTCAGGTACTCCTGACTCCAGGGCCGGTGCTCTATTCACTGAGCCACCTAGCCACCCCAAAAAAATCTTATTAAAGGGAACAAAGGAATCAAAATGGAAAAAAGGAAAGGATGAGACAGAAAATGGAAAATTATGCCACAGGAAGAGGCATAAAAATCATAGGAAAGTGGAGGGGAAGGAAGAACGGAGATGAGCATCATATGAACTTTATTCTCATTGGTTCTGATTCAAAGAGGGATCAATATAATCAGTTAAGTTTAGATCCTAACATGAAACTACACAAAACCTCATAATAGAGGAAAAAGAGGGTAGGAGAAGAGAACAGTACAACATTTATTAGTTTTGTGTGGGTTCAAGGAGGGAATAACATAATCCATTAAGAATAAAAATCTATTGTGCCCTACAGGCAGCAGGAGGGATAAAGGGGGGTGTAAGATTGTACAGGGTGGTCAGAAGGGAGGGAAAGAGAAGCAAGGACAAAGGGTAGGTAAAGAGGGGGAAAGGAAGGGAATACTGAGGGAGGTGGTGGTTAAAAGGAAAACTCTTAAAGAAGAGAAGGGAAAAGGAAGATACAAAAATATAAACAGGGGAGGGAATAGGATGGAGGGAAAGTCACAGAGAGTAATGATAACTGTGAATGTGAATGGGATGAAATCTCTCATAAAACAGAGATGAATAGCAGACTGGATAAAATATGTTAAGGGAAAGTAGAGAGCTAATTCAATTATGAAGAGTCTCATTCACTTAGCATCTGTGACATCCTTTTGGGTCTGTAATTCATGATTAAATAGGATAAAGATGAAGAGTCTCATCTTTACGTAAGGTGACCTCACTGAGAACCATGGAGTTAGATTTTAAAAAACCAATAATAGAAACATATGGAATTAAATTAAGCTACAAGAAATTTCTGATCCCAATGTCATTCCTAAAGGATCCAAAGATAAGAGTGTGTCATGAACTCAGAACAATATATAATTACTCCTAGGGTTTCTAAATTCTTTTTATCCCTACCACATCTGTGACCTTACCTGATTCTTACAATCCCTAGAAACCAAAGAAAGTTTCTTTCCCTACTGATTTTAATGGATTGTTTTTGCTCTTTTTTTCTAAAATCTATTAATAACTGCTGAGGTAACAGCCTCTTTAATTAATAGCAATTCTTGCAGATGACTTGCAACCAGAGTTAGGAAAAATTACTTTGCCCAAAACAGCCTTGTCTCCCCTAAGAGACCACCATGCTTCTTGTATGTGACATGATAATCACAGCTCTAGGGAAGAAGAACTAAATTTCATGCCTATAAATAGGGTCCTCACAGTGCTAATCTCCCTGATGCAAGTGCACAGAAGATACAGGCATGCAAACACAGACACACATCTAAATACTATAAACCTGTTCTTCCTCTTAGCTTTAATCAATCAACCTGGTAAGGAGATCTTTATATCTACGTCTCAGAGGCAGAAGCTTAGATGAAACTGATTTCTTTCAGGAGACAAGTGTGGTTTAGGCAAACTTTAATTGGAAAACGGATGAACAATTGTAGCAGAATCTGGAAAAGAAAGTGGGATTTTTAATTGATGGGGGTGTGGGCATATTCTCACTAAGGTTTCCTTTTCCTGCTTTTTCTCCTCTGGCTAGAAATGAGGAATCTGTTCTATTCTTAAGGCTGTAGATTCCTGTAATCTTTGTCCCTTTCAAGTATCTGCTCCCAGCTACACTCTTATTTCTGCCTCTCTAATTGGTTGCTCTATCATCCACTAGGATCTCTGCCCTCAGCTCATTTCTTTCTCCAAGCAATAGGATTAGTAAAAGCCTTTACTTAGAACCAAAATGAAAATTGAAAACCAAAAGAATTTTAATACTTGTTCCTTAAAAAAATTTGAAGATGTTTATGTCAATTTTTGTATCATATTTTCATCAAGTATGATCACATCTCAGCCTCTCATTTGACTAATTTACAGATCCATTCTCCAGATCCAGAATCTCAAGGAACTGAATTACTTCATTTATAAATTATCAATTATCTTAAATTACTTAATAGAAGCAATGCTTAATTAACAAACTGGCAATATCTCTTTTCTCATAAATGGCTGTTTTCTCTCACTGTATATCACAATCTAATTTCTCAGAGACTTAAATAAACATCACAAGCCCTACCAAAAAATTTATTAAAAATTGAAGTGATAACAGAAAGATATAAAAATATTTTAACATTTAAGCCAAGGGGGAAAATCACAAATAGGGGCAGTCATGTATATTAGTTGATATGTAATATGTTACAAATATTTATTTATATTAGTTAATCTAATCATCAGTATTATTTTTTTTACTTCATCTTATGTCTAAAACAGTAACCCATTTTAGCTCTTAAATTTGGAGTCCATGTCCCTCAAGAAATTTATTTGTTCACAGTGTAAAACTTAAATATGACCTTCTTAGAGAAATTGAGATATTTTTCTTAATCCTCTTTCTCTTTCTTCCCACAATTTTTCTCTTATTATTCCTGCTAATAATCTATCCCAAAAGACATTTGAAGTCATTCTTTCTACAAATGAGAGTAAAAATTTGACCTATTTACAAATAAAATATTCATTAAAACAATGACTCTTCATATATCAAAGTTAAAATATACTCTGACATTTGCAAGTCTGCCAGATAATGTCACTGTTCAAGTTTCCAAATCTCTTTAAATATGTGTGTATGTATGTGTATATATATATATATATGTGTGTGTGTGTGTGTGTGTGTGTGTGTGTATGCATATACACATATAATATATTGTGGGTGTGTGTATAAGAAGATATTTACCATATATAATATATATACACACAGGGATTATGTAAAAATAAAGATATCAATCAAGCATATATGTATAGTAGTATATTCACCCACACATAACAAATATAAACAAGTATATATGTACACGTGATAGATTTCTATTTTGGCATTATCTATATCTCTCGCTATTTTAGGAAATAAAGAAAAGCATGCAATACTGAAGGCAGCTGGGTGGTGCAGTGAATAGAGCACCAGCCCTGAAGTCAGGAGGAACTGAGTTCAAATTTAGCATCAGATACTTAACACTTACTAGCCATGTGACCTCGGGCAAGTCACCTAACACCCACAGCCTAGCCCTCATTCCTCCAAAAATAAAAAATAAAATAAATATTTTTTATTTAAAATTGTTTTATATAATTTTTATTGTTTATTTAAAATATTTTAAATTTTATTTATTTATTTAAATATATTTTATTTAAAATTTTATTTTATTTAAAAAATAAAACCGTGTAATACTAACCAACCCAAAAGTCTGAGGTTCTATGGAGTGTCTCACATTCACATTGTCCCACTTCAAGAAGGGAACTGGTGGAGGGTGGATTTTCTCAAACTTCTTTTTCAGGGAAAGTTTCAGCATTTTTATTTGAAAACATTCAGTTTAGCTTGAGTTGTTCTTGATAAATGTTTTTTAAAAATACATAGTTTCAGTATGTACCTTCTCTGTGGTAGACATTAAAAATCAGGTCACAAATGTGCTCTTCTCTTCCCTAGGATATGGATAACCAGTTCTTCTTCATACATCTTGAGTGTGAGATGCTTATGTAAAACCAGGCTCTAACATCAGGCATTGAGTTGGTAAACAGAAAACTGAACCTAAAGAGAGTGGTAGTGGTTGAAACCTGAGTGTGTGTGTGTGTGTGTGTGTGTGTGTATGTACTTGGAAGTTATCTACACAAACATTCTAGCTTTACTCACGGAAACTTATGAGATCATCTAAAGAGAAAAAATAAGGATGGGGAAAAGGTGATAGAGAGAGCCCAAAGGTGCTCTAGTATGAATAAGGATCCTCCAAAGGAGACTGAGTAGGTCTCAGAAATCAGCTCTTTCACCTCCCTTTTCTACTCCAAACCATAAATTCATAAACAGTGTTTCTTCCCTAGCCTCCTGCAATCACTTTCTACCTCTTCTGGTCCTTAAGCAATCACGGTTCCTGTTATTTCCTATACCTGTGAACCACTGAAGAAATCAAGGCACACAGACGGATTCCTTAACAGAAAGAATCTTGAGACCTTCCATCCCCTGGGGCTATAAGTAATATCATCAACTAATTCCCTCATGATACCCAAATATTAGATTCCTCTATATTAGCCTCTCTTACTATGGTGGTTACTGATATTGTGGGTAACTATAATATGAATATGCAACATATTAATGTATACATATATAGAAGAAATATAGAGTATGAGATACATACATATATTTGGAAGCATCTTGGTAAAGCAGGGGATATCGAGCTTAACATACTTACTACCTGTGAAACCCTGTGCAAGTCACTTGACCTCTGTTTATCTCAGTTTCCTCATCTATAAAATAAGAATATCAGCAAACTTGCATGGCTGTTGTGAGGATAAAATGAGATAATCATAAAGCACTTACCACAGTGTCTGGGTCAGAACTAAATATTGGGTATTTTTATTATATTTTAAGCAGTTCTCATCCTATGAAAAAAGGTGCAAAGAAAAGCCAAGAGAAATGGAAGATGTGACAGGAAAATCACTTTCGTAGAAATACATATTCCCTATTCTTCATCCACTAGACAAAAAAATATATTTTATGAAAAGTCTTTTAGATACAAAAGAAGAGTGAATAGGGACTCCACTGAACATGGCGATGCCTCCTTTAATCCCACACTGAGGGGCACAACCATACTTTCATTTTCCTAACAATCCTATTCCTGATATACAGACTTTGCAATTATCACCATATTAACTGTTCATCCTTGACCTTTCCTAAAGGCCTAGGGTTTAACTGTTAACATCCTTCCAATCTTATCGATCTGGAATTTCCTTCTGGGAGGACCAGCCCCTTCTCAGACAAGTAAGTTCATGTTCCATTTTGTGTTGAGGTCTACAGGTGCGATCATTCCTCTATCAAGACATTTTACTGACTTTGGGACTTCAAAACCATGCTGCTGGGCTGAGAATCTTCATTTCCTTCCATTCCCTTTGTAGCCTACCTATGCTTGAGCTCAAGCTCCTTGGCCTCAGAATCTTTATTGTAGTCCAAGTCCTAAGTAGACGGCTTTGCATCTATTAAAAGATTAATAAATTTTGGGGGGTTTTTTCCTTCCAGGAAACACCATTAACTACTTCTGTTTCCTTCCAGGATTCATTCATCTGCCTATTGTTTACCTCCCTTAAACAACAAGAAAATGAGTGCTAGTAATGATATACTGAGAATTTTCCTTTCTCAGACAGCAGTTGGAACCCTAGGGAACTCCTTCATTCTGGTACTTTATACCATCACCTTCTTTGCTGGTCAAAGACTGAGGCCAATAGACTTAATTTTTACTCATCTGGCTTTTGTCAATAACTTAGTGCTTCTCCCCAAAGGAATCCCTTATACAATGTCTGGTTTGGGACTAACTAACTTAAAGAATGATTTAATATGTAAATTTATCACCTACCCTCATAGAGTGGCCAGGGGATTTTCTCTTTCTACCTGGATAGTGTCCAGGCCATCAGCATCAGTTCAGGGAGCTCAATGAGGGGGCAACTAAAAACCCAAGTCCCAAAGTACATTTTCTCCTTTATTCTTCTTTGCTGGATCTTTCATCTCTTAACCAATTACACTCTTCTTGAATATATAAGCATCCCTAAGATCAGCAAAAATATCACTAAGATAATAGATTATAGTTTTTGTTCTTCTGTATCTCTAACCTCTGTTAACATCTCACTATATTTCTTCCTAATTTCTCTTTTTGACATTGTTTGTGTGACAATCATGGTCTGGACAGGTGGATATATGATATTTTTCCTACAAAGACTTTACCAACAAATCGGGTACATTCATAGGAGCAAGCTCACTCCTAGTGGTACTCCTAAGACGAGAGCCACTCAAACCATCCTGATGCTGGTCAGCTTCTTTGTCTGCTGTTATTCAATAAATTCTATCTTTTCATGGTATGTGTATTACATAAATCCATTTCTCTGGATGTCAAGCTACTCTGCCTTCCTGGCTGCCTGTTTTCCAGCTTTTAGCCCTTTTCTACTGATCATCAGTGATTCCCAAGTTTCTACATATTTCTTGGTTCTCTGGAGGATGATCAAGACCCAATCATGATACTGCCCAGGGGGTAATTTCAGTGGCCTCTTCTGCAGAGTCAACCTGCAAAGGAGCCTGCCAAAGCAAAAGAATCTAATACAATCTCTAAATAGAGATAAGAAATTTGGCAGGTCATTCCATCCCTCAGCTGCTAAATAGTCAAAGAATAGGAACAGGCACTTTTCAGAGAAAAACTCAGATCTATCAATAACTTGCATGAAAAAGTAACCTAAATCATTTCTGATGAAAGAAATGCACTTTAAAACAATTCTGAGATACCATCTCACACCTATCAAATTGGCTAACAGAACAAAAAAGGAAAATGACAAATGAAGGAAGGGATGTGGAAAAATAGGGACACTAACGGATTGGTAGTGGAGTTGTGAACCAGTCTGACCAGTCAGGAGAAAAATTTGGAACTAGATTCAAAGGGTTATAAAAGTGTATTACTACACGTCTGTCACAAAGACGTTAAAGAAAGAGAAAAGGAACGTATTTGCTGAAAAATATTTATAGCAGTTTTTCTGGTAGCAAAAAATTGGAAATTGAGAGGATGCCTATCAACTGTGGCAGCTATATCGTTAGAACCCCAGGATTAAAGTTCTGAAGATCTGACTTCAATTCAGGCCTCAGACAATTACTATCCATTTGTCCTTAGGTAAGTCATTAGCCCTGCTTGTCTCAGTTTCCTCATCTGTAAAATGAGCTGGATAAGAACATAGCAAACTACTCCATTATCTTTGTCAAGAAAACCCCAAATTGAATTATGAAGAGATGGACACAACAATTACAACAATCTCCACCATCAGCTGGGAAATGACTGAGCAAGTTAGGGTATATAATTGTAATGGAATACTATTGTGCTATAAGAAATGAGGAGCAGAAAAACCTGAGAAGACTCATATGAATACGTGAAGAGAGTAAAGCAGGAGAATATTTGATACAACAATATTGTAATGAAGCACAAGACTGAAAGACTTAACTACTCTTATCATGACAATGATCTAAGACAATTCCAAAGGACCCATAATGAAAGATACTCTCTGCCTCCAGAGAGAGAACAGATGAGCAAATTGAAGTACACTTAAGAAAATTCTTTCTCTTCATTTTTTTGTTTATATTTTCTTTTCCAACATGGCTAATATGGAAATATGTTTTGTATAACATCACATGCATAATCAAAAACTGCTTGTTTTCTCATGGAGAGGAGAATGGCAAGAGAGAAAGAGAATTTGGGACACAAATATTTTTTTTAATTAATCTTTAAATTTGTTACATTTAATTGGAAAATATTTAACAAAAGAAGAAATAACATATATGCATGTATGTGTGTAGATATGTAAATGTGTATGTGTATGTATTATGTCTGTGCATACACACATATATACATGTAAATGTATACATATATTTAATTGACTGGTTATTACCCTGATTTAGCCTGACTTTTCCTAGGTATGTGCTAAATAGGGATTCCTTGAAGACAGTGTTGAAGGGATTATGGTTTAGAATTAACTCTGGGATACCCTTCCCTTCAAGCTTCAAAGTTCTATGAATTCTCAGGTTGGCACTCAACCTCTTTCTCCCCAGGACCTCTAAGTTATGCAGGACAGTACCTTACCTTGATGTTAGTATTACAGAAAAAAAAATATGTATTGAAAAGAAACTACAAATGCTGTTTAGGGCCTCACAAATTAATGAGATGCTAAAGAATTATAAACTTTACCTTTTAGAATTTACTGTCAGGTTTTCTCTCTTCTGCTCCTCAGTGTAAATCACTATTTCTCCTCCCATTTCCATTTCTGTTATTTTCCATATTCTTCCTTTTCTTTTTATTTAATACATACAAATAATTGTGGAGAAAGGCAAAACTTTTTCAGAGTCACAATGAATGCCATTGATGTAGGGTAAAAAGGAATCTAGAATAACCTCCCAGAGAAATTTTCCTGATAGGAAACTCTTCCCAATTTACTCATGATTGCAAGGTTAGGAATGGATGACTCTAAATCTTTGCACCTTGTGATTAATTGCTTTACTATATATAAGGGACAGCTATTACTGGGGAAGACATTCTCTTGGGTTCTGATAGAGTTCCTTGTTCTTTTTCTTGTTATTGAGGAGGAGTAAAAAAGGTTCATCTTTCTCTTATACAATCTTTAGGGTTTGGGCCTATTTTTGGCCACCTATGGCAAGGCTTGAGCTTCTATTCTAGTCTATGAAAAACATTGTTCCTGAATTAAAGCCTCTGCTATTCACATGTGAAACTTTACTTACTTCCTTTGTGACCAGATAAAAGGCTCAGGTCCATCAGCTGGACTGACATGGATTCACTTCAATCTCATTGGAAAAGGACATTATTTGGAAGTAGTATAGCTAGTGCCAGCAATCAACTGAGAGAGCTTTTGCTTGTTTTTTATATTATTTCTTTCAGTTACATATCTGTTTCACCACTTTTAAAAACATTCGATTTTCCTCAATTATATATACAAAGAGTATTCAACATTCATTTCTTAAAATTTAGAACTCCAAGTTCTTTCCATCTCTTACTTTCCTTTCCTGGCATTAAGAATACAGGAAATTTGAAATAGATTTTCCGTGTGCAATCATGCAAAATATATTTTCATATTATTCATGCTGTGAAAGAAATTACAGACAAAAAAAAGAAAAACCAAAAAAGTTTTTAAAAATGTTTCTTATGGCATTCAGAGTCCATAGCTTCTTCTCTGGTTACAAATAGTATTTTTCATCATAAGTTCTTAGGAACTGTCTCAGTGTACTATATTGTGTAGAGGAGCCAAGTCCTTTGTAGCTGGGCATCATACAGTCTTGCTAATATAGTGTATACAGTTCTTTGCATCTACACATTTCACTTTGCATCAGTTCATGTAAGTGTTTTATTTTGTCCTCAGAGCATCCTACTCATCATTCCTTATAACGCAACTGTGTTGCCACACTAAAATATGATACAACTTTTTCAACCACATCCCACTTGTATTTTTGGCCCACTTTTCAAGCATCCTATAATTAAAAATTCTTTTCCAGCACAAGAATAGCTGTAATAAATATTGATACATATTTTTTTAATCTCTTTGGTATACAAACAAGCAAAAATGAAATATTCCAAAAGTCTAAGTATCATTAATGGAGTCTATATATCCGCAATACAAGAGGAGCATTTGAAACATTTCTTCCCAAAACAATATCAAATAAAAACAAATTATTTAAATTTCAAGTAACCAAAAACTATAGAAATATGAGAAAGGAAAACAAATATGGATAACAAGAAAGGTACTTGTAACTAAATAAGTTTGTCAACTTATTTTTTCAGTTATGTCTGTCTCTTTGTGACACTATTTGGGGCTTTCTGGAAACCATAAAAAGAAAAAGAACATACATACCTATGTGGCTCTGAAATATAACAGAGAAAAAACATTGAGAAATTTTCTTGCAAAACGTAGGCTGAATTTAAATAAACAGAAGTTACACTGGAGCCACCATCCTGAAATGCCATGGAATAAACATCACATGGTCATCCCACCCCTCAGGCAAATCAATGCTGTTTTCCTAATCAATGTAAATTACTGAAGATGAGGAGCTAAAAGGAAATATGGGTGGTGGAGGAGAGAGAAAAATAGTGATGGACCCTCATCAAATCAATGGAAAACATGAAATGGGAGGAAAATGAGTCAGTGACAAATTAGTTTAGGGGAAAAAATAAACTTTTTAATTGAGTAAAGGATAAATCATATAGGCCAGGAAGCATTAACATAATTTAGTACTAAGTGAGATGAAAGTGAATAAGTGAACTTATTTAGTAAATAAAACCCAGAAGTTTTTGACCATACTGAGATAGTGATCATTAAACTCCAGCACATCACCAGTGGAATATACACTTTCAATATGGTAAATATTTCTGGGAATTTGGAAGGTGACCTGGCAATAATTTGATTTAGATTAACAACTTGAGTCATATTTTAGAAAAATATTTAAGTATATATCACATTTGCCAAAATATTTGTAATTTATTTATCAGAATACTAATCCAAGCATTGTTCTTTTTGGAGAAAGAAATACCCAAAATAACAGAGCCTTCAATTATGTCTCCAATCCAAGTAATTTTGAAATTCTAATTTGTAGATTATTTGAACAAGGATATTTTCACAGTATAAATTGTGTTACAGAGCTAAGTTTAAGGGAAACATTCAGGTAACAGTTATTTCTGAAAAAAGAACAATAGTCACAACTTTTAGACCCATCCTTTCAGAGTTGATTTCCTTTTCAGATAGTCAACTTTGAATTCAAGAAACTTTTTAGAATGATCATTACCCTGATCCAGTCAAGGAGGATCACTCAAGGATACATTTCTCATGCCTGTTCACTTCCTTTGAGGGGAAGAGTACTTCCTAGACTTCTCTGAGAGGGCCAAAAATAACTAGTTTAAGAAATGATAGTTAAATAAATATTAATAGGATTTCTTGTTCACATAGGGCAAACCCTTCAGATCATGTCCCTTTTAAAATGCTCCTTAATGTTTTATTGCCTAAAAGAGGAAATGTAGGAGCTTTGTCTGAGACACCACAATAAACCCCACTAAAATACAAGACCTAAGTTTGACATCATAACCTCACAAAATTGGAGGCTTTCAAAATTTTGAATGATGTAAATTTCACATCATTAATGAGAGTTAGGGAATTCTACTCTGAAAAATGGGTAGAGATGAACATGAGATAAAACAATTCTGATTCTATGAAATTATCAAGAATTTGTACAAGTAAAATAAGTGAAAAATTACTCAGAAAGTTACCAATTGACATATAAAAATCTTCATACCGAAATTGTCTGACAAAGGCTTAAAATGACAGATATACAAAGAAATGTGTGTGTGTGTGTGTGAATGGAACTTTCCCCAATAGTTAAGTGGTGAAATAATATGAACATTTCTCAAAAGAAGAAATCTAAGCAATCAAATATTATGAAATAAAAGCTACAAATGCTAAAAAAAAATAAAAAGGCAAAATCAGAAAAATTCTGAGATTTCTCTCATGCTCATTGGAATGGCAAAAGTGAGGAAAAGAAAAGCTTCTATTTAAATTCCTCATTGATGTCATCTTATCTGACTCCTGTACTTCCTTGTAATTCAGATGAGATGAGGTTTTCAGTATCCATGCAGAAGCATGAGAAGCATGCAATTACACATACTAGCAGCAGAGGGCAGACAAAGTCCTCAGCACTCCTGACAGATGCTAAGACTGGCTCTCAATAGTAAGAGAGAGCTAGAAAGAACAAGATAGTCATCTACATCTAGGTACAAACAGGATGTCCAATATAATGTCAAGGGAACAAGGAAACAACCCTTTAGTTGTTCTCCATTTCTAAGATCCTTTACTTAATTCTTTTTTGTTTAGTTGCTAGGTATCTCTTTGCTCTACCTAGCCTATAGGGCTCAAGGACAAAATGAATTCTCTAAAAGAAATACAAAGACAAGAAAAACAAATTCCCTAACTGGCTATTAAAAACATCTTGGTTTGCAAGGTGACCCATCACTTCTCTCTCACTCTGTCCAGAGTTAAATTAAGGGCTTCATCATTGGTCCGCTGGAAACATGGATGATTACTACAGTGATCACAAAACAAGAAAAGCTTTTAAAGCTGTTTGCTCTTGCAGTGTTGTTCGTATTGTATGAACTCTTCCACAGAACAATTTCCCGCTCTCAAAATCTCTCATCTTCTGAACATTGAATCCTTCCCTAGTTTTGATAAGAGTAATGTCATACAAATATTCCTATTTGATATATGGCAGTCCTGCAGCCCCTTTGCATCCCTACTCAGCAACTTTTCCTGCTCTTTCATACCCCCCACCCTGTTAAGAGATATATTGCAGACTATCAACAGTTTATCCTATAGTGTTATGACTATGTGTGGGAAAGGTGGAAAATATGGTCCCAACTCCAAGCTAAGGGCACTTACCCTTCTGCTGAGCTTTTTGGTCATTAGATCATAACAACCTTTCTTTTGCCTCTTTTTGTATCCTCATTGTTTAGCACAGTGCCTTACACATACTAGGTACTTAAATATTGACTGATTGATTGACTGACTGATGTCTTTAGAAGTCAGGTTCCCTAGATCCCTAGGACTCATTTTAAGCTTAATCTTGAACCCAACTTTTAGCCTATTTTAAATCAAAACTGAAAACCACACCAAAAATGAATGACCAAAAAATAGGTCATCTCTGAACATTTTAGTGATAGTAGTGGTAAGAAATTCTGGTCTCTAATAAACTGTATGTCATATTTCCAATTTTGAGAGATTACTATCAGGCTTACCTGAGCAGCAATACTGTGCCTATTCTCTATTCTATATTAAGCCATGAAATTTGGACAAGATGGTGTCTTGGGGAAGACTGCTGAGAATGTGAGAATTCTGTTTTTCATATGCTTCTCCCATACGTTATCCTTCTGGGGAAAAATTTGCTCAAAGATTAGATTATGGCTCATGTCGGATTTTTCCAATTGGGAGCAAATGCATTGAATGGTCAATGTGTTTTGGATATGGGACTGGCAACTCAAAAGAAATGTTAAGAATAAAAGATTGGCCTAAACAGACTCAGCCGCAGGACTTTAAACTATTTATAATTTAACATTATGGTTAAAATCTGGAGCGGAATTAACATACTTCATTGTTAAATTCATTAGAACATAATTTGGCTTTTAAGACTTATTTTTAAATTTTTTCACCTCACTTTAAATTTCCCCAGGTACTAGCTATAATGGTATTTTATTTTGTTCTGTTTTGAGGGCATAGATACACACTACTTGATATAGGAGTTCATGAACTTCTTCATGAAATGGGGCAATTTAGTATACTGGACATCTACCAATGTTTCCCATAAACCTTGAGTTGCCTGGTTTTCACTGTCTTACAATTCCCAACTGATTCTGGCCTTCAGATGCCCTACTATTCCACAGGGAGATGAATTTTGCTCTCTGTGACCAGGATTAACTACTAGTTCTCTCAAAATGAATGTAAAGAACGTTGTATTCTGACTCTAACTGCACACAGTTAGGTTTTCATTCCTTGTATCTGATGAGGTGCAGGCTCTGGGAGTTCCCTTGAGCTCTCCTTGAATCTTTGAGGTACAGGTTCTAGGAAATCCCTTGAAGTCTGATTGAAAATTCCTAGAAAGGCATGTGCCTGAAGTCATGGGCCTTAAGTTGTGGCTCTGCCCAAGTCTTTAGCCCTCCTTTATTCCAACAATTTACCACCCTGGATGCTCCTGTTCCCACCCTTGAACTGGCCTGGTCCACCATTTTCTATGGTCTCTAGGTAGCCTCCAGCACCTTTCCACCCTTAATCACACATTACTGGAGTCTGACCTCATCTTGACTGCTGAAGACTCTCCCCAAACTCATTACTGGAGTCTGACCTCATCTGACTCCTCCTGACTCCTTCCCTAAACTCTTCCTCTAGATCACCCCTAGATTCCTTCCACAACCTTTCTGTATATAAGATCCCATCATCCCTCTATGTGGTATGAGAGCACCATAGAATGGCTTAGCATAGTCGTACTCTGTATCAGACTTGCTCTATGAGAGTGAAATGGCAGGTTTTAACAGTCACCACAGTTCCAGATTAAAAAGTTTTAAGGACCTTTTAATAGGATGTAAATTTATCAGCTAGGCTGTCTTAGTTCCAATTAGAGAGAGCAGCCCCCAAAACAGGAAGTACAGCCTCTTATATACCATCCTACCCCAGTTGTGTTCCTAATCGACATAAGTGATCACCAAATCAACCACTACACAGGTACAAGCAATCCACCACTGGGAAAAAGGAATTTCAATTATCTCAGCACTCAAAACATATTATATGCGGAAGTGGGCATAGGGCATGAAGATTCGAGCATGCACAAAGAAAAGACAAACTATGCAGGCTGACTCCCAGGCCGGCCCACTGACTCCCATCCCAGGTCCACTTCAAGCCCACAAAGGCCACTGATTTTCAATCCCACAAAGCCTCACCCAACTGTCTCTTAGCCAATCTCCTGACTCCCATCTTGAGTCCACAGCCCAACCAGTTCCTGGCCATTTCATGAGTATCATAGAATGCCCTAGCACAGACTTTGTCCTGCTTGCCCAATGCAAGTGTCACAGATACCTGGACTCCTTAAGAGTCTACCCAATATGGTCAACTTTTAATCAACTTTTTAAAAACTTTTCTTTGGCTGAGAGAAGACTTGAATCAAATTCATTCAGCAGGACCTGACATGTTAGTATTTTGGAGTCTTGAGCACCCCTCATGCACTTTATGGGTAACTTCTTCAGTATCCATGTATCCCTGCTAAGACAAGCAAAGAAAAATGTATCCCTGTCTCAGAAAGAGAATACTACAGCATAATTCTGAAATACATGATTTCCATGCTTCTTTTCATGCTGTGTCAGTTCCTATGTATTTTCTCAAGTTGCTTTGGATTCTTCCTTTCAGTGATTTCTTTATTTCTTGTACCAGACATGTATTTTCAGTATTATAAAGAGGATTTGGGGGGTGTGGAGAGAGCAGAGCTAAGATAGCAGAAAGGAACCACTAACTTCTCTAAACTTCTCAAAGAATTCTGTCACTAAACTTTAAAAAAAGAATGTGAACAGATTTTAGAGGTACAAAACCCATTGGGAAACGGAGTATGGTGGATTCCCAGCCCAGGAAAATGCCCACATAGGTCTGGACAAGGGGAGCACTGAGCACACAGGGGCTGCCCCAGCACAGATCTGAGAGGAGATAACAGCAGAGTGAGAAGGAGCCCTAGCCAGCAGTCACATCCAACCCAAGAGCAATTTGCAGCTGTCTCACAATAGGACAGAGGATCATCAGACCTGGGTAAGAGAAAATGCAGGGCCTACAACAGGAACAGCAGCTTTCCTTGTGGCTATCAGCCAGCAGCCTGGATGTTCAAAAATTACATATCTGGGCAGCTTGGTAGTACAGGAAATAGAGCACCATCCCTGGAGACAGGAGGATCTGAGTTTAAATCTGACCTCAGACACTTAATAGGAAAACTAGCCTTGTGATCTTGGGAAAGTCACTTAACACCAACTACCCTACAAAAAAGCAAAAAATAACAAATAAATTAAAAATTGTATACCCCAACTTTCAGAAATCAAGATGGCAGAACAGAATATAGTTGCCCTAATAGCCCCCTTCTTGACCAAGAAAACTCAGATATGAATGTCCCACCCAGAGTAAAATCCTGAATTAGTAGAAACAGCCTCAGGATTGGGAGCCATTGAAGAAGGGATAAGTGAGGCAGTAGAGAGTCTAGGCCCAGGAGGGTGGAGCCAGCAAGCACTAACAACAAAAGACCAGGTGTGCCTTAGCACCAACAGGGGAACTCATTATAATATAGGGAAGAGAGGGAGGAAGAAGAGCACTGTACGAAATTTACTAGCTTTCTATGAGTTCAAAGAAGGAATAACATACTCAGTGAAGAATAAAAATCAACTGTACCCTAAAGGAAATAGGAAGGGAAAGGGGGTGGAGGGTGTAAGAAGAGGAAGGGTGGTCAGAAGAAAGGGAAAGAGTAGTATGGTCAGAGGGTAGGTAAAGAGGTGGGGCACAGGGAGAGAATACTGAGGGAGGTGGTGGTCAAAAGGAAAACTCTTAAAGAGGAGAAGGGAAAAGGAAGATACAAAAATATAAACAGGGGAGGGAATAGGATGGAGGGAAAGTCATAGAGAGTAATCATAACTGTGAATGTGAATGGGATGAATCACCCATAAAACAGAGGCAAATAGCAGAACTGATTAAAAACGTTGAGTGAAAGTGGAGAGCTAAATCAATTATGAGGAGTCTCATTCACTTAGCAGCTGTGACATCCTTTGGGTCTGTAATACCTGATTAAATAGGATTAAGATGAAGAGTCTTATCTCTGTGTAAGCTGACCTCAATAGGAACCATGGAGCTAGATAAAAAACAATAATAGAAACATATGGAATTGAATTGATCTACAAGAAACTTCTGATCCCAATGTCATTCCTCAAAGATCCAAAGATGTGATTGTGTCATGAACTCAGAATAATATATCATTATTCCTAGGGTTAATAAATTATTTTTATTCCCACCATGTCTATGACTTACGTGATTCTTACAGTCCCAAGAAACCAAAAAAGTTTCTTTCCCAAATGATCTTAATGGATTGTTTTGACTTTTTTTCTATAATCTATTAATCACTGCTGAGGTAATAGACCCATTAATTAATACCCATTCTTGCTGATGAATTGTACCTAGTGTTAGGGGAATTTACTTTGCCCCAAACAGCCTTTTCTCCTCTTAGAGATTGCCATGCTCCCTCTATGTGACATGATAATCAGAACTCTAGGGAAGAAGAATTAAATTTCATGCCTATAAATAGGGTCCTCACAGTGCTAATCTCCCAAATACAAGTGCACAGAAGATACAGGCATGCACACACAGACACACATCTAAATATGATAAACCTCTTCTTTCTCTTGGCTTTAATCAATTAACCTGGTAAGTAGATCTTTATATCTAAGTCTCAGAGACAGCAGCTTAAATGAAAGTGATTTCTTTCAGGAGACCAGTGTGGTTTAGAAGAACTTTAATTGGAATAGAGATAAACATTTGTAGAAGAATCTGGAAAAGAGTCAGAGATTTTTAATGGATCGGGGTGAGGACACGTTCTCACTAAGGTTTCCTTTTCCTGCTTTTTCACCTCTTGCTAGAAATGAGGAATATGCCCTCTTCTTAAGGCTGTAGATTCCTGTAATCTTTATCCCTTTCAAATATCTGCTCTGAGCTACACTCTTATTTCTGCCTCTCTGATTGGTTGCTCTAACATCCACTAGGATCACTGCCCTTAGCTCATTTCTTTTTTCAAGCAATAGGAATAGAAAAAGCCCTTACATAGAACCAAAATGAAAACTGAAACCCAAAAGAATTTCAATATTTGTTCCTTAAAAAAATACAAAGAAAGATTTTTATGATCACATAAAGTATGATCACATCTCAGCCTGTCATTTGACTCATTTACAGATCCATTCTCAGGATCCAAAATCACAAGGAAATTAATTCCTTCACTTACAAATTATCATTTATTTCATATTATTTAATAGAAGCAATGATTAATTAACAACTCGGAAATATCTCTTTTCTCATGAATGGTTGCTTGTCTCTCACTATATATCACAATCTAATTTCTCAAAGACTTAAATAAACATCATAAGTGCTAGCTATAAAGTTTATTAAAAATTGAAGTGATAACAGAAAGATATAAAAATATTTTAATGTTTAAGTCATGGGGAAAATCACAGATAGAGGCAGTCAAGTCTATTAGTTGATATGTAATAATATATACTATTATAAAAATATATTTATATTAGTAAATGTAATCATCAGTATTATTTTTTTACCTCACCTTAGGTCTAAAACATTAACCCATTTCAACTCTTAAATTTGGAGTCCATTTCTCTCAAGGAATTAATTTATTTATAGTGTAAAACTTAAACATGACTCTCTTAGAGAAATTTAGATACTTTCCTTAATCCTATTTCTCTTTCTTTTCACAGTTTTTCTCTCACTATCCCAGCCAATAATCTATCCTAAAAGACATTTGAAGTTATTCTTTTTACAAATGAGAGTAAAAATTTGACCTTTATACAAACAGAATATCCATTAAAACATTGTCTTGTCACAGACTCTTCATATATTAAAATTAAAACATACTCTGACAATTGCAAGGCTGACAGACAATCTGTCACTGGTTCCAAAACTCTTTAAATATGTGTGTATGTGTATATATACACATTCATAGATATGTGTGTAGGTATGCATATATATACACATATATATATATATATATATATATATATATATGTATACATTCTTACAATGTGGATGTGGGTATATGTAGATGTATATCCACATATATATACACACAGGGATAAAATTAAAATAAAATCTCAATCAAGAATATATGTGTAATTGTATATACTCACCCATACACAAATATAAACAAGTAAACATATATATATATAATTGATAGATCTCTTTATTTTACATTATCTATGTCTCTCCCTACATTAAGAAAAAAAAGGAAAGCATGCAATATTAAACAACATAATGCTAATAAAGCATGCAATACTGAAGGTAGTTAGGAGGTACAGTAAATAGAGCACCAGCCCTGTACTCAGGAGGACTTGAGTTCAAATCCAGCCTCAGATGCTAAACACTTACTTGCCATGTGACCATGGGCAAGTCACTTAACCCCAACTGTCCAGCCTTCCCCCCTCCAAAAATCAAAACTAAGAAGAAGAAGAACATGAAATACTAACCAACCCAAAACTCTGAGGTTCTATGGAGTGTCTCATGTTCACATTGTCCCACTTCAAGAAGAAAACAGGGGGAGGGTGGATCATCTCAAACCTCTTTTGGGGGGAATGTTTCACCATTTCTTGTTTGAAAGTCTTTGGTTTAGACTGAGTTGCTCTTGACAACTCTTTTTAAAAAATGTAGAGTAGAAGTACTTATCTTCCCGGGGGTAGACATTGAAACTCAGGAAACAAAAGTGCTCTTCTCTTCCCTAAAATAAGGATAATCAGTTTTTTTTCATTCATCTTGAGTGTGAGATGCTTATGTTAAACCTGACTCAGATATCAGGCATTGAATAGGTCAACAAGAAACTGAACCTAAAGAGAGTGGTAATGGTTGAAAGCTGAGTGTGTGTGTGTGTGTGTGTGTGTGTGTGTGTGTGTGTACTTGGAAGTTCTTTGCATAAATATTCTACCTTTACTCATGGAAGCTTATGAGGTCACCTAAAGAGAAAAGATAAGAACAATGGGGAGAAGGTGATAGAGAGAGCCCAAAGGTGCTCTAGTATGAATAAGGATCCTTCAAAGGAGACTGAGTACGTCTCAGAAATCAGCTCTTTTACCTCGCTTTTCCTACTCCCAAACATAAATTCGCAAACATTGTTTCTTCCCCAGCCTCTTGCAGTCACTTTCTATGTCTTCTGGTCCTTAAGCAATCATGGTTCTTGTTATTTCCTATATATGTGAACCCCTCAAGAAATGAAGAGAAGGTAAAATAAAAAGTCAATGTAATGATGTCATTTGAAAACATTTCATGCTCATGATTGCCCCTTGTGTTCACTAGAGTATTGCTACAGTGGGCCTTCACTTGGCAGTGTCAGCCCTGCTCTCCTTCTGCCCTGACTCTTCAGCTCTTGCCCTGTCCATCCCAAACTCTGCTGCTTCTCAGAATCTTCTCCCATCATATCTAGACATTGTTTATTTTTTCTTGGCCTCAGAGGATCACAGGATCATTGGTAAAAAATTGAAGTCACCTTCATTCTAATTTAATTCAAATCTCTCATTTTACTAGTGAGGCAATTGAGCCTCAGAGTAGAAGACTGATTTATGTAGATCACACAGGCAAAAAAAATATGGCAAAGTTAGATCCAAATCTAGATTCTCTTCAAACATTCTATTCTGTGGCTATACCTGAGAACCTTATTTCTAATTTCCCTTACTTTATATACTAACGTGTCTAGAGGGCATATCATTGTCAGAGCAGCAACAATAGCAGAGAGATGAGCTATTCTCTCTTCTTCTTTTGCTCATCTATATTTTGTGTTCCCACTTCATGACTATCCATCCTACTATTATCTTACCACTACCCCAGCTGTCAAAAGAGAGATACAAATAGAAAGTTAAAACTTAGTGGTGAATTGAAAAGTGATCAACTGAATCATTTTAAGTGCCTGTGGAAAGGAAAATCTTTCCTTTCTATAGGAAAGGAAAATCCAAGTTTGCTGTCAAAAAGACTGAGAAATCCATATTAACAACTTGAGAGAGAAAGTAACACAAACAAAAAATATTTGTCAAGGACCTTGGATCTTTCAACCCATACCCTAGATAGATAGATAGATAGATAGATAGATAGATAGATAGATAGATAGATGTATGAATGTGTGTAAGCATGTATGTATATGTATATGCATATAAATCTGATTATAAACAGTCACAAACATACAAATATATATATATTCATGTTTTAATGTCATCAGAACAATATGGAGCCAAGAAAGAGCAGATTCTCCTTATCACTTTGCCTTATAAGTGAAGACAATATAATATTATGTTCCTAAGTGACATTAAGTTCCTCAGTGAACATGATGCTGCTCAAAGGCACACAGATGAAACCCTTCACTGAAAAAAATCTTGAGACCTTCCATCAGTATATTATTATATACCAGGGCTGTAAGTCCTATCATCAACAAATTCCCTCATGGTGTCCAAATATTTGATTCCTCTATATTAACATCTCTTACTGTGGTGATTACTGATATTGTGGGTAACTATAATATGCAACATATTAATGTATATATGTATAGAACAAATGTAGAATACAACATACATACATATATATATGGGAGCATCTTGGTAAAGCAGTGGATATCCAGTTTAAGATACGTATTATCTGTGTAACCCTGTGTGAGTCACTGGGCCTCTGTTTACCTCAGTTTCCTCATCAATGAAATGGGAATAATAGCAGCTGCCTCTGAAGGATGTTGTGAGGATGAAATGAGATGATTATAAAGCACATACCACAGTGTCTGGCACGTATTAAAAAGTAAATATTAGCTGTTTTTATTACATTTTAAAGCAGATTTCATCTTATTAAAAAGGTGCAAAGAAAAGCCAATGGAAATGGAAGATGTGACAGGAAAATCACTTTGATAAAAATACTAGCCTCCTCAAACTTCATCTAGGAGAAATAAAAAAAAATTTCAGAAAGTCTTCTAGGTAGGAATGAGAGTGAATAGAGACTCCATTGAACATGGAAAATGCCTCCTTTAATCACACACTGAGGGGCAAAAGCATATTTTCATTTCCCTAACAAAATAATTCCTGATAAACAGACTTCACAACTATCACATTGTTAACTGTTTATCCTTGACCTTTCCTAAAGACCTAGGGTTTAAACACATTAGCATCCTTCCAACCTTATCAATCTGGAATTTCCTTCTGAGAGGACCAGTACCTTCTCAGACAACTGAGTTCTAGCTCCATTTAGTGGTGAGGTCTATAGGAACAATCATTCCTTTCTCAGGACCTTTTACTGACTTTGGGACTTCAAAACCAAGCTTCTGGGCTGGGAATCTTCATTTCCTTCCATTCCCTTTGTAGCCCACCTATGTTTGAACTCAAGCTCCTTGGCCTCACGATCTTTTACTGTATTCCAAGTTCTAAGCAGAGTGCTTGGCATCTATTAAAAGATTTATAAATTTTTGTTTTGTTTTTTTTTCCTTCCAGGAAATGCCTTTAACTACTTCTGTTTCCTACCAGGATTCATTCATCTGCCTACTGTTTACCTCCCTTAAACAACAAGAAAATGAGTGCTAGTAATGATATCCTGAAAATTTTGTTCTTTTCTCAGACAGCAGTTGGGACCCTAGGGAACTCCTTCCTTCTGGTACTTTATACCATCACCTTCTTTGCTGGTCAAAGACTGAGGCCAATAGATTTAATTCTTACTCATCTGGCTTTTGTCAATAACTTAGTGCTTCTCTCCAAAGGAATCCCTTATACAATGTCTGGTTTGGGACTAATTAACTTCATGAATGATTTGATATGTAAATTTATCATGTACCTTCACAGAGTGGCCCGGGGCCTTTCTCTCTCTACCACCTGCCTCTTGGGTAGTGTCCAGACCATCACCATCAGGTCAGGGAGCTCAATGAGGGGGCAACTCAAAATCCAAGTCCCAAAGTACATTTTCCCCTCAATCCTTCTCTCCTGGATCTTAAATCTCTTAATCAATTATAATCTTTTTGACTACATTAACATGCCAAAGATCAGTGAAAATGTCACTAAGATAATAGATTTTGGTTTTTGTTCTTCTGTATTTCAAACCTCAGTTAACATCTCACTGTATTTATTCCTAATTTCCCTTTTTGACATTATTTGTGTGGCAATTATGGTCTGGACAGGTGGACATATGATATTTTTCCTACATAGACATTACCAAAGAATGAGGTACATTCATAGCAGCAAGCTCACTCCTAGTACTACTCCTAAGACAAGAGCCACTCAAACCATTCTGATGCTGGTCAGCTCCTTTGTCTGCTTTTATTCAATAAATTCTATCTTTTCCTGGTATATGTATTACATGAATACATTTCACTGGATGACAAGCTACTCTGCCTTCCTGGCTGCCTGCTTTCCAGCTTTTAGCCCTTTTCTACTGATTATCAATGATTCCCAAGTTTCCGCATACTTCTTGGTTCTCTGGAGAATGATCAAGCCCCAATCCTGATACTGTTCTAGGGGAAATTTCAATGGCCTCTTCTGCAGAGTCTACCTGGAAACGAGCCTGCCAAAGCAAAATAATCTAATAGAATCTCTAAACCAGTGGTTCTCCACCTGTGGGTTATGTTTAATTTGTAACATTGAAAATACATCCTAAATATCAGATATTTACATAACAGTAGCAAAATTAAAACTATGAAGTAGCAATGAAAATAATTTTGTGGTTTTAGGTCACCACAACATGAGGAACTATATTAAAGAGTCACAGCATTAGGGACGTTGAGAACCACTCCTCTAAACAGCAATAAATAATCTGGCTGGTCATTTCATTCCTCACTTGCATAATAGACAAAGAATAGGAACAAGTAGTTCTGAGAAGAATAAAAAAACCTCAAAGCTATCAATAATTCCATGAAAAATACTCTCAATGGTTTCTGATTAAAGAAATGCACATTAAAACAATTCTGAGATATTATCTCACACCTATCAGATTGGCTAAAAGAACAGAAAAGGAAAATGATAAATGCAGGAAGGGATGTGGAAAAACTGGAAAACTAATGCATTGACAGTGGAGTTGTGAACTAGTCCAACCAGAGGGGAGATAAATTTGGAACTAGATTCAAAGTGTTATAAAACTGTGTTACTACATCTCTGTCACAAAGAGATTTTTAAAAAGAGTAAAGGACCTATTTGTATGAAAAATATTTATAGCAATTTTTTGTCGTAGCAAAGATTTGAAAACTGAGAGGATGCCTATCAACTGGGGCAGCTAGGTCATTGCAACACCATGTCTGAAGTCAAGAAGACCTGAGTTCCAGTCAGGATTCAGACATTTACTATCCATTTGATCTTAGGTAAGTCATTAGCCCTACTTGCCTCAGTTTCCTCATCTGTAAAATGAGCTGGATAAAAAGATAGCAAACTACTCCATTATCTTTGCCAAGAAAACCCTAAATTGAGTCATGAAGAATTGGACATGACTAAACAACTACAACAACAACAACAATCTCCACCATCAACTGGGAAATGACCAAGCAAGTTAAGGTACACGATTATAATGGAATATTACTGTGCTCAACAACAACAACAACAACATCCACCATCAACTGGGAAATGACTAAGCAAGTTAGGATATATGATTGTAATGGAATACTACTGTGCTATAAGAAATGAGGAGCAGAAAAACCTGAGAAGACTTATATGAACACATGAAGTGGAGTAGAACCAGGAGAATGTTTTGTACAACAATATTGTAATGAAGCTCAAGGACTGAAAGACTTAACTACTCTTATCAAGACAATGATCTAAGACAATTCCAAAGGACCCATAATGAGAGATACTATCTCCCTCCAGAGAGAGAACTGATGAGCAAAATTGAAGCACACTTAAAAAAAATTCTTTCTCTTTATTAATTTTTTTGTTCATGTTTTCTTTTCCATCATGGCTAATATGAAAATATGTTTTGTATAACATCACATGTATAATCAAAAATTGCTTAGTTTCTCCAGAAGAGAAGAATGGCAAGAGAGAAAGAGGATTTGGGACTCAAAATTTTTTTTAAATGATTCTTTCAATTTCTTACATGTAATTGGAAAATATTTAACAAAAAAGAAATATATTCAAGTATGTGTGTAGATATGTATATCTGTATATGTATGTTTTTATTATGTCTGTGCATACACACATATATACATATAAATATATAAATATAATTAATTGACGGACTTAGCCTGAGTTTTCCTAGGCATGTGTAAAATAGCAATTCCTTAAGGACAATGTTGAAGGGATTGTGGTTTAGAATTAATTCTGGGATACACCTTCCCTTCAAACTTCAAAGTTCTATGAATTTTCAGGTTGGCACTCAACCTCTTTCTCATGTCCAATTGTAAAGTTATGCAGACATTAGGTATGCTGTTTAGGGCCTCGTATGCTAATGAGATGTTAAGGAATCATATACTCTACCTTTTAGAATTTATTCTCAGGCTTTCATGCTTGTGCTCCCCAGTGCAAATCACTATTTCTCCTCCCATTTCTATTTCTCTTATTCTCCATATTCTTCCTTTCCATCTTCCTTTAATACACAGAAATAATTGTGGAGAAAGGTAAAACTTTTTCACAGTCACAAACAATGCCATAGATGTAGAGTAAAAAGGAGTCTAGAATACCCTCCCAGAGAAATTTTCCAGATAGGAAACTCTTCCTAATTTATTCATGATTACAAGTTTAGGAATGGATGACTCTTAATCTTTGCACCTTACGACTAATTATTTTACTATAGGTAAGAGGCAGCTATTATTGGGAAAGACATTCTCCAGGGTTCTGATAGAGGCCCTTGTTCTTTCTCTTGTTATTGAGGAGGAGTAAAAGGGGTTCATCTGTCTCTTACATAATCTTTAGGGTCTGGGCCTATTTTTTGGCCACCTATACCAAGGCTTGAGCTTCTCTCCTGGTCTATGAAAATATTGTTCCTGAATTAAAGCCTCTGCTGTTCACATGTGATACTTTACTTGCTTCCTTTGTGACCAGATAAGAGGCTCAGGTTCACCAGTTGGACTGACATAGATTGACTTCAATATTATTGGAAAAGGACATTATTTGGACGTAGTATCACTAGTGCTAGCATCTACTGAGAACACTTTTTCAGTTTCTTTACATTATTTTAGTTGTGTATTTGTTTCAATCCTTTTTAAAATATTTTATTTTCTCCCAATTACATATAAAAATAATGTTCAAAATTCATTTCTTTAAACTTAGAACTCCAAGTTCTCTCCATCCCTTACTTCCCTCCCCTGTCATTAAGAAGACAAGCAATTTGAAATAGGTTTTCCTTTTACAACCATGCAAAACACATTTTCATATTAGTCATACTGTGAAAGAAAATACAGAGGAAAAAAGAAAAGCCAAAAAAAGTTTTAAAATATTTCTTATGGCATTCAAAGTCCATTTGTTCTTCTCTGGTTATGAATAGCATTTTTCATCCTAAAATAGCATTTTTCATCCATTCTTAGGAATTGTCTCAGAGTACTATATTTCTTAGAGGAGCTTAGTCATTTGTAGCTGGGCATCATGCAGTCTTGCTGATATTCTGTATATAGTTCTTTGGGTCTGCTCATTTCACTTTGCATCAGTTCATGTAAGTTTTTTTTTTCTCCTCAGAGCATCCTATTCTTCATTTCTTATTCAGTTCAATAGTGTTCTGTCACAATTATATGATACAACTTTTTCAACCATTTCCCACTTGAATTTTTGGTCCACTTTTCAAGCATCACACAATCAAAAATTCTTTGCCACCACTAAAATAGCTGCAATAAATATACATATAAATCCTTTTTCTTTTTTTTTAAATCTCTTTGGGATACAGACAAGCCAAAATGAAATACTCCAAAAGCCTAAGGATCCTTCATGGAGTTGATGGATTCTAAATACAAGAGTATCATTTAAAAGATTCATTCCCAAAATGATATAAAATAAAAACAAGTTATTTGAATTTCAAATAACCAAAATTGTAGAAATATGAGAAAGGAAAACAAATATGGATAACAAGAAAAGTACTTGTAACTAAATGTTTGTCAATTCATTTTTTCAGTCATGTCTGTCTCTTTATGACACAATCTGGGATTTTTCTAGATGCCGTAAAAAGTAAAAAAAGATACATACCTATCTGGCTAAGGAAAATAACAGAGAAAAAACATTGGGAAATTTTGTTGCAAAATGAAGGCTGAATTTAAATAAATAGAAGTTACACTGGAGCCACCAGCCTGAAATGCCATGGACTAAACATCACATGAACATCCCACCCCTCAAGCAAATCAATGCTTTTTTCCTAATCAATGTAAATTACTGAAGATGAGGAGCTAAAAGGCAATATGGGTGGTGGAGGGGAGAGAAAAATAGTGATGGACCATGATCAATGGAAAACATGAAAGAGGAGGAATATGAGATGGGGACAAATTAGTTTTGGGGAAAAAATAAACTTTATAAGTGAGTAAAGGATAAATTATTTTGTATAGTAAGCATTAACATAATTTAGTACTAAGTGATATGAAAGTTCATAAGTGAACTTATTTAGCAAACAAAACCAATAAATTTTTTACCATAGTGGAATAGTGATCATAAAACTGCAGGACATTACTACTGGAATATGTGATTTCAATCTGGTAAAAATTTCTGGGAATTTGGAAGGTAACCTGACAATAATTTGATTTATATTAATAACTTGGGTCATATTTAAGAAAAACATTTTAGTATATATCATGTGTGCAAAAATATTTTAAGTTATTCATCAGAATTCTAATCTAAGCATTGTTCTTTTTGGAGAAAGAAATACCCAAAATAACAGAATTCTCAATTATGTCTCCAATCCAAGTAATTTTCAAATTTGAATTTGTAGCTTATTTGAACAAGGATATTTTCACAGTATAAATGATGTTACAGAGTTAAGTTTAAGGGAAACATTCAGGTAAGAGTTCTTTCTGTAAAAGAACAATAGTCACAACTCTTAGACCCATTCTTTCAGAGATGATTTCCCTTTCAGTTAGTCAATTTTGAATTCAAGAAACTTTTTAGAATGATCATTACCCTGATCCAGTCAAGGTGGATCAGTCAAGGATCCATTTCCCATGCCTGTTCACTACCCTAATTACTTGAAGGGAAGAGTCCTTCCTGTACTTCTCTGAGAGAACCAAAAACATGTAGTTTAAGAAATGATAGTTAAATAAATACTAATTGGATTTCTTGTTTACATTAGTGCAAAACCTTCAGGTCATGTCACTTTTAAAATGCACCTTAATGTTTTTTTGCCTAAAAGAGGAAATGTAGGAGCTTTACCTGAGACACCACAATAATCCCTTCCTAGATACAACACCTAAGTTTGACATCATAACCTCACAAAATTGGAGGTAAAGGAATGTTGTAACTTTCTCGTACCTAATGAGGTTTAGGGAATTATAATCTGAAGAAGGGGTGGAGATGAATATAAGAATTAAAAAAATTGTGATTCTATGAAATTAGAAAGCATTTGCACAAGAAAAAATAAGTGCAAAATCAGTCAGAAAGTTAACAATTAACTTATAAAAATTTTGATACCAAAATTTCCTGATAAAGGCTTAAAATGACAGATATACAAAGAAATATATGTATATATATATATAAATATGCATGCATATAATATGTATATGTGTGTGAATACATATGCATATATGTGAATGTGTATATATGTGTGTGTATATGTATATATATATATGTTTGAAATATTCCCCAATATTTAAGTGTGAAATAATATGAACATTTCTCAAGAGAAGAAATCTAAGCAATCAATTAATAAGAAACAAAAGCTACAAATGCTAAAAAATAAAAAGGCAAAATCAGGAAAATTCTGAGACTTCTCTCATGCTTGTTGGAATGGCAAAAGTTAGAAAAAGAAAAGCTTCTATTTGTATTCCACTTATATCCTTGCTTTTAATTCAGATGACATGAGGTTTTCAGTATCCACGTAGAAGCATGACAAGCATGCAATTATCCATACTAGCAGCAGAGGGCAGACAAAGTCCTGAGCACTCCAGATAGATGCTAAGACTGGCTCTCAAGAGAAAGAGAGAGCTAAAAAGAACAAGACAGTCATCTACATCTAGGTACAAACAAGATGTCCAATATAATGCCAAGGGAACAAGGAAACAATCCCTTAGTTTTCCTCCATTTCTAAGATCCTTCAATTAATTCTTTTCTGTTTAGTTGCTAGGTATCTATTTGCTCTACTTCCTACCCTATAAGCCTGAAGGGAAAAAGGAATTCTCTAAAACAAATACAAAGACAAGCAAAACAAATTCCCTAACTATTAAAAAAAATCTCATTTTGCAAGGTGACCCATCACTTCTCTCTCAGTCTATCAGGAGTTAGATTAAGGGCTTCATCATTGGTCTGCTGAAAACATGGATGATTACTAGTGATCACAAAACAAGAAAAGCTTTTAAAGCTGTTTGCTCTTGCAGTGTTATTTTTATTGTATAAAATGTTCCACAGAACAATTTCTAGCTCTCAAAATCCCTAATCTTGTGAACATTGAATCGTTCCCTAGTTTTGATGAGAGTATTGTCATGCAGATATTCCCATTTGGTATATGGCTGTCCTGCAGCCCCTTTGTGTCCCTACTCAGGAACTTTTCTTGCTCTTTCATATCCTCCTTGAGAGATACATTGCAGACTATCAGAAGTTCGTCCTATGATGATATGACTATGTGTGTGGGAAAGGTGGAAAATGTGCTGCATATGGTTCCAACTCTAAGCTAAGGGTGCTTACCCTTCTGCTGATCTTTTTGTTCATTAGCTCATAACAACCTTTCTTTTGCCTCTTTTTGAATCCCCATTGTTTAGCATGGTGCCTTACACATACTAGGTATTTAAATATTGATTGATTGATTGACTGACTTACTGATGTCTTTAGAAGTTTGATGATCCCTAGGACCCACTTTAAGTTGAATCTTCAACCCAACCTTTAGCCTATATTAGGTCATAACTGAAAACCAAAACAAAAATGAATGACAAAAAAATAGGTCACCTCTGAACATTTTACTGATAGTAGTGAGAAATTCTTGTCTCTAATAAACTATATGACATATTTCCAATTTTGAGAGATTACTATCAGGCTTACCTAGGCAGCAACACTGTACCTATTCTCTAATCTATATTAAGCCATGAAATTTGGACAAGATGGTGTCTTGGGGAAGACTACTGAGAATGTAAGGATTCTATTTCTCACATGCTTCTCCCGTACTTTGTCATGCTGGGGACAAATTTATTCATAGATTAGATTATGGCTCATGTCTGTGATTTTTCCAGTGGATAGTGAATGCAGGTACTCAGTGTTCAATGTGTATTGGAGATGGGACTGGCAACTCAAAAGAAATGTTAAGAATAAAAGATTGGCATAAACAGACTCAGCCTTAAGACTTAACACTGTTTATAATTTAATATTAGGGTTAAAATCTGGAGGGGAATTAACATACTTTATTGTTAAATTCATTAGAACCCAATCTGGTTTGTAAGACTTATTTTTAAATATTTTTCATCTCACCTTAAATTTCCCCAGGTACTAGCTATAACGGTGTTTTATTTTGTTCTGTTTCGAGGGCATAGATACACACTACTTGACATAGTTCATGAACCTCTTCATGAAATGGGACCGTTCAGTATATTGGACATTTGCCAATATTTTCCATAAAGCTTGCTTTGCCTGGTTTTCACTGTCTTACAATTCCCAAATGATCCTGGCCTTCAGATGCCCTACTATTCCACACTGAGATGAATTTCCCTCTCTGTGACCAGAATTAACTACTAGTTCTCTCAAAATGAACATAAAGAAAGTTGTATTCTAAATCTAACTCCAGACAATTAGGCTTTGATTCCTTGTATCTGATGAGGTGGAGGCTCTGGGAAACCCCTTGAAGTCTGATTGAATCTTCCCAGAAAGGCATTTGCCTGAGGTAGTGTGCCTTAAATTGCTGCTTTGCCCAAGTCTTTACCCCTCCTTTGTTCCAACAGTTTCCCACCCTGGATGCTCCTGTTTCTACCCGTGAACTGGCCTGGCCCACCATTGCCTATGGTCTCCAGGTAGCCTAAAGCACCTTCCCACCCTTAATCACTCATTACTAGAGTCTCACCTCATCTGACTCCTCCTGAAGACTGCCCAAACTCCTCCAGACCACCCCTAGATTCCTCCCACAACCTTTCTGTTTAAAAGATCCCATCTTCCCTCCATGTGGTATGAGAGCACCATAGAATAGCTTAGCTATTCTCTTGCTCTACGAGAGCACCAGAGAATGTCCTAGCACAAACTTACTCTGTCCTCCTTGCCCAATGCAAGTATCACAGATACCTGGGCTCCTTAAGAGTCTACCCAATATGGTGAACTTTTAATGAACTTTTAATAAACTTTACTTTTCTTTGGCTGAGAGAAGACTTGAATCAAATTCATTCAGCAGGATCTGACGTGTTGGAATTTTGGGATCTCTAGCACCCTTCATCCTATTTATGGGTAACTTCTTTGGTATGCTTGCATCCCTGCTAAAACAAACAAAAAAATGTGTTCCTATCACAGAAAGAGAATACTACGGCATAGTTGTGGAGAATATGATTTCCATGCTTCTTTTCATGCTGTGTCAGTTCCTAAGTATTTTCTCAAGCTACTTAAGATTCTTCCTTTCTGTGATTTCTTTATTTCTTGTACCAGATGCGTATTGTCAGTATTACAAAGAAGTACTGGGGTGGGGGGGGGGGGCAGGGAGCAAAGAGAAAATAGCGGAAAGGAAACAGTAACTTCTCTAAACTTCTCAAAGAATTCTGTCACTAAACTTTAAAAAAAGAATGTGAACGGATTTTAGAGGCACAAAACCCATTGGGAGGTGTAGTATGGTGGATTCTCAGCCCAGGAAAGTGCCCACATAGTTCTGTACAGGGGAAACAAAGAGCACACAGGGGCTGTGCCTGCATGGATCTAAGAGCAGACAACAGCAGAGTGAAAAGGACCCCCAGCCAGCAGTCTCATCCAACCCAAGGGCAATTTGCAGCTGTCTCACCATGGGACAGAGGATTATTGGAGCTGGGTAAGACAAAATGCAGGGACAGCAGCTTCTACTGGTAATGAGGTGTAGGCTCTGGGACACCCCCCCCCCTTTTGAGCTTTCCTTGAATCTTTGATGTACATACTCTGGGAAACCTCTTCAAGTCTGATTGTCATTAACTCCACCTGAAGTACTGGAGTCTGATCTCATTAACTCCACCTGAAGTCCCTCCCCAAACTCATTACTGGAGTCAGACCTCCTTGGCTCCTCCTGAAGACCCTTCCCTGGCTCCTCTTCTGAACCACCCTTAGACTCCTCTGTATATAAGACCCCATCTTCCCTCCATCTTTGTGAGAGCGCCGTGGAATGGCCTAACACAGACTTGCTCTGTGAGAGCACCACAGAATGCCCTAGCAGAGACTTGCTCTGTGTAAGAACGCCTTAGGATAGCTTAGCAGAGACTTGCTCTATAAGAGTCTATCCTATATCTTACAATAAACTTTACTTTTTCTTTGGCTGAGAAGACTTGAGTGGAATTCTTTCAGCAGGACCTGGCATGTTGGTATTTTGGGGTCTCAGGCAGCGCTAACCCTCTTTGGGCACCCTCTTCACTGGGGCTATCAGCCAGCAGACTTGATTCTTTAAAATTACATACCTGGGAAGCTGGGTGGCACAGTGAATAGAGTACCAGCTGGTAGTCAGTAGATCCTGAGTTCAAATCCGGGCTCAGACACTTAACAAGAAAAGTAGCCTTGTGACCTTGGGCAAATCACATAACCCCTACTGCCCTCCAAAAAAGTAAATAAGCAAATAAATGAACGAATGAATGAATAAATAAATTTACAAACCCAAACTTCCAGAATTCAAGATGTCAGAATAGAACCTAGTTGCCCTGATAGCCCCCTCCCTGACCCAGAAAACTCTGACATGAATGTCCCACCCAGGATAAAATCCTGAATTACTGGAAACAGCCTCAGGCTTGGGAGTCACTGAGGAAGCAGTAAGTGAGGCGGTACAGAGTCTAGGTCCAGGAGGGTGGAGCTAGCAAGCAGTACCAACACAAGCCCAGGTATACCTTACCACCACCAGGGGAATCTGCAGACACCACCCCTGCCAGTCTCAAGCTGCTGAGCCTGCCTAAGCTGTAGCCCAGAGACACAGAAGTGAAAACCTGAAGTGGCCAGAGCACCCCTCCACAACAGGCTACTCTGTGACATCAGGGTAATTCAGGGTAAACACAGAGTCCTGGCCTTAGCCTAAGTCTAGATATTCACAGGCTACAGCTCATAAAGTTAACAACTAAACCCCTAGCTCCCACTCTGTGAAGTTCAATACTTCTGCACCCCAGAAGCAGATATCTACTCTAAAAATCCAGGACACAGGCAATCACAATGGGGAAGAAAGAACCTGCCAGATCTAGAACCATAAAATCTTTTTATAGTGAGCAAGAACAACCAAATAAGCCATAAAAAGAAAAAGAAGACACCTATCTGGCTAAGGAATGTAACAGAAAAATCATTGAGAAATTTTCTTGCGAAATGAAGGATAAATTTTAAAAAATATAAGTTACACTGGAGCCACCAGCCTGAAATGCTATGGACTAAGCATCACATGAACATCTCACCCCTCAGGCAAATCAATGCTGTTTTCCTAATCAACGTAAATTACTGAAGATGAGGAGCTAAAAGGAAATATGGGTGGTGGACAGGAGAGAAAAATAGTGATGGACCATGATCAATGGAAAACCTGAAAGGGGAGGAAGATGAGATGGGGACAAATTAGTTTTCAGGAAAAAATAAAACTTTTTAATTGAGTAAAGGATAAATTATTTAGGCCAGTAAGCATTAATATAATTTAACACTAAGTGATATGAAAGTTCATAAGTGCACTTATTTAGCAAACAAAACCCAGAAGTTTTTTTTACCATAGTGGGATAGTGATCATTAAACTCCAGGACAATACCACTAGAATATATTATTTCAATCTGGTAAATGTTTCTGGGAATTTGGAAGGTAACTCGGCAATAATTTGATTTGGTTAATAACTTGGGTCATATTTATTTATTTTTTTAATGTAAATTTTAATTTATTTCTTGGTTATATCATTCATTTCCACAAGGTTTTGAGTTACAAATTTTCTCCCCTTTTTGTCCCTACCCCCCAGCTCCTCCCTGCCCCCATCCCTGTATGTATTATTTCCCAGTTGCATTTAATTGTATA